>OZ018368.1:11208171-11808171 GCA_963969515.1 Yponomeuta evonymella
ATGCTGGAGTATTTATAGCTTCATTCATGAATGGCTCCGTTTCGTCGTCGTTGTGCTTATGGTCGTTTCCTATAATCGATTCGTTAGATGTCTACCAACAGTTAATATTTTAGATAGGTTTGTGGAAGAACGGTCAGATAGCTCATTTATTTATCGATGGATTCTTTGTACAGCCTTTAGTTTGTGGATATCGACAGTGTAGTCGGCATATGCTTTTTAAGAATGTTGGCCAATAAGTGGCAATGAATTGATGGTTATTGGACCATACTGTGGATAATATCCCTTCCTTACATAGATCTTGAAAATCTGGTGAAGATAAGAATACTGCGTTAGATCGTCAATCCATCCAGCTGAAGCTGCATTTTTGCTGTTCATGATCTCCACTCAAGTGGTGCTTCGGCAGAAGTGATCAGTTCACTGCCACTTTAGCTGCCGTGACATAGTTCACATTGGGGAAGGCTTATGCCCAGCAGTGAAATATGGGCCTTTAATTATTATTTCATTTATTACATTACACAACATATGAGTGACAGTACATATTATATCATGGTAAAGGCTTACATTCTGTCATTACACACATCCTTTAACGTGTACTGACAGCGTGATAACATTCGGACGAAAACCGGACACCAAGCCACATACATAAGCAGCCTATATACGTCCCACTGTAGGGCACAGGCCTTCTCTCAGGGAGAGAGCGTGGGCTTTATCACCACGCGTGCCCACCGCGGATTAACGATTTCGAGCGCTGAGGTATGTGAATAGCTCATACACTCAGGTTTCCTCACGATTTTTTCCTTCACAGTTAGCGAGTGGTATTGCTACTATAACTTCACAAATGTACATAACTTAGAAAACCAAGTCATAGGTATATGCCCGCACTGGGGATCGAACCTGGGTCTCTCAGGCCACATAATGATCAAATACGTATTTAGATATTCACCTAAAACAACACAGAACACCCTCCATGGTTGATAAAGATCGTGAAACTGGATTGAACTCCATGTTTTTAAAGTCATTCAAAAGGGCTGAAATTCCAAATCCATTCGCGAGGAAGCTAAGTGTATCCTAGGATTATCGATCCTGCCTCTGGATTCCAATCACTCTATATAGTCATCATGACTACTTAATACTACTGCAAAACATTCCGTCCTAATTACCTGGAGCAAATCACGAAGATCAATCATACAGACTGTTCAAAACACCAGGAAATGCCCTCTATTTAGCGACATGTTTAAGTAGCTTGACAGTTGTTAACACGTGAGACATACGATCGAGTTTCGGACGGTACATCCGTCTAGATCTCGAGGAATTGAGCGTACCTACCGTTGATATTTTAACGCACGTAGATGAAGCTTTAATTTTAAGAGCAAAACAGCTGTCTAGCGCTTTCAGGTCGTCCTTATATTGTGACGTTTCGATATTCGACCCGTCTGATTATTTTTGTTGTTTATATTTCACGGTTAATAAACCATTTGACTAGCTATAGAGACTACCGGAGTTTGGGGCGCGCAGGGCAAGACCTTTATTTGTGAGTTAGGGCGGCGCTTAAGGGACCGCGGCTTGGACTGTCGCTCTGGGGCATATCTCATGCAACGGATCTCCCTGGCTGTTCAACGTGGTAATGCAGCCAGTGTTATAGGGACATTTGCGTCAGATATGGCCCGGAGTGACTAAAAAGGTTGCTTTGCTTAATAGCTTTGTTTTTTATGCTGTAAGTTATTTATGTTGGACTTTTATAATGTGACCTATTTAATCTGTTGACGATGCCCATGGTGAATTATTTTATTTTTTGTTTATTAATTTATATTTAGAAACAAATGTGTTATTGTACTTCGAAATAAATAGTTTGACTATGTAAGACTGTATGTCTGCAAATCTTCGGAGTGTCCTATTTGGCGGGTTTGTCACGGAGGTGCTTGTCAACTTTTTACACTGTTACTGATGATAAATTGGTACTGTTATTTTTAAAAGCTCGCATCCAGCGCTGAAATACGCTGATACGGCGAACTGAAGCATTGTCTGACGGTGACATAACGTTGTTCCGTGTGCGGCTAATTTTAGCCGCGTCCCGTATGCGCTGGCGCATCGCTGCAGGTGTCAGTGTTGCCCGCGCGAATTTGTGCGGTTGGGACTCGCAGTGCCTATTTTGGCCAGCATTTGCTTAGCTTCCCTTTATGCTAGTGGAGCAAGTTGGTTGCCTACTGGCCTAGTTTGGAAAGTTTTAATACTTTCGAAAGCAATTAAATTTGGCATTTATACTGAAGGGTGGCAGAAACACAGATCTTAGAAGGAAATCTGAGTAGAGGACTCTTTCCCCAGGCTGAATAAACAGCAGATTTTCTACGGCAGGTACTTTATTCGGCATTAATGTGGATGAAGCTAAATACCCGCGTCAATATGTGATAAAAACAAGCAATAAAGACGATGACTTGGTAGAGGATATTACTTCATTGAAACACAGGTGGCGGTTATCTGCCATCCGTTCGCTAGCCCGTTATGAAATCCTGATCCCAAAATCGGGTTATGAATTCGGCTTCACTCGGTATGCGTCTAAAATTAGCACCAGGAGTGTTCTGCCAAGTGTTCGCTATTCAGGTGCGAATCGCCCCGGTAGATTGTTATGATATTGCCATTCCTCGTTTGACATTTACAATTTTGACCGCACGTGTTTATGTTATGTGGGTTTATGTTATTATATTCTGGTCCGTGGAAGGTTGTTAGTAAAGATCAATGCGTAAAGTTATATTTTGAATCCCGCAGGGCGGTTTAACAGTTCGTAAAATTTCGGATCGTTAGGGAATGGAGTGATGTAAAAAAATAGGAAAATGGAGAGCTGGCGGCCAACCGCATTCAGGTGAGAGGAGATATGAAGAGAAGAATGATTAGAGTGTTTCATCTCCACCTGATGAGGTAGGATGTACCTTATGAGTTAGATTAAAACATATTGCGCTTGATCGAGCACATACTATGTTTCTACGAGGAGGCCCAAATTCCAAATCATGTTGATTTCCTAAAAGACACACACTGGAGATATGGGTGCGATACTTCAAGTTGTAGGCAACGACATCTGCTTTTAATAATAATTTGTCCAAAGCCCGTTCGATTGTAAATCTTCCTAGGCGCCTATACAAGGTGTCCTGTAAATAATTGATAACCGGGCAACTCACGTCATGCGAGAGGGCATGACATAATACGCTAGAATTTTTGGTCAGTAACATGCTACACAAGAACACATACACATAACACCTCAGACACTTTCCTCGCAATGTTTTCCTTCTCGTCAGCGACTATCATACCTCCCAATGTTATTATTGCACCAATCCAAGCTTCGCAAAGAGCCACCGGGAATTTGTGTAAATTCTCTCACACGCGGCGTTGAGAGATATAAATTCAGCAAAATGTTTACGTAACGGCACGAAGTGGGTGTAATGCACTGCGCCGATCGCATTCTCGTGTCCTCGCTACTTAGAATAAATGTGTTTAAATAAATAAGGTCCACATACCAGGTAGGTGATACCGTGATACACGTACCAGTAGGTGGTGTGCTAGGAGCTAGTAACGTAGCACGCCGCGTAGTAGCATTCTGTGTCGTAGGGATACACACCAGTAACTGGCGCGCCAGTTTCTTGAACAATTTGATTATATGCCAGTGACAGCATAAGCTTGATCATCACACGTGCCCGCCGTGGATTGGCGAGTTAAAATTGTGAACATTTATACAAATACGACGGACAGGAGGACGAAGTGGGTTTAGCAATGGGCTTCGTTTATGGATAGAGTTGGAAACAATACAAGTACTGATCCTGGGTCCCAAATTAGGATATCCTGTGATATGGTAACACCACACACCCGGCTGGAGCCTTTGGTCACAGCCTTTGTCATTACGGCAAAACCCCTCATGGTTGTGAAAACCATGAAGGAGGCCTATGTCCTGCAGTGGGCGTCAAATGGCTGATGATGATGATGATGAATGTACTGTCCTCAGAACGAATTCAAAGACACATCATTTGGTAGACCTACTTATTCTTTGTCCTGAAGAATAGTCACGGAATCTTTTCGAATATCAACATACTGTTCATTAAAAAACGATGAATAAAAAAACCTCTATCACTGGCTTCTTACCAAAACATTGAAAAAATGCTATTGTAAGTCCAAAGTACAATAAAGAGTAAATCGGTGGGCGATATTACCTGTAAGTTTCCAGACAACAATGAAACAAAAGAGAATCACTTCAATTCTCAAACTTTTTTATGGTTTAATGGCAACCAATAACTCTGCCAATGTCAGGGTTGCATAGTACAGTAACAGCTGTTCTCAGACTCTATGAACTCTTATCGCTTCAGAGGGCAGATTTGTATCCACAACTGATTTCTTACCTGACCTTCCGTTTTTCTCATCAGAGACTATTTACGCTAATATCTGTTTGGCCTACCTACCAATGGGGGATGTATTAGCGTCCCCTAGGATTTATTAGCGTCCCCTAGGATTTATAGCGTAAAACCGGAAGTATGTCCGCCTGAGACGGCCCTTGCTGGTCCTTCCATTCACTTTCTTTCATATTTCTTTCGTCAATCTTTCTTCCCGTGAAGTACCCGAAACCGGCGTGAGATTATGTATTATATAGTAGAACATTTGAGTAAAGGGGCCCCTCGGATGCTGCAGTGCCTGGGACATTTTTTTTAGATGGAGCAGGCGTTCCCAGCACATACGGACAGCTTAGTCGGCCTAGCCCACAGGAAAGACAAGTCAATACGTGCGGAGCCAACCAATCCGCAGGTTTCCTCACGATGTTTTCCTTCACCGATAGCGTGTGCTACTACGGTACAAATTCGCAGATGTGCGTAACTTTGAAAATAAACAAAGTCATAGTCTAGTGTGAGCGATGGTGCCACTGGACGCTGTATAAATCGTCTCAATACGTAAACTGCAGAGGCTAAACTTTTTAGTAGACAATTTACGACGTATAGTTTTAAGCACGTTGACTCGCTGGCTTGTCGTTTATAATGAGTTCGGAATCCACCCGATTAGTGCGTTCAGAATTGGTGCCAAAAAAAACCCCTTTTAAAAGCTTTACAGATCTGACAACAGCTCTCTCCTCGAATTTCGCTTTTCGACATCGTCCATCTGCGCGTGTTTCGTAAAGTTCGTGCGGAATGGAGTCACTTGACAACATAGAGTAGGTAGGTATTACAGAAAGGTTCCGTCTGCTGTGGCATGGATGACTGCTCATTCATCCGACCTGCCCACATCTACACTGCCATACTTTGGGGAATGATTCATTCCCCTTCGCTAATCTTCAATATAGCATTAAAGAATTTTCGCACGAAATAGTGGGGTGCTTTGTACGACATTCTTACACTAGCTCCGCATTTCGAAATAGAAATAGTAAGGTCTCTTGGTACTAAAAAATATATATATACTCCATCGATATCGAGCACCCCATGCTTTTCTACAATGTCATTAGTCATAAGCAACCTATATAAGTCCCACAGTAGGGCACAGGCCTTCTCTCAGAGAGAGAGTATGGGCTTAATCACCACGCGTGCCCACCGCGGATTGGCGATTTCAAGCGCTGAGGTATGTGAATAGCTCAGACACCCAGGTTTCCTCACGATGTTTTCCTCCACCGTTAGCGAGTGGTATTGCTACTATAACTTCACAAATGTACATAGAAAACAAAGTCATAGGTACATGCCCGCACTGGGGATCGAACCTGGGTCTCCCGCTTCCAAGTCCAATGTTCTACCCACTAGGCTATCACCGCATCATTGTCATTAGTGTTTTCATTAATTAAGTACATGCTTAATTGACATATTGAAATTAATTTATTACTTTTTTGTTCGGTTTAACATTAAAGCGTGTTTTTTGGGTAATTTATATTTAATTTTTTAGTTCAATTAGTTAATCACGATGATCCTGATCCGGACAATGTGACAAAATTGTTAAATTGTAGTATTATCATCGGTGCTTAATAAGTGTTTCTAATTTATGTGGCTCGCTAATATAGTGGGGTATCTAAATATATATTATAAAACTAAGTCGGGTTAGTTACACCATTTACCTGATTTTTCTTTGATTTCACTCTTCGTCCTGTCAAATCGGTGTGCTGAAGTGAAGGACGAAGGTCTTCTGTCGCAAACACTTTTGTACCGTACTAAAGTCGACATACCTATAAAGTTTGTGCCCTGCCGCTATAAATACGTACGGTATTACAGCAACTCTCTTATAAAACGGCGTAGTGTGAAACGGCCGGTCGGGATGCAAAAATACCGGCCACTCGAAAATACAAGCGCGTTTCATTGCTTTTGTTTCTTTTTTTTCCATCCTGTTAAGGCGCGGTTCTCCGGTTCGATTCTGGGAATCCCCTTTTTTAATTTAGAACAACCAACAGGCAATTGTTTTATTGCCTATTACATTCCGAGAAAAAAAACATACATAACACTAATGTAAAAATTTTAATTAAAAATACTTCTTCCATTTTGGCCATTTAAATCTTAAGTCATTACTATATGTTTGCGTTTAGACTCAGATGTTTCTTTGACTCGCGCGTTGCTTTTTTTCAATAAAGTCCCTTCAATTTACCCAACCTCAAATCAAGTGAAATTTTTCTATCCAGAGTTGCAATACTACATTCCTCTGTCAATTGTAGCCATCTAGGCCCCTGTTCCTCGTACATTAACAATCTGTTAACAGCTGATAGTAAGTTCTATGAAGTGCATATGGAAAAAACCACTGACAGCCGTTGACCGGATATTAACAGTACGAGAAACTGGGGCTAAGAAATGAAATACGTACTACTGGGTAGGCTAACTTTGGTCTGCAATAAAAGTGTCATTGCAGTGACATTTCAGTGTAACAGACTACGCCTTAACGCCAGGGCACAGATCTTTAATTAGGGCACGTTTTATAATTAGACGGTATAACGTTTTTTCCTCATTTGTTGCGTATTGCGTTCGGATGCAACATTTAACTTGAGAATCGGTTTTTATCATTTCGTTTTATGCGTTCGACTTTTATGTGACGCAAAGGCTGTTGGCGTTAAATTAGGTAATTCATTTGCAAAGAAAAACAGCTGTCAGACCAGTGTCCGTTTCATTCAGTTTTGGAACCATCTATATTTCTATTCCGTAGAAACAAAATTCAGTTTGCAACAGAAGAGAATTCGACTGTTGACAGTTCACGCTATAGTAATATTTAACAATTGCGTGTCGGGCCACGCGCAGTGGATGGAGGGTTCTGCAGAAGGAGAGGTTCTTTTACCTGCTTTACAGAACTAACAACTTCACCAAAGTATTTTTTAATGGAATTTGTACTAAAATTTTCTTTTATAGTTTGGTCAACAATTACTCGTTAAATTGTGAAGCCTACTGGCCGTGTTAGTTTTTCTTTTAACTTCAATATAATGTGTGCTACTGCCCTGAATTTTTTCACGTTTTTACAAACAGCTGTTTGGCCGGGAGAGGAGGGGGGGGGGGGCGCTCTACTCTAATAAAAAATGCAAGAAAAAACTACATCCCTAATTTATGTGTAGAAGAGGTATAAGGAGATATTATAAGGCAGAAAATGAAAAAAACCTTTATTTAGAAAAGGGTTTAAAGAGTGGTTACTGGCTCCCAAACTAGGATTCCCTGTGCTATGGGTAGCCATAAACATTTTTTTACGATTTTATTCTACCGATTTGTCGACGTGATTAATATGTTATAATCTATGCCCAATTTCAGCTTTCTAGTGCTAATCTTGTTTGAGCTAGGCCGCGGACAGGCACACAGATGGACGGACATGCCGAAACTACACAAGTTCCTTGTTGACTACGGAACCCTAAAAACTATAAGGGTTCCTTGTTGACTACGAAACTCTTGAAACTACGACTTTTCGTTCACTCTTGGCGTATTTTTATCCCTTACAAAAAAAATTTGTTTGCAACAGACGAGAATTCGACTGTTGAGAGTCCGCGCTACAGTGTCCTTTGTAATAATGTAATAATGATTTATGTTGGACGCTTGTTTCTTTATGACCACCATTGAACACGGTGGTCAGTGACATGACGATCATCCAAAGGACTGTACTGCCAAATACATGGGCCTACTTACCAATTACACATAGGTACGTCACCGTGGGAAGCTTATATTATAAGTCATACCTTTATGCTGACTTGCTATGTCCACACAGCTTTTCGAACGTGTGATTCAAACTAAGAAATCTAACAATAATGTCTCACATTTTCAGTTATTTCAGGAAAGATGAGAGCGCCCACTGACTTGTTTACTCACCGAATTTAACGTCTATCCTCTATCCCTAAACACCTACTATATGTGTTCCAAGTCAATGTATACGTAGTTGGTCTTTGCACGTGTTGGTAATTAGTTGAGTAAAAAGTGAGTACCTATGCATAGTGTTTCTGCAAGTTCCGCTATAACTTAATATCTATGTTGTTTCCATTTCATGTCCAATAAAGTATTCTCCATCTCTATCTGTCTTAAGCCATCCGTAAGATGGATAGATAGAGAATATATGTAGGCAGAATTTTAGTAATTATTAACCCCACTTCCCACGCTGATAAGCAGCAAAAGTTTGCAAAGCTCTAAGCCGCACTTCTATGCTTACGTAAACATTGGTAGGTACTGATATTTCTTAATCGTTAAGGTTTTTTTTTAATATGCTCTTCGCTTTAGAGAATTCGGTATTTGACACGATCAACAATAAATTATTTCATAATTATGCTCGATTAAAACAAAAATTACAAAATATCTCTTTTAGTCAATTATTAGTTATTACAATTTTTAAATAGATTAAACATAAAAAGAGTGCTCTGAAATGTGACGTCATAAGCCAGTATTTTCATACAAAATTCCGTTTTAAAAGTAACTCATTTCATATTTTGTCAAATACCCAATTGACAAATCGGGTTGTTATATTTTATGTAGCCTATATATGTACGTCCCACTGCAGGGCATAGGCCTTCTCTCAGAGAGAGAGTATGAGCTTAATTACCACGCGTGCCCACCGCGGATTGACAATTTCAAGCGCCGAGGTATGTGAACACCTCAGACACTCAGGTTTCCTCACGATGTTTTCCTTTAAAGTTAGCGTGGGGTAGTGCTACTATAACGTCCACAAATGTACGTAACTTAGAAACTCGAATGACCGAAGGAGATAATTTTTATTATGAGAGCAACTCAAAAATAGCAGCTGATTCACATACATTCACTAGAGCAAATATTAAAATTGGATAGATAAGGAATACCTGAATTTTTTTCCGGTATTTCGGATCAATAGTAATTTTAACCTCCATCGGCATAAGATGAGATAAGATAAGTATATTCTTTGTTGTACACACCCGAAAACAATTACAGAGATAGTTATATAAGAAGAGGTATGGCGGCCTTTACCTACCCTGTTTTACAATAAAGTTTTTTTATTTCATTGCCTTAGTGGCCATTCAAGTTCTACGTAAGCACGATAGGGGGGCGGGGTTGGGGGGGGGCTTTGCTTTGTTTATTTTTGATGACATGGGGGGCGGGGGGGCGGGTCTGGATAGTGATTACGTAAGCATTAGGTATTTATTTTTTACTTTATCGCATTTTCTACAAAACTTAGTCCCTAAAACCCTACTTGTCCATGCTTGAAAACGAAACGTATCTTCAGGGATTCCCAAAAATAATGGATACGTCTAGGTACTCGCTTAGAACCGAGTAGGGGAATTACCGCGCGCTATTCACTGTTCTTCTTCCGCCAATTATTGTTTCGTTTCGGTACGATTGACGATTTGACGTGTTGTAAGTTAATGTTTGTTTTACCGTTGACACTTAGACAAATCTAAGTTATACCAAAAATTATTCGAAAGTTATGTTAAAGTTTAAAGCCCAGCGGATTAGCAAGCTGAAGTGGCAGTAGGCGGGGCACATAGGACGCAGAAGCGCAGAACTGATGGCCGATGGGGCCGAAAAGTTCTCGAATGGAGACCACATAACGGGAAGCGCAGCGTAGGACGACCAGCCACAAGATGGACAGATGACCTCATCCAAGTGGAAGGAAGACGCTGGATGCAGGCCGCTTCCAACCGGTCTTTTTGGAAATCCATTGAGGAGGCCTATGTCCAGCAGTGGACTTCTTGTGGCTGAATGATGATGATGATGATATGTTAAAGTTTGAAATATAATGTGCGTGAAACTCCTCTATGCAAAGCCTATTTTCTTATTTCTAGACTAATAACTGCTGCTCATGAATATAAAAAATAGAATACATTTAAAGAAAAATGCATATACCAATGTTTACGTATGCATGGGAGGGGGGTAAGAGCTTTGCTTACTTTTGCTGACGAGGGGAGGGTGGGGTAAATAATTGTAATAAATCTGCTTACGTAATAAATAAACCATAGAAGTATTCCACCGTGGTTAATCTAGTAACTCTAATGAGTGGTTAATCTTAGACTAGAATTGCTGCTAACAATTTCTATATTGGAAAGATTGCCTATGGAAAAATTGAGACGACGGCATAGTGCGATTTAAGATTCATCGTGTGAAGCTTCTCTTGGAATTCAGTTTTGTGAACTGAATAAACAAATCGTAAAATTCTGTGCCAAAATCACGGCGGCGCGATGTAATTTTAGCCCTTTCTCAAACAAAAGTTGACACATCTTTGGGATTGTAAATGTTTACTAGCTATAAATAGTCTTGAAAACGACTAGCACAGTTTCTCGTGTACTAACAAACTGTTAATCTAATGTCAATAGTTTAATTAGAGAACGTTGCGGACTGAAAGAGGAAGAGGTAGTGACTAGAATTGAGAAAGGAACGTTGCGTTGGTTTGGACATGTGGAGAGGACGCAGGAAGAAAGATTGACTAAAGAAATATGTCAAGCGAAGATGGGTGGAATGGCCGGTAAGGGACGTCCCGGGTGGATATACTTTGACCACATAGAGGATGTATTAGCAAAGGGCAAGATAAAAAGTACCCGAAACCGGCGTGCGTGCATGCAACGACTTATGAATGTTGATGGAGCGAAAGACATCTTTCAGGATCGTGGCAAGTGGCAGACTCTGGGCTCTGCCTACCCCTCCGGGATACAGACGTGAGTTTATGTTATGTTTCTGCTAATCTATTGATCACAGCTATTAGATACACTTTGGCCAACTGACAGCTGTTAACAGTATATTAATGTATTGTTAGTGTACGAGAAACAGGAGGTAAGTTAGTAAACAAGCTTCGCGCAAACCTTATACAGTGATGACATCTACAAACTTTTGGATTAGACATTAATAATGAATAGGTGATTTTTTTCTCTAATTATTGAGCTGTATTTGCCTTTCCCCGCTCTCGGTTTTATCATTCAGAACCTCTCTTAGGCTGGCTGGAAGAAATTTCTTTTGAAATAAGTCCGCCTTTGTATACATCTACACTTACCTGTTATTTAAGTTTTAATTTATTTATTTTTTATTTTTGTTCACCAAAACGTAAGAAACAAATAATATTATTAAATCACAATTTTTACTAAAATGAAAAAGACATCGCAAGATCACAACATTTACATAAAGCATCAATACAATACAATACAATGCCTTTCTTTGTCTTCGTGAAAAAAAGGGTACAATAAAGACAAAAACAAATCAAATTCTCAAAATTACTGAAAAATTAAATGAATAAACAGTACCACCCGCCCCACCTCTCTACTACTGTGTCGAACACACTCTGTATGCGCCGACACATGAATAATCTCTTGGATTTGGTTTTATTATTATTAATTATTGTCTGCAATAATTACCTCAAAAAAAATTTGAGATATAAGTGTACATCAAAGTCTATTTCACAACTTTCACTTGACCCCAGTCAGACCTGATGGTAAGCGAAGACGGAGTCTAAGATATTACGTGTTTACCTGTTAAATGCCATTACACAATATGTTTTTATTACATAGATACCCAATCATTTCACTCAAAAACTGTTTACTAAAAACACATTTTCGCTACAAAAATCTATTCACTAAAAAAAACATTTTTACGCATAACCGTCAAAAGACTGCTAATGGTCGAAAAAAACATTTTGTAAGTCCAGATCCCCACTTTGAAAAAAAAAACTTAACACCCGACATTTTGAAATTCCAGAGCGCGCGAAAACAAATTCCAAGATGGCGTCCGCCACGGTAGAAGCTTCCCAGTCCCTCCTGCAGAGTGAGACCCGCGTTTCCCGGACCTACACCGAGACCGTGACCTCAGGGTCCACGGTTGGGGCCGTCACGGGATCTGCTGCCACCAACGGGTCCACGGAGACTAAGCTGAAGAAGAAGAGGTCCAGCCGCCGGCATAAAGATGAGGGGAAGATCTCTGTGGTAAGTAACAAACTACCTTATTACTGCGTAACTCATAGATGAATCCTTCATAAAATATAAGTGCTTACCGAAATAGTCCCAAATTGAATCCTGATCAAAATGATAACTGCTTACAGAGTCACCAAATTTTATGTACTTATCATACTTATACATTCGCATTTGCGCAATGTGAGAATTTATTCGTTTTGATAGGGATAAGATAAGAATATTCATTATTGTACACCGGAAAAAACAACAAACATAAAATAGGGGTTTGATATTTAAAGGAAATTTCGTGCGAATTTATTCAATTAGAGTTTTTTTGCAAACACGATTTGGTGAAAAATTATTTATAAAACATTATGAGATTAAGTAAAAAGGAATGATCATAGATTATGATTTAATTTTTTTTTAATCGTTGAAATTGTTTTTACAAAGTTGCAGATAGGTACTTTTACTTCCATGGAGTACTTAGTTACTCCGAATTCTGGTAGCTTCTTTGTTTTGAATAATGTTTTGCCTTTAGTTTTCTTATCGAACTTTAGAAATGCACGCAATCACTCTACCCCGAGGCAATACTTTTGCCGCAGCCGTCGAAGGCTGAAGGTTTTTCTAAACAAAAAATAAAAACATTGTGCAAGGTGAGGGGCGTGGGCGTTGCGAATGTACCTTTTTTGTTGCGCGGTGTTGTCAGCTTATTTGGAACACTAAAAAATATTTACCACCATCTCAATTTGCAGTCCAAGAGCTCCGAGAAGCTGCACAAAAAGATGAAGGCGGACGAGGGCGAAGTCAATCCTCAGTGCCAAAAATGCGCTCGGCCGGTCTACGCCATGGAGCGCATCAAGGCAGAGAAGAGGATCTGGCACAAAGAGTGCTTCCGTTGCGTGCAGTGCAATAGGCAACTTACGTAAGTATGATCAGAAGCCATTATTGCTTGCAGGAAGTTCGGAATCCTGCATCGCGCAAGCGGAATTGTTTTTTAAGTTTGAGTAAATCTCTCTCAGAGATAAGTTCGCCTTTATAACAATGCTATGTGATTTATTCTCTAAATAATGATTTTCAATAAAGAATAATATGTTAAATGAAACGTTAGCTAGAAAGGAGAAAAGATAGAAGAACGGCATTATGTGGCGCATTAATAATGAGTAAAGGATGTGATACAATATGCTAACTGCACAAGTGTGAATCAAATAATAAGTCAAATATGCGAGCAGGGAGAATCCTGCATCGCGCAAGGGGAATATTTTTCTACGTTAAAAAAAGACGAGGACCTGGCACTAGGAAAGCTTCCGCTGCATGTAGTGTTAAAATTATTTAGAGCTAAAATTGCCAGCTGATATTTGAGAATCCTTTATTGCGCAAGCGAATTTTTTTTAACATTGTATTAATTAAACGTTTTGTTTCACGGCCCGTAGGATTCAAACAAATAGTGTCTGTATAAACCTATTTAGAGGCTAAAATTCCACCCATGCCGGAACTTGAACCCGCGACCTCTGACTAACCGTGCCAGCGCCCTCCCAACTGAGCTAATGGGCAAGTAAGTGCAGGCATCAGCGAAATTTCGAACCTCTTTACAAACTTCTCTGTATTACGTACATGCAGCGACATCTGGCTGAAGCAATTTACATCACTTGCAGCCCCGAATAGTGTCTATATGGACTCGTTCCCTCGCTTGCTATTTCGGAGATATGTGAGTGCTTACGTTAAGGCTGGGTTCTCTAACATTACCCCATAATTAGGGATTTTAAATAAATTTTGCTGTCTAATGGTTTTTAAGTCTAATGTCTAAGTTTTTCGAAACTGAAAAAAATACTTTTCAATGTCCTATGTAGGGCCGTGCGTCGGTCATTATTTTTGTGATTTTTTAAATTTTATAGCACCAAAAACAATAGCGAAAATGACTCTAAATTATCAATGGTTGTATTTGAGCTGTACTGAGTTTTGGATGATAAAAAATATAACGAAATGGCTATCACTGAATGTGTTATTGAAGTCGCTCGTTAAAATTCTATTAATAGAATCGATAGTTCTGTAATTTCAAAAATGCCTACCTTTGCCCAAACTATTCACCCGCGCACCGCAATAAGTCCCATACAAATCCGTGCACTCTGAGAACCCAGCCTTAAGCATCTCTCTATTCTATTGCAGAGTGGAGACGTACGAAAGTGACCACACGACGTTGTACTGCAAACAGCACTTCAAACAGCTGTTCGAGCCTAAGCCCGTGGGCGAGGAGGATCAGCCTGATGGTGAGTTGATTCCCATTATGGTAGATATCAAAGTAATCTATATATGTAGTAACATAATGTTTATTGATCTACCTTACCACATTAAATTACATTACATGTATTATATGTAGTAAGAAAAATATTATACATACGTATATTTCATTCCAGAAACGCTTTCATTCGATTTAGACGATCTTATTATTTTATAAAACGATTAAAGTCACGAATTCTGGGATTAGTATTTCTTGAATGAATGCGACCTAGGAGGTGCAAATAAACCGCTCTTCAATCTGCAACATCTCAAGCAAATCAAATCTAACAGGTCTTTTACTGCTTTCGACTCCCGCAAAACAAAAAACAAAAAAATCGATGTGGTATCAGGTTCTGCGTCCTCCGTCAGTCAGACTTAAAGTCAGTCTTTAGCAGGGTTGATATGATTAAAATCACTTGATTTAAATCAGTGATTGAAATCGCGATTAAAATCAAGTGATTTTTACTGCGAGCAAATCCGCCAAAATGTGTCAAGGGATTTCCCCCAATACAGCGATTTCCGAACTACAGCGCGCACACACGTGTCCAATTCGGTTTATACACCGGGAATTCCCTGAAATTTAAACTCGCAACTGACGGTGTTTAGTCTGTGGCGCGGTCATTCGTGATTGACTATTGAAGGACAACAAGATGTCTGGAAGGAAAAAAGATGCAGTATGGGTTTATTTCGATGAAAAAAAGTCCGCTTGCGGCAAGTTTAACAAAGCCGTGTGTAAGAGTTGTAAGAAGGAGTTAATGGGCTTAGTAGCGAGGATGAAAACACATTTAGAAACTTGTGTGACAGAAATCGATCGCAATCGTAATCATAGACGCTCGGGGGTAACTTACTATCTAACCGCCTTCTACACTAAAACAGATCAAATAGTAAAAAAATCAAAAAAATCCGATTTAAATCAAAGTAATCCGATTTAAATCAAATTAATCCGATTTTTTTTATTTAAAAAAAAAAATCATGATTTTTATCAACCCTGGTCTTTAGTCTTGAATTGAGATGCCTGAGTGAATTTGAAAAGTTCCCGGGTGGAGACCTCGAATTGGCAAACGTAGCGTAGCGCCCGCCAGCTCGCTGGGCCAACGACCTGAGGCAGTCTGCTGGCAGCAGCTAGACGAGGAGAGTCCAGGAAGTGGCGTGCTTTCGGGGAGGCCTGTGTCCAGCAGTGAACGCGTACGGTCTGATTGATTAATTGAATGAATCACTGATTAATTCATTGATTGACTGACTTACTGCTTGGTTGTTTGATCGAATGGATTTCTGTGCTTCCAAATCTTATATAATGACTTATGTTTTGTTTTCCCATCTCAGCTGCTCCGCCCAAGAAACACCAGATGATCATCTGCGAGAGTAACCCGATTGAACTGCCCCCGGACGTCGTTAGAGGTGAGACATTTAGATAGACATAATCAATGGAGAACTTGCACGAAAAAATGTTTTGATCTCATTTGAGAGAACATGTTAAAAGATAAATAATCGTGGAGTATAATTTTTCTCTACGACTAATACTTTTCATAATAATATGGTTATATTCTAAAATCATATTCATCATCATCATCATTCAGCCACAAGAAGTCCACTGCTGGACATAGGCCTCCTCCATGGATTTCCAAAAAGACCATATTGTCCAAAAGTAATTTTAGTCACGTGGTACTAAAACACGCCATACAAGTCGAGCGCAACCTACGACGTCACACGCTACATTCCTTAACCTACACTGTCTGTTAGTATTTATTGATTGAAAAGTTATTTATTGCTAATAGATAAGTATTTAATCAAATCAAAATGTTTTTATACAAAATAACACAGAAACAAATTGAACTAGGTGTATAAAAAAAGTTTGATTTTGGAGAAAAATTAACAAAAGAACTGCAATTTTAGTCTTTTCATAATTAATAGAGCTTACATAATTATTCTAAAACCTAAAACTCATTCACTGAACTGTCTTTAATTCCAGACATCATTGTCATCTAAATAATCTTTATAGTAGCCCTTTTGGCACAAAGTGTGCTTTACACATTTTTTGAGCTGTGTATCTAGCATTATATATTTAGGGATCTTTTTGTAATCATTGTAATTTTACTTTATTAATTTGGTTTGAGGCCCGTAGGGTGCCAAACGGGGCCCTAATACTAAGACTTCACTGTCCGTCTGTCTGTCACCAGGCTGTATCTCATAAACCGCGATACTTAGACAGTTGAAATTTTCACAGATGATGTATTTCTGTTGCCGCTATAACAACAAATCCTAAAAACAGAATAAAATAAATATTTAAGGGGGCTCCCATACAGCAAACGTGACGTTTTTTGCTCTATATTAATAACGGCCACAGGTAAACGATGAAATATTCACAGAATATTTATTTCTATATTCGTTTCAAAAATAAATAATTAAAATAAAATAAATATTTAAAAGGGGTTCCCATACAACAAACGCGATTTTTTTTGCCGTTTATTCTTGATCTTTGTGTCTAATGTTGTATAGATAATGGTACGGATCCCTTCGTTCGCTAGTCCGACTCGCACTTGGCCGGTTTTTTTATATTGTAATTTTGTTTTTGTGTTAATTTTGATACGCATTGTCGTGGCAATTGACACCTCCCTTAACCCCTCAGCATCGGACAAGCCCGACTTGGGCCTAGAGGAGCTCGCCCAGCTGGACGTCAAGTCCCGCTTCGAGGTGTTCGAGCGGGGCCCCCAGCGAGACGAGCCCCCGCCCCCCGAGCGCGGGCCCCCCCGCGAGCGGAGCGCCGCCCTGCTGTCCAAACTGGCCAAGTGAGTTGCTTGTGACAGGTTCACCGATTGTTTGTGTACGGGACATCGGGGTTCTGTTTGTAAATTATAGATACATGTACATATTGTCTTATTTTCATTCGTTTGGCGCCAACTTGTAATATCCGCGTGAATTGCCGCAGGCGCTGACTGAAAACCAGCGCTGAGAGCTGACACCCTCAGCACAATGCTGTGTCGGATGCCCTTTGTGGCAACTTTGACACACCACAGGATGCACTCTGACGCTCTGACTTTGTCTTGTTTTATGTTGTACTAGCTGTGCCCGCGACTCCGTTCGCGTACATTTCGATTTTTACGAAGCAGCATTTGTATGGGGGCCACGTCTTATTATAACTGGAGCTAGAATTTAAATAGCCTATCCTGTGTCCCAGATGTCTATATGTTTTTATACCAAATTTCATCAAATTCGGATAATTGGTTTAAGAGTTATGGAGGAACATACATACACACATACACACATACAGAAAAAAATTCTAAAAATCGTGAAATTAGTTTCAGTATCATATATTGAGCCTATAAACACAATATCTCTGAAAACAAACTAACTTACTCCATGACCGACCCTTACAGATTTATTATTAGTATAGATTTATGTGACTCGTTTTTCCTTTGTACTTGTTATGCCTTTCTTTCTTGCGAATTTTTTTATTTGTCCCAATAAATGTCTTTCTTCTTCTTCTTCTAAATTTGCAGTAGCCATACCATTCGCTAACTAAAGCCTGCTGTCTAAACTAGCCAAGTAAGTTGTACTCTCCCTAGTGACAAGAGAGTAGTAGCCTAGTGGGTAGAACATTGGACTCGGAAGCGAGAGACCCAGGTTCGATTCCCAGTGCAGGCATGTACCTATGACTTTGTTTGCTAAGTTATGTACATTTAGGAACTTATAGTAGCAATACCACTCGCTAACTGTGAAGGAAAACATCGTGAGGAAACCTGAGTGTCTGAGCTATTCACATACCTCGGCGCTTGAAATCGCCAATCCGCGGTGGGCACGCGTGGTGATTAAGCCCGTACTCTCTCCCTGAGAGAAGGCCTGTGCCCTACAGTGGGACATACACATAAGCAGCCTCTATATACGTCCCGTGGGTGCCGTAAAAACCGGCTAAGGGACACATTACCAGGAGGTGGGCAGCAGCGCCTTCTGCGGAAATACGATACACTGCGCTCGTCATGGCAGTAAACCAGGAAACCAGGCCCCCAGTCCCCGGCAGCTCCGCTATTCCTGGCTATGGTAGCGGCCACGGTAACGGCGGAGCAAGGGGTGCTAAGAATCTCCGGCAGAGATCTGGCTACCACCCCCAACAACGAAAACGACTGGCCTTAGCTAATTGAGCTGGAAGAGGAAAGGAGTAGGTTACACTGGGATATCCTAGGGTTATCTGAAGTCCGTAGAGAGGGCGAGGACACGATAACCCTGAAATCCGGTAACCTGCTCTACTACCGGAAGGGCGAGCAACAGTCCCAGGGTGGTGTCGGGTTTCTCGTCCACAAGTCCCTCGTAAATAACATTTTGGAGTATCTTAGAGAGTGGGCCCCCCGTGAGAGGAGCGTGGCCCGACTGTCTAAACCGGCCAAGTAAGTCGTACGTACACTTTCCTTGAAAGTGTGGTTCAAATTTGCAGCTTAACTTTGATTGAAACTTGTATCTAGCGCCGCCGGCCCTGTCTCTCAGAGAGGGCCTTGTGGCTCATTCGTGTTTTCACAAAGCAAATGCACGAATCACTACAAGAAATACCGAAATCTCTTCAAGTGTGCCTTTAAAATTTGAAGAGTTCCCTCGATTTCTCCAGGATCCCATCCAAGGGCGTCGCCAAGGGGGGGCAGGGAGGGGCAGTTGCCCCCCCCTAGAGATATACGTAAATGATTTGCCGTTTATGGTACAAAACATGTCCGAGATAGTATTATTTGCAGATGACACGTCACTTATTTTTAAAATTAAGAGACAAGAAAATAATCTTGACGATGCAAATGATGCTCTCTCGCGTGTGTTGGATTGGTTCACGGCAAATAATCTGCTTCTAAATTCCAAAAAGACAAAATGTATAAAGTTTACCTTACCAAACGTAAGATTAGTTGAAAACAACATTGTACTCGGAAAAGAAAAACTAGAATTTGTAGAAGATACCGTTTTTCTAGGCATCACAATCGATTCAAAATTGCAATGGGGTCCTCATATTGTAAAACTAGCACACAGGCTTAGTTCTGCAGCATATGCAGTCAAAAGAATTAGAGAGCTCACTGACGTTGCAACTGCTAGGCTTGTTTATTTTAGTTACTTCCATAGTATTATGTCCTACGGCATACTACTTACTGTGGGGTCGGGCAGCAGACATTGAGACGATCTTCATCTTACAGAAGAGAGCCATCCGATTTATTTACAAGTTAGGTAGTAGGGATTCGCTAAGAGATTTCTTCAAAGAAACCAACATCTTAACAGTTGCATGTCAATACATTTATGAAAATATTATGTGCGTTAGAAAAAATATCAAAGACTTCGAAAATGTTGGTGGCCACCATAATGTTAATACTAGAAATAAACATAAATTGTCAGTTCCACTATTTAGACTTGCAAAAGTTAACACATCCTTTATGGGGCACTGTATAAGGTTCTACAACAAAATTCCTCAAGATATATTAGAGTTACCTCCAACGCGATTTAAAAAATGTGTTAAGCACATTCTGTGCAAAAAGGCTTACTATAACATCAAGGATTATTTAGAAGACAAAGATGTTTGGCATTAAACAGTAGATTAATATTATTTAAAGGACGATTGTGATTAGTGTTCAACACATTCATGACTAATATTTTAAGTTGAAAACTCTGTTAATTAAGTTAAAACGTGTTTTGAAAAGAATAAATGTGGAGTTTCTTTGTTAGCTTCTTCTCCACATAATCCATTAATTGTGAAACTAACAACTTTGACGTTCATTAAGTAAACATTCTGTTTTTACAATGAATAAAAATATTTGAATTGAATTGAATTGAATTGATTCTAAAAAAGTTGCCAAATATAATGCAACCAATGTCTTAAGTCTTTGAGTTAATTTGCTTGAAGTTCAAGCCTTGAACAATCATTCCCGTACGTCGAAACTCGAATGAATTTACCAATGGGGATTGTTATTTTTTTTTATATTGTCGTTTAGTGAAAACCATTTCGAGGAATAGGGTTACTGATCACTTCTATCGATTTATTTAAGTAAAATAATGACGGATTATTAGTATTTATCGCAAAAACTGTATAACCTTCATTTGCACTTCAATGACGTCACTATCGTCATCATTCGGCCTAGATCCATTGCCATAGAATAAAAAAAACTTAAACAACTGTCAACTTGACAGTAGAGGTGAGTATTTACGTATTTAAGCACAGATTACTTACTGTTTATGCATGAAAAACGCAACATAATGCCATCAATGACGTCATCCTTACCAAACTCTTAGAATTTTTAAATAATTAATAAAAAAATTATGGTAGCAAAAATTTTAAAAATATTTAATTTGGTATCTTAAATTAGTCTATATTTTCGATATCTGGAATAAAAAATAGGGGTAAAAAAAAATGAACAATCCCCATTCCACTCCTAATATTCCGTACGCTCAATTACGCTCTGCTCTACTCTGTCGTTGAAGCGGGAGAGGGGGAGTGGGGAAGCAACATGTAACCGCGCAGCGCTCGCGCCCCCCGCACAGCCGCCTTTGTTTTAGCGTCTGTCATTCTGTCAGCTCGTGCTCGTGTAGCTTTACACATTGGACTCTGTACTGTCACAGAATATATATGTATATAGTACTAAGATACTGTTGTAATTACAATCGCTGTAGATGTAAGGCTCGTAGTACAAGTGAAAAGCTTCCTGTGCTGTCGACTTTACCTACAATTCATACTTACTTTTCTCATTCATAGAGAATGAGAAAAGTATGAATTTTAGTAGGTAAAGTCAACTTGCCCCCCCCCCTGCGCCATCGGCTGGCGACGCCCTTGATCCCATCATCAGATCCTGACTTGATTTACTATGAGACCACCTGTTAAGTTTACCCTTTCAAACCAAAAAAGATTTTTCCAAGCCGGCCCACGCGTCTTCGAGTAATCGGGTAACATGCATATAAAATAAAAGATTCCGACGAATTGAGAAACTCCTCCTCTTTTGAAGAGAGAAAAGAAATCGAAAGCCGTAGAACAACAGTCGGGAATTGCTTATTTCAGAGGTTACCACGTAAATTAAACAGAGCAATACGGTATTTGACACGATCAACAATAAATTATTTCATATGCTCGATTAAAACAAAAATTACAAAATATCTCGGAAAATGATCTCTTTTAGTCAATTACTACATATTACTATTTTTAAATAGATCAAACATAAAAAGAGTGCTCTGAAATGTGACGTCATAAGCAAGTATTTTCATACAAAATTCCGTTTTAAAAGTAACTCATTTGATATTTTGTCAAAGACCCAATTCCTGACTGCTTTACATACTCTCGTAAGTGTGCAAATTGTCAATTCAGCCGCGATCTATCTGATTAATTTCATTCACAGCTGGGTGCACAACTCGCCACATGTGTTGTCGAAGGGCGAGACGAAAACAGGCCAAGTGCTGACCGGATTCCCGCTAAGGACTCTGACTAAGCAAAAGGAAACACATTTTTTGTAAAAACGAAAATTAACAGATTAAGACGCGGTTTGAAAGCCGCGGTTATGGAATTAGTAATATAAAAATACCATCTATTACTTTTTAGTATAGACGTAAAAAAAACCGGCCAAATGCGAGTCGGACTCGCGCACGAAGGGTTCCGTACAATTATCTAGACAACATTTGAATATTTCGAGCGTCTTTTGTATGGGAGCCCCTCTTAAATATTTATTTTATTCTGTTTTTAGTATTTGTTGTTATAGCGGGAACAGAAATACACCATCTATGAAAATTTCAACTGTGACGGTTCATGAGATACATCATATTACGCGCACCAAATCCTGAGCGATTCCAATCGTGTAACTGTCAAATTAGTATGGAATCTGATAGTTAGACGATTGGAATCGTACTAATTTGTCAGTTAGACGATTGGAATCGTACTAATTTGACAGTTAGACGATTGGAATCGTACTAATTTGACAGTTAGACGATTGGAATCGTACTAATTTGACAGTTAGACGATTGGAATCGTACTAATTTGACAGTTAGACGATTGGAATCGTACTAATTTGACAGTTAGACGATTGGAATCGTACTAATTTGACAGTTAGACGATTGGAATCGCTCCGAATTTGGTGCGCATAATTAGGCCCCTGGTGGCAGATGGACGGACGGACGGACGGACGGACAGCGGAGTCTTAGTAATAGGGTCCCTTACCCTTTGGGTACGGAACCCTAAAAATAGTTGAGAAATCTTGTTTCAACTTGTACCGCCTCTCCATCTATCAAGTATAAAAACAATGAGCCGCGGACCCGCGGTACGCGCACACTGCTATTCTATGGTTCTGATACATTCGAGTTTGTGTCGAGATACGAGTATTTTTGAAAAGTTCATTTTATTAAAAAAAAAAAACAAACTAGCGTATTCGATAGCTATTGTCAGGCACGTTAATTTTGCTATGGCTTCCAAACCACTCCAAATTCATGGTGTATAAATAGGTACATTCACAAATTGGTAGTGTACAAGAAACCAGAGGTTAGCTGAGAGGGTATTCTACCCGTGACTACGGCTACTGCTTATAAATAGTCGCTGAAAACCAGCGCTGAGAGCTCACACCCTCAGCACAATGCTGTGTCAGATGCTTTTTGTGGCAACTTTGACACACCGGTGAGGGAAAACATCGTGAGGAAACCTGAGTGTCTGAGGTGTTCACATACCTCCGCGCTTGAAATTGCCAATTCGCGGTGGGCGTGGTAATTAAGCTCATACTGTGCCCTTCAGTGGGACGTTTATAGGCTAATTAACAAAAAAATTATCGCGTTTAGTAATAGTGTAGGGGATTTCCGCAAATTAACGCCTGATTTCATACAATACGGTGTAGGTTGGTGACACTAGGAAATAATGTAATATGTATTGTGTGTTCTTTAAAAAATATTTGTTTTGAGTTTAAATTTTTTATTCATTATTATTTATTTATTAATGTATTGCTATTTCGGATATACAGGGTTATTTGTCAAATGAGACACCCCAATTAGAGTTTGTGTTTGGCAACAACTTTTGTTCTGTAAGTTTTTTTTTCAGTTTTTTTTTTTCGAAATATAAGGGTTTATAATTTTTCATTAAATTCGCGCTTTACGCGTCCTACCAATGGCTCAGCTTGTAAATCACTGTGCTGCAAAGAAGAATGTCCATTATATTTAAGGCATACGATTTTAACCATTATCTCCCAGACAGCGCGACAATAAAGCAGATAAACCGGAAACACATAAATATTTTTTTCTCAAATAATTGGAATACAAAAAAAAATCTGCAAGGAAAATGCAAAATGTTGTTGTTGAACTCTACAACAACATTTAACATGTTTCAGCAATTGCGCGTTTTTAAAGTAACCCTGTATAAGGGGATCTTGTTAACCCTGTATAGACAGTATAGTTACACATACCAGTCAACTGGCCGGCCCGCTGTTTTACGTCATTATACCAACGCGCTTTCCATCGGAGCTATTTTTATAACCCTCTGTAGACGGGCTCAGTCGCGCTGAACGGTATTTTGCGTGAGGATGGTGTACACTGCCGGGTATGTTTGGCTTTCTACTTTACAATGCTGTGCTTGTGTAAGAATGATGATGGATTGTTATTGGCTAAATGCCTGACTTTCCTATTGACTTATTGGGTTTCATGGCTAAGAGTTCCTTTTAGATAAGATAAGATAAGTTTATTACAAAAAAAAATATACATACTTTTACATAATTGGATTTCCTTAAGCTAGATGTTGGACCTCACACTAAGTAGAGCCTGTATCGTGAGGGCCAAAATTACGATTTAAAATTTTTTATTTTGTTTTGTTTTTATTTTTGTTTTGTTGACGTTTGTGTATTTTTTTTGTGTACCTTCGTGTTCACTTTGTTTCTGTGACAATTTAAATAAATGTCTTCCTTCTTTCTTTCTTAATTTTGCATAATTCTATTTTGAATTGATGTGTTTGATGACAAACGAAATCGGTTGATGGGGGTTTCTGAACAATAAGAAAAACGGATAAAAACCATGAATAACGGTAACGGATAAAAGCCGTTTTTAATTATAGATGCAACATAAAAAGTTAATTCTAGGGTCTAGGTCAACGGAAAGTGAATCAAAACCCTTGGTTTTGATTGATCCACTTGTATCTTTTGTCTGTTGTATCTTTTGACTGCGATGACTCAGAAGTTTGTTTTTTTCACAGTTTTAAGAGATGAAACAAACTACACTAGACTAACTCAAGATTTCTCCACGAGCTATGTCCATCGACCAGCCACAAGATGGACAGATGACGTCATCCAAGTGGCAGGAAGACGCTGGATGCAGGCCGCTTCCAACCGGTCTTTTTGGAAATCCATGGAGGAAGCCTATGTCCAGCAGTGGACTTCTTGTGACTGAATGATGATGATGATATGTCCATTGAACAGTGAACGAAGATTGGATTAACGTAAAACAGTTTAACTACAAAATAAAAAAAACTGTTCGTGGATCGTTTTTTGAAGCGAAATAGTTTTGTCAGGATCGTGGCACGCAGCAAACCCTGGTCTCTGCCTACCCCCCCCCCCCCTCCATTTAGGTATGTGAAATAAAATCTTGCCAAACCTTATTGTGGTGCTTACATAAAATGTGAAATTGTGATATTGAAGACAAGAAAGAACTAAATACTGAACTGAACTAAAACTGTAAAGGACACCTTAAATATTAGGTACTTACCTACTAGCATAAGCATAAGCAGCCTATATACGTCCCGCTGTAGGGCACAGGTCTTCTCTCAGAGAGAGAGTATGGGCTTAATCACCACGTGTGCCCACCGCGGATTGGCGATTTTTAAGTGCTGAGGTATGTGAGTCGCTCAAACACTCAGGTTTCCTCACGATGTTTTCCTTCACAGTTAGCGAGTGGTATCGCTACTATAACTTCACAAGGGCACATAACTTAGAAAACAAATTCATAGGTACATGCCCGCACTGGGAATCGAACCTGGGCTAAATCTAACTTTATTCAATCAATCAATCAATCAAATCAATCAATCAAAAAATTTTTTATTCAAAGTAGCACAGAAACTGCGACTTAATGAACGTTACAAGTTAAACTAGGTGTCCATTTCAAAATCTAGATCATTTTGGAGAAAAAATGGACAAAAAAACTCCAAACTTAGTCTTTTCAAGTCCTTAATTTACAGGATTTATATAAATGTTCTAAAACTCATGCATTGAACTGGCTTTAATTCCAGACATCATTGTCATCTAAATAATCTTTAATGTTATAGTAGCTTTTTTGGCACAAAGTGTGCTTCACACATTTTTTGAACCGCGTTTCTGGCAAGTTTATTATATCCTCGGGGATCTTATTGTAGAAACGTATACAATGCCCCATAAAGGATGTATTAACCTTTGCCAGCCTAAATTTTGGGAACGAAAGTTTATGTCTATTTCTAGTATTTACATTGTGTTGGCTACCTACAGTTTTAAAGTCACTGATATTTTTCCTAACGTACATAATATTTTCATAGATATACTGACTAGCAACTGTTAGGATGTTAGTTTCTTTAAAGAAATCTCTTAACGAATTTCTATTGCCTAGCTTATATATGAATCTGATCGCTCTTTTCTGCAGGACGAAGATGGTCTCAATGTCTGCTGCCCGACCCCACAGTAGTATACCATAGGACATAATACTATGGAAGTAACTAAAATAAACCAGCCTAGCAGTTGCGACATCAGTTAGTTCCCGGATTCTTTTAACTGCGTATGCTGCAGAACTAAGCCTATTTGCCAATTTTCCTATATGAGGACCCCATTGAAGCTTTGCATCAATTGTGATACCCAGAAATACAGTTTCTTCTACAAGGTCTAGTTTATCATTCCCCAATATAACATTGCTGTCAACCATTTTGACATTTGGTAGTGTGAATTTTATACATTTTGTCTTTTTTGAATTTAATAATAAGTTATTAGAAGTAAACCAATATAGTACCTTAGAGAGAGCATTATTTGTATCCGCAAGGTCATTTTCTTGTCTCTTAATCTTAAAAATAAGTGACGTGTCATCTGCAAACAATACTATCTCTGACATTTTTTGAACCATGAACGGCAAATCATTTACATATACGAGGAAAAGGAACGGCCCCAAAATAGATCCCTGTGGCACTCCCATCTTAACCTCCGACCCTGATGATTTAGTCCTATTTATGTCAGCTTTTTGAACCCTCCCTTCTAAATATGATCTCATAAGTTTTAAGCTCCTCCCATTCACTCCGTAGTGTTTTAATTTTAAGAGAAGTGTTTTATGGTCTACGCAGTCAAATGCCTTCGACAAGTCACAGAAAACACCTATAGCATCCTTCCGATCCTCCCATGCACTAAATATATGTTTAACTAATGCGACACCAGCATCCGTCGTAGACCGCCCTTGCGTGAAACCGAATTGCTCACTATGAAAAAGTTGATAATTATTAAAGTGTGTAAGTAGCTGACCTAGAACTATTTTCTCGAATATTTTACTCAAAACGGGTAGAACCGAGACTGGTCTGAAATTTGTGGGATCTTGCCTGTCGCCACTTTTAAATAAAGGAACGAGCCTACTATATTTCATTAGGTCAGGGAATGTACCCTCATCTAAACATTTGTTAAAGATTCTGGCCAAATGGGGTGCTAGGACATCGATTACTGAGCTAACTATTATTACTGACATACCCCACAGGTCTTCAGTTTTTTTAAGATTTAGCTTTTTAAACGCTTTATTCACGGTATGAGCTTCAATATAATCAAACGAAAAATCGTGATCGCAGGGAGGGACATTATCTTTCAAAATACTTTCTGCAAGATCAGGAGATGAATCTAAAGGAGCCGTAGTTATAATTGGAACATTTGTAAAGAATTGTTCAAAAGCCGCGGCAACGTCTTCATTTGACGTTATTAATTTATTATCTATCTTAAGCGAGAATTCGCGGTCCGCTGATTTGGATTTACCGGTTTCCTTATTTATTATATTCCAAATGGTTTTAGATTTATTAGACGATTTAAGAATTTTGGCTTTTATATGCTCGCATTTAGCTTTGTGGCAGACGGCCCTAAATAATTTTGAATATAATTTAACATACTGTAGAAAACTAGGGTCATATGTGTATGTCTTTTTCTCATATAGTGAATAAAGTGTGTCCCTACTTTTCCGGATGCCGGCAGTGGCCCATTCACTAAATTGTACCTTATTTCCTTTCGATGATAGCTTTTTCAATTTAAAAACTTTTTCAAAACTATCTGAAACGACCTTAAAGAAATCTCCATAATGGGCATTAGCATTGATGGTTTTATTTTTTTTGGTATGTAAAGTACTTTGTAAATCAGTTTTAAATAATTCTAATTTTTTTGTTGTCATGGGCCTGTAAAGTATATCTTGTTCTGATTTTTTTAAATCAGATTCAAAGTGTACAATTTGACCACTGTGGTCTGACTTTAAGCAATTTATTGTAGAATAGTGTGAAAATTCACAGTCACAGTATACATTATCAAGACAGGTTGCTGTGATTTCGGTAATCCTAGTGGGCTCTAAGAAAATATTAACTAAATTAAAAGACTTGAAAATAAGTTTTAATTTAGTATTTAAAGTGGAATCTACCAGCAAGTCGATATTAAAATCTCCACAGACTATAAGGTTCTTGCTACTACTTGAAGCTACATTTAAGACATCCTCTAGTACTGATTCAAATAAACTGTAGTCACTGGCGGGGGGCCTGTATAAGCTTACTACAATGTGCTTAGCCAGTTCAACACATGATAGCTCAATAACTTTTTCAACAAAAAGTCTGCAAATATCTTTCCGTTCTTTATATTTTAAACTACTATTTACTATTATTAAGGATCCCCCGTGCAATGCAGACTTTCTATTGAAGCAACTGGCTATTTCATAATTATGTATAGCAAATTTCATTTGAGACTCTAGTAGCCAGTGCTCTGTGACACAAAGTACATTCACTCTATGTTGTTCTAAGAACAACTCTAATTCTAGTAGTTTACCAGAAAAGCCACCCTGTAAATTTTGGTTAGCTAAGACAAGTTTGTTTAAGGGGGACTTTTCTGTTGTCTGCGCTGACAGTTTAAATCAGCAGTCAAGCTTAACCTACTTATGCTAGGTTTTTTTACAGCCTCAGAATACAGAGGTTTGCAAGTAGAATTTTTTCTACAGTTTGTATCCACGACTGGTCCCTGTTTTATTGTCTTAACAATAATAGGGTCATAAATATTGAATGCCAATAATTTGGCAATCTGTCGCTTTGAAGAAAGGGGCACATGCATTGTGTCCCTAGTCAATATAAAGTTTCGAATAAATTTATTCGTATCAAAATACAATACTTGGTCTCGATGGCCAAAGGTCATATTATACAATAGCCGGTTTAACTTATCTATCCGGGCATTTTGTGTTTCTGATAGAGTCTTAGAATAAGGAAAAGCACAGATTACAATTTTCCTTGCTTGAAGAGCAACTATAGAATCATAATAATTTGTCAAATCATCGCGCTGTATTCCTTTGCTGTCCCCTATTAATAACACAACAGTGGTATTACTATCATACTCCTTACTAAGCATACAGTTGACTATCTGCATGTAAGATGCATAGGGCATACAAACATTCTCAACATGTTGCTTTAAATTATTTTGTAGTATACTGCCTAACCCTACACCTATTTTATCTGAATAGATAATGGTTTTGTACTGGGCGTGATTGTCAGGAACTCTGGAGGTGGTGGGTTTAGACTGCGGCTGTCCATCCAGTACGGAATCAGGGGTCGGTGTGGCACATGATTATGTCATAATAATAAAAAAAACGTTTAATAAGTTTGAATGTTTAATAGACTACTAACCTTAGCCTAACCTACTTTGTTAATCTGTGGAAGCCTATTTATTGGCTATTGAACATTTTTACTGCACTGCACTTAAACTCCTGTTATTATTCAAGCTGTTGGTTCCCCTAATAAACTTAAAATTAAAAAATTAAAGCACCAAAATTCGAGCACCTTTAGACGCAATGTACAGAAGGCCACCGAAAATCGCCATAAAATATCCCCTTTCAGTAACACTGTATGGTGTAATTGAAGAAAAAATGCCCCGTATTCTTGTCATCCATTACATTTCTTCTCTGGGGCGGGCCGGATGTGTCTCGTTTTAAGTGAAAATTAATAGGCGGAGTTATTGCCAAAAAGTCGCGCCGAAATGGGTTGGAGTCGATGACGGATCGTTCTTGACTGTGTCTCAAAGTTACTGGACCATTTTGTGCTGAAACGCGAGCTGTAAGCGCTGGACTAGTCGTGCGATTGGTTATTGAAATAGTTTTGTTGAAATATTGAATAAAAAGACGGTGAATATTTTTTAGCAAACCGATGAGTTGCCTTTAAAACTTCATTGTTGTTTGTCAGTTTTGAATATCACAAGGACGTCATGAACAGGTATTTGGTTTCTTTTTTTGTAACGCAATCAAAGCTGAGCGTCTGAGGTGTTCACGTACCTCAGCGCTTGAAATTGCCCGTTCGCGGTAGGCACGCGTGGTGATTAAGCCCATACCTTGAGGCCTGTGCGCTGCAATGGGGCAAATATAGGCTACATAAAAAAACTCACCTCTGTTTCTTGTACGTTAAAAAACAATCGTTTAACTAACTGTCAACGGATACCAGTCGACACTTTGAGGGAAAATAACTTAGTTTATTTAAAACATTGTTTGAATCTCAATTCATTGAAAATCAAGAACGTTTTAACGTCATTGTTGAAAATCCATTCTTTGTTATCGCATACTTTTCCAATAACAAATTTTTGAATTTTTGTTTATATAATCTGCCGGGCAATATAACTAACTGCTGCCAAGAATCTCGGAGACATTTCGAAGTTAAATCGGATATGAATGGATGACCCATTTCACAATTTTGCATGCTAACAAATTTCTTGTAACTATAACACAGGGTGGTTATCAGAAATTCCGTGTGGCGCCGTATTAAGAATAGCGTCACTCCAGTTCCTTCCGTGGATGTGGTAGAAGGCGACTAAGGAAATCAATTACCAGGAGACGGGCAGCAGCGTTTTCCTGAGATTCCAACCGCATACTGCGATCGCCAAGCCGCCTGCCAAGCGTGGCGATTATGGCAAAACCCTTCATGGTTAGGAATACCATGAGGAAGGCCTATGCCCTGCGGTGGGCGTCAAATGGCTGATGATGATAGCACAGGGTAGGGTATCCTAGTTTGTGGCCAGGACAAGTGATTGTGTTGTGCGGTAGTTTTTTATTTAATCTCGGACCAATTACAATATAACAGAAGGCTCAAAACGCCCTGAATCTACTAGAGTACTAGGGTCAGAGTTCTGACCTGCATAGATGTCGATTATCCGAACGACCGCTTAACCGTACTGGCTACGAACCTCGTGCCCCTCTTCTCCCCACTATTTGTGCCGAAGAAGCTTCAACAGTGGATGTAGTATGTGTCCGATAAAGAAAAAAGGCACCCAATCATGCAGGCTAGTGGAATAATTTAAAATAATGCAGATTTAGACTTCGTTTCTGACGCCACCAGTAATTCATCAACTAGCGAGTAAGATAATAAAGATGAAAACACACCTGCTGCTTCAGAAGCGTTTACATGCTTAGATACTGCCTTGCGATGGTTTGAAGGACAAGCTGAATGCGACTAGTCCTTAAAAAAGTGACGCAGACGAACATTAAAGACTTTTTTAATCGTCTAATGTAGGCACTTGTTATCTATCTATTAATCTCATACCTTTAAACGAGCAGTTCCTGTATATACATACATATTCGGAATCTCGGAAACGGCTCCATTAGTATGCAGGGGGTTTCGGGGGCGATAAATAGATCTAGCTAGGTTTCATTTTTAGAAAACGTCGTTTTATCCGCGTTTTAAGCCAATGAAAAACTGCTACAATATAATTAGAATACAAGGTTGTGATAGCTCAGGTGGGAAAGCGGGCGGTTCCGAAACCAGAAGACCCCGGTTCGAGTCCAGACCGGAGAGTGCTCCAGTCCGATTATATTTTTCCCTTTTTTTTCGTCGTATCTAAATATAATTTCCAAAAAACACGATTAACAAAAAAAATACCGAGTAAAGCTCGCTCGTCCAGGTACTGTGTATTTATGTACATGCGTGTATCTTATTACATGCTGCATACTTTTGAAAATACGTTTGATTCCCACTTGGCTTTGCAATAAAAGTGACAGAAATTATTATAAGTATAGTTTTTGTTCATAAAATACAAGTACATATTATTTATAACATAACATAAACTCACGCCTGTATCCCAGAGGGGTATGCTTAGACCAGGGACTGCCACTTGCTACGATCCTGACGGATCACTTTCGCTTCCTCAACATTCATTAGTCGTTGCATACACGCACGCCGGTTTCGGGTACTTTTTATCTTGCCCTTTGCTAATACATCCCCTATTTGGTCGAAGTATGTCCGTCTGGGTATTTATGTACTTCTTTTATCCGAATAAACCAGTTTCTTGAAAACCCATGTTCCCAAATTAGTTCGGATAATCGACGTTATCCTAGTTCAAGGTTATCTGTATGTATTGTTGATTAGAGCAACGCCCTGAGTTCTAGACCTTTTCCTAACCACGTTGCATAATATGCAGTAGGATACTCAACATTTTACCCTCTCTTCCGTCCAGGTTCAAGGCCAAGGGTATGGACATCGGTGTGTCGGACGAGTATCTAAACGGGGTGCCCGTGGAGCCCAGCTCCAGCGAGCCTGAAGATGATGACGAAGGTACGTCGCCACCGGTTTAAAGTTCAGATTTCTTTATTGCAATAATCATGTGTCATTACAGTTCTTATATGTAATTCAAAAGGTACACGACACCCTGTAAGGGCACTACAATATAACTTAAGTAATTCCTTAATTGCTAGCTTATAATTGTCTATTACTAGTATTCTTTAAATTATATATTTATACATATATACATATATATTCTGTTGTGTACTTTAACATTTATCATTGAAAAATTCTTGAAGACAATAGTAACATTTCTGGCCCGATTGAGAGTTACTTTAAATGAATTATCGTCTTTTTTATTTTGTATGTGATAAGGTAGAGGATTGAAAACTTTTGCCGCCATTGAGTGGGACCAGAGTTTATGATTTCTAGTTCAGCAGTCTTGGTGGCTAGGCGTTGTCGAAATCTAAGGCGCTCAGGGCGAGTATGTTGTGGAAAAAGAGGCATATTTTTAGATGGCAAAAGAGAAGTTTCGTATACCTACACTAACTTGTCATTGATCAGGAAACCAGATGTAATAATGAACTCGAATCTCGATCGGGAAAATTACACAAAGTGAAAGAATAACAAACAGATAGGCAGTATGGGCTATGATCCTACCACCTTATTAAAAAAAGTTCAAAACTGAAAAAAAAAAAGAAATTTGTGGGTGTTTTTATAGTTTTAGTCTCTTGATTTGAGTCCTGTAAAACCGCGATAAAACTATTTTCATTGTCTTGTTTTCTATATCTTTCTGTAGTATAAAAATAACGTCACTCCAATTCGTACTCAATTTCTCAATTTTGAGGCAAGTGCCCCACTATCGGTACCTTTTACTTCCATAAAACGTCGCAATATTACCCCCAAACCTACCGAACATGGCGAATTCTGCGCGTCAACTATTTTCAATATGGGGTAAAACTTTGAGAACCCAGATGTTCAATTTAGTGCGGTTAGACGAAAAAATAAGACTTAATGGAACCCCTACCCCTCGTACCGTCTTACGTAGTAAATGAACACCTCTATTATGCACAGCCAGTTAATTAATGTTTCCTCCACTCCAGCTGACGAAGACTCGGTCCTGAAGAAGTCCTACAAGCAGACCGCAAACCGCGAACAGCCCGTCTCCTTCTGCAATATGAGCGAGATCGTGGGCAAGTTTGAGACTGGTACGTGACCTAAGATTCTTAAACAGCCTATATACGTCCCACTGTAGGGCACAGGCCTTCTCTCAGAGAGAGAGTATGGGCTTAATCACCACGCGTGCTCACCGTGGATTGGCGATTTAAAGCGCTGAGGTATGTGAATAGCAATTTACATCACTTGCGGCCCCAAAGTTGGTTACTCGAGGCTGCAAGTGATGTAAATTGCTTCGGCCAGATGTCGCTGCCTGTACGTAATACAGAGATTTTTTTTAAAGAGGCTCGAAATTCCGCCGATGCCTGCACTTGCCCATTAGCTCAGTTGGGAGAGCGTTGGCACGGTTAGCCAGAGGTCGCGGGTTCAAGTCCCGGCATGGGTGGAATTTTTAGCCACTAAATAGGTTTTTAAAATTGTCCGCAGCACGGGTTAGTGCAACAAAAAGAATATAATTGAGAATATTATACATACATACATTTACACATTTACAGATTTACATACAGGCACATATTACATTGCTTCTGGCCCCACACTAGGATACCCTGTGTCGTGGGAACCAGAAACAACGACATCACAAACATGTAAACATTGTCCATTTAGCCCACAATTTTTTGTTAAGACGAGACATTAATGCAGCTCATCTGTATCAGAAGAAACTATATGGTACAGTTATTTTATCTCATGAACGCGGCTTGGTCTTTAGATGCACACAATGTGCAAATGCGTCACAACCATTTGGGTCATTCGCAGTCGTGAGATAAAACAACTTCAAACCTTCATCCTGTCTTCGTTGTTCTTCTTTGTTACCATTAAGCCTGGCGTCCATATCCTCGCAGAGTCGAATCGCAGTTGGCACACGTACCGCCTGTGTATAAGCGCCCTAAAGCGCTCTTCAGGAGCAGTTTATTTAACCTGTGGGTACATCGTTTCCTTGTAAAATCTCCACCACAGACTATTTTATTCGTCGTGTGTCAAGTGTTTTAGGGAATCCGGTTTTTCTAAATAAGACCGTATGTGTTCATGCGTTTGTGGTCCGCTCAGGACGTGATGAGACGGCCGAGAGACATCGCCACCGCAAACAGGAGATCCAGAATATCCGCACTCGGCTGTTCATGGTAAGTCCCACCTTTATTTTAATTCAAAATAACACAGAAACCGTGACTTAATGAACGTTACAAATGGTACACTCCGCGACCACGGCACTTGCAAAAGTACCGAAACGTCGGAAATTTGAAAAATAAAAAAACTAACCAGTAATTATCCGTGCAACTTCAGTTTTTATTTGTCTAGTGCTCGTGTTAACCTTAGAAAAAAGTATGAACGTACGAACGGCATGGGTGGAATGTTTTGCCTCTAAATAGGTTTTTAAAATACTATGAACGTTACAAGTTAAACTAGGTGTCCGGTGTCCATTTCAAAATATAGATCATTTTGGAGGAGAAAATTGTCATAAAGACTCAAATTTTAGTCTTTTCAAATTGGTGCTTAACATAGCTTAGGTACATATTATTCTAAAACCTAGAACTCGTGCTAAATTCCAGACATCATTGTCATCGAAATAATCTTTAATGTTATAGTAGCCCTGTTTGGCACAAAGTGTGCTTTACACATTTTTTTTTACCGCGTTTCTGGCAAACTTATTATTTCTTCAAGGGTCTTATTTTTAGAGGGTAGTTGCGGAGAGATTAGACCTAGTCATTCCTACCAAATCCTGTCGAGATCCTGATGTTTACTGTAGTAATTAGCATGGAATTTGATAGTTAAACGGTGGGAGTCGTTCTGGAGCCGCTCTCCTTTCGTGTGTTTACCCATACAAATCAAGATAACTCTCAGATAACAGAGATATTGACCGATCGTCGAAACTCAAAAAGACATAAAAACTTCTTTAGACAACTTCTTAAAACAGGCACTGGAAAAACATTTTTTAAATATGTTTCGAACACGAATTATTAGTGTCAAAAAAGGGGAAATCTTTGTCTGATTTTTTTCGAGTTGGAAATGAAAAAAAATTAGAAGTTAATAAGCATTTTATTTAACACCAGTAAATTATGGTTACAATTTAAGTAGGAACTAAGGTAGTAAGGCAAGTAGCTCATGGTGGTTCGTTTGGTGCGATAACGGTTAAATTAAGATGAATTTATCAGTGTCCCCTACACTAGGCACAGCCTATATCGTAGGGGACAACGTACGTTATACCTACATACTAGGGGCATTAGAATTTAATAGACTTGTCATCCCCAGAAATAATGCATCCCACTCTTTCTTTCAAATTGACAAACTTTTCTACTACGCTGTGCCGTTATTCGACTGGTTATTCGGTTGGACAATATTTCGTCATGTATTTATGCAACGTTTTATTGAAATAATGCAAAAACCTGAAACCCGTTTCTTGACTATCGATAAAGTAAACCACTTCCAATAAGCAAAGGTTTAAAATTCTCAGTTGTATATTTTTGTTTATCATACAAGAAACGTCACGCGGTCAATTTTGTTAAAAAATACATTTTTCATTCTTTCCAAACGTTTAAAATTTGTTTGAAGAGTAAAAATATACAACGGTTAGTTTTAAACATTGTCTTAATTGTCGATCCTAAAGAAATGGTATTCGGGTTTTGCGCAATTACAATAACACGTTATAAGTAGGTATATTTCATTAATTTCTCACCCGACAACCGTTTTAGGGCAAGCAGGCCAAAATCAAGGAGATGTACGAGCAATCTGTGATGCAGAGCGAGCAAGGTAATTTTTTATAAATTCATCTCTGTTTCCGCTTTTAGCCATTTTTTGTTTTATTTTGCTAAGTATCACGGTTGAATCAGCGCGCTTCATACAAATCGTATGGAACTGTAGCGAAAAAAATAGCAACTTTTCCAATAATTGTCGCAAAGAAACGGAAAACTCCCAAGGGCCTTCTCTCAGAGAGAGGGTATGGGAGTAATCACCACGCGTGCCCACCGCGGAGGGAATGTATATAATAACTAATTTTTTCCCGGCTTGTCTTTTAAAAAACTCCCAAGGGCCTCACTCAGAGAGAGGGTATAATAAACACGCGTGCCCACCGCGGAGGGTATGTATATACCTAATAGATTACTTTTTTCCGGCTTGTCTTTCAAAAATTTGTAGTTTGGTTTTAACTACCTTTGTCTATAAATTGGCCCACCTCTCGGGGGACCCTCTTAAGAATATTTATAAATACTGTATTGCGTCCACAGCAATAACCTCTGCCGACAAGATCGCCAAAGAGCTGGAGCTGGACTCCGAGAAGTCCCGCGCCATCAAGCAGCGCTTCGAGTCCGGGCAAGTGTTCAACGACGAGAACCAGCCGCCGAGACCCACCGAGTTGGACGACCCCACGCTTTTCAACGAAGGTAACACTGCCCGCTCTCTCCGGGAGAGACTGCCGGGATTCTCTCTAAGGGAGACGTGACTCGGCTCTCTAACCTATACCCTCCCCGTCCGTTCTCTTATTATTTAGCGCCGGCGAAGTGTTCGAGAAACAACGGACCTAGTGGATACCTAACGGACCTCGTCAACAGAACGATCTGAGGGTCTATGTCGAAGATAAAACTTATCTCTGTTTTTAACGAAGACCTCTCTCTCACTCACTCTGAAATCAGAAATGTATCTCAACGTAAAGATTATACATTCGGTTTGTTGAATGTCAATGTACAATCTTTGAGTTTGTAGTGGAGAGAGAGGCAGAGGAAAATAAATTCCACTCTGACCATGTTTTCTCAAATCACCTTAAATCTAACACGTAAGTTGGTATGAGTACTGTAACGATTCCTCTTTATAGAAGCTGGCTGGCAGAGCCTTATAGGCATATTTTGAAGGGAATCGTTACGTTTTGTTTTAGAAGTCAGTCGATCCCCAGCTAGGCTAGGGAATCGATGAAAGCGACTAGAATAAAGTAATATTGCTCCTTAAATCTGTATTTTAATAAGTAGAGCGCTACAGTACCCACCTAACAAGATCCCATGAGTGCAATCAACAATTTGCAATTCTAAAACACCAGTTACTATTAGAGTTGCCAACTATACTGTTAAAAACAGTATTATAGACTGTTTTTCTACTGTTTTTCACTACATTATAGTTTTTACTGTTGAATAAAAGTAAAGTATACGAAATACTGTTTTCAGCATCAAAATGCTTAACTCACACTATAAGTGTGAGACCTAGACGCTCACACAATCTTTTTTTTATGCAGAGGACGCTCAATGCATCGCTGCCACAAACAAGTCACAATAATGGATACACATTATAATTATAATTCAAGATAATATAATATTTTTCTGTACATTTTTTTTTATAAATTTGATGAAAGTAGTTGGCAACCCTAGTTACTATTTTTACTTCCGTCTCCCCTTTTCTCTCGCCGCCGTTACTGTATGACACAGCTAGCTTCCACCATTTTGTTTTCTCGTGACGTCATATAGCCAGTGATACTCGCGTCGTCAACAATAGGAATAACTTACACACAACACAATCACTTGTCCTGGTTCCAAAATAGAATATCCTATGCTGTGATAACCAGGCAAGGACAAAAACACGGAAAAACACCCAGACGGCCCCCAGTGAGATTGGAACCTGCGACCTCTCGTGCTAATCAGATATAATACCTTTCGTTAGACAACTCATTTGTCGAAATCGGTCAAGCCGTTAGGGTAGCCATGAAGAAACATACATAGAGCACTATATATTTATTCTGTATCATAACTTTGAGCTATATTTTAATTTTGGGTGGTTTGAAAGACATAGCAAAATAAACGTGTCTGACAATAGCTACCGAATACGCGAGATTGTTTTTTTTAACGCTCTTAAAATATCTCGACACAAACTCGAATCTATTAGAACCGTTAGTAGCCATCCAGAGCGGTGCGTGCGTGCCGTGGGTCCGCGGGTCATTGTTCTGTTAGACGGAGAGGCGGTACTAATTGTTCGCACATTTTTTAAGCAACATTTCTCAACATTTTTTTTTTATTCTTTTTATCTATACCTTTTATCTATATACTTAAAATTAATAGTCTAAATAGATACCATTTTTTAATTATTTGTTACATAACCGTGGCTTTCAAACCACCCAGAAATCAGCGTGTATACGAAAACGCAACCCTACTTGGCTTTCGCAGACTGTTAAAAATGTCTGGCCTGAGTAATATCCCGACCGTTTGTCTCCTTCTGTTGTTCTCTCTCTCCCTCTCCCATTCTCCTTCTATCTATCTCTTTCTCTCTAGCGTACTCCATTAAGCAACGCTTCGAGTCCGGAGAAGTGTTCGGGAATCATCAGCCGAGGAACACTAAGCCGGACGATCCGAGGGCCTTCAACGAAGGTAAGCCTCTCTCTTTAAGGGGGGCACTCGTTATGTTCCTCTCACTGCCCTTTTTACTCTCTCTCTCTCTCTATCTTAACCCATCTCTTTTCCACCCACCCCCGTATATGTATCTTTCACTTTTCTCTTTTATGTCTGTATTGTCTTTAGAGTCCTGAGAGTTACTCTCCAACAACCCCTACCATTGTTTCGATCTCCTCCCCCACTCTCTCCTTCTATCTATCTCTTTTTCTCTAGCGAGCTCCATCAAGCAGCGCTTCGAGTCTGGAGAACTGTTCGAGAAACAACCTTCGAGGACTAAACCTGACGAACCGAGGACCTTCAGCGAAGGTAACACTTACCTCTCTCTCTGTTGCGTTATTCCCCTGTTTCTCACTCTCAAGGAGTCACTGTAGCCAGACGTCCATAAATCACATTTTGTAATTCTTTTTGTGGGCTGTGTATTAAATCTATCCAAAAAGCGGAATGACTGGTCACCTACATTGGTAAGATAGCTTATGATACGATTATTCTTAATTGCACACAAGCAACAAGAGACATAGATAAAATTAAAGGTAATGCTCCAGCTATCTCTTTCTCTCCTTACCCCTCCGTCTCGCTAGTATTTTATGCCTCTGTTTCACTTTAGTGGGCGTAAAAAACCGCTTCGAGTCAGGAGTCTCTCTGTAACAACCCCTACTCTAACGGCATCTCTCTCTTTCACTCTTATCCCTCCCCTCACCGCCCCCTTTATGTCTCTCTTTCACTCTAGTGGGCTTAAGGGGCTCCAGGGAATAACATTAGCGCCACCGAGGAAAAACAATCATAGCTTTTTTACAGATCGAATTTGCAAAAGTGTCTGTACAATCTCTCAATCATGTTAATAGTGATTTTTAATGATCTTAGGACCTAAAGGCAAAACACCTCGGACAAGTTAGCATTAACGGCAAAAACGGCCGTTTTTGGCATAAATGCTATCTAAACCCACGTTCGTGACCCTATGTTCTTTGTCGTGGGTCCTAAAAATCACTGTTAACATGATTGAGAGATTGTACAGACACTTTTTGCAAACACGATCTGTGCAAGAAATATGATTATTTCTTTCATTGGTTAGCACGCTGGATCCCCTTAAAACCACGCATTCAGTCCGAAGAGGTACCTACTCTCTCTAAACCCCTCTACCCTAGCACTATTCCGATAACTCTCACTTTCTCTCCCCTCTCACTCCCTGCTATCTCTTTCCCTCTCTAGCGAGCTCCGTCAAGCAACGCTTTGAGTCCGGAGAACTGTTCGGAAATCATCAGCCGAGAATCACTAAGCTGGACGATCCGACGCTCTTCAACGAAGGTACGGTGGCCCGACATCCATTAAAGCTTTCTTCGTCTTCAATGCTTCCTCTCCTTTAAAAAAATCACGTCAATAAGTACACTAAACACGAGCAAAGATAATAATAACTTCCACACAACACAATCACTTGTCCTGGTGCTAGGACATCCTGTGCTATGGTAACCAGGCAACGTCATCATAGACATGAAAATACACCCAGACTCGGGCCATTAGTACAAAGCAAGTAGGGCGGGGCGGCCTTTAGTGGGATTCGAACCCACGACATCTGTTTTCACCCGACTGCGGCGGTGCCCAAAAGGAGGGTAATGTGTTTGGCTCGTATGTATGTATGTATGTATGTCCGATTCCATGTCCCCTCGTAACAACTATGATTAGAGAACGTTGTGAGCTGAAAGAGGATTTAAAAGACCTTTAATTAATAAAAGGGTCCGGGCAACTGTTGCGTCTCACTCACACGATATTGCCGTCTATGTTATGTGAGCGAGAGGCATGTTGTTATTCAGTCCCTTTCTTTAATTAAACGTGACCTGTTTTGTTGTACATTTTCTTAGTGCTGTTACTTGTAATTTAAATATGTAATGCTTTGCTTTGTGATACGTGTGTGTCTTGTAAATAAATGATTTATCTATCTGTCTAATTGGGAAATATAGCGAGCGAATGTGTAAGCACCGATATTCGCTCTTCGGCTGGTAAGGGAGGCCCCGGGGAGCATAATTATACTATACTGTTTATTTATTTCAGAATAAATCCATATGTGTAATAGTACTAGTAACAGAAGGACTTAGTCTATATTAATAACTAAACCTAGGTCGATTATGTCGACCAAATAATGGATCAGCGCGAGGTGTTACTTTGAATAAAAACATTTTGATTTTTTATATTATAAGAATCGGTCTATGGTCGGTGAAAGATTGTGTAAGCAGCTGGGTAACATTGGACGAGACTGACAAAGGACCCGATGGGTTAGTGTGAAAGAGAAGGCCCGCCCACTACTGCCACTTCAGCATACTCATTCGGTGGGCTATGTCGGTGACTTTGGTTCTCTGACGGATCACCTCGTTTCGAATTCGATCTTTCAGAGAAACCCCGATAGATGGTACGTTAGTTTCATTACGATACTGATATGGATTTCATTGATTTATCCAGGACATTTAATTGTATGTTTTGTCGCCAGGCATCGGAAAGAAGTCTCGCTCGATCTTCCTGGAGCTAGACGCAAATGCGAAGAACGTGCCGACCTCGCCACTGCAGGAGCCGCCCAAGCGGAAAGAGATCGTGAGTAAACCTGCACTTTATTTACAAACATCTCAAAATAATTTAACTATTCAGTGACACATATGATTCACGGAACCCCAGTGACTTTTCCACGGAACCAACTTTAAGAATAAAATTCTAGACAATAGATGTAAAAACCTAACTGCAAAGTGGGTAACTCGGGGCTGCAAGTGATGTAAATTGCTTCGGCCAGATGTCGCTGCCTGTACGTAATACAGAGATGTTTGTAAAGAAGCTCGAAATTTCATCGATGCTTGCACTTGCCCATTAGCTCAGTTAGGGGAGCGCTGGCACGGTTAGCCAGAGGTCGCGGGTTCAAGTCCCGGCATGGGTTGAATTTTTAGCCTCTGAATAGGTTTTTAAAATTGTCCTTAGCACGGGTTAGTGCAACAAAAAGAATATAATCTAGACAATAGATCCAACAAGAATGATCGGGAATATAACACTGTTAATTGAAGAAAGGGACTGGACAAATGTATTTTTTTATTTAAATTTATTCATAATAAAACATGAAAAACCGCAATTTCATCATTTTGCCAAACTCCTAAAGCAGTTCATCGGCAAGCTCTTTGTAACAATTCCGTATAGGCATATAAACTTACACAATCTACACAGCTAACAGTATCGTTAATACTTCTTGAGTTCTGAGTCCGAAGCATAGGATTACAAACTGCTAAACACAAAGCGCTTAAGCATCCTTTTAAATTGTGCTTTTTTGAGACTTTTATTACATCATTCCTCTGGCAGGTTTTTTTCTTCTCGATCTTAAAACCATGCCGTTCATATTGTGTGAAAGAGAGCCAAATAGTTAGTCAATAATAAAAATAATAATTTAATAGTTTTACCTAATAAATAATCGCGATTAGACCCGTCAAATGCGTAACTAAATAGGTATCCAGTCCCTTTCTTACACTAACAGTGCTATAACCGATTTATTGCGACACCACGTAATGTCCCTAGAGCCGTTCATCCCTAAGGACGTCCTTCGGGATTCCTTAGGGTCCGTGCTGACGACAAAGTAACGAGTAACGATCAAATTAAAATTCAAACTATTTTTATTCAAATTAACACAAAAATTGTGACTTAATGAATGTTACTAGGTCTCCATTTCAAAATCTAGATCAGTTTGGAGAAAAAAAATGACACAAACACTCCAAACCTACGGCCATATTTATAATGAAAACCGCATCAAAATCGATTCAGCCATACGTGACATAATCGCGAACAAACATACACACAAACATAGAGGTCAAACTGAGAAGCACATTTTTTTTATTCGGTTAAAACACGATTCCTCTAAAACCAACGTAAAACTCTGTTTATTTAATCGGTGGCTACATCTTTTCCTTGTAAAATCACCACCACAGACTGTTTTTATGGAATCTAGTTTTTATAAATAAGACCGCAAGTCTTTTCAGATACTTAATTAACTGTTTTTACATATTATTCTAAAACCTAGAACACGTGCATCGAACTGGCATTAATTGGGTATTTGACAAAATATCAAATGAGTTACTTTTAAAACGGAATTTTGTATGAAAATACTGGCTTATGACGTCACATTTCAGAGCACTCTTTTTATGTTTAATCTATTTAAAAATTGTAATAACTAGTAATTGACTAAAAGAGATACATTTTCCGAGATATTTTGTAATTTTTGTTTCAATCGAGCATATGAAATAATCTATTGTTGATCGTGTCAAATACCGTATTCCAGACATCTTTGTCATCTAAATAATCTTTAATGTTACAGTAGCCCACAAAGTGTGCTTTACACATTCTTTGAACCGCGCCTCTCGCAAGCTTATTATTACACCGAACTTAGGTACTGTAACACCGTGTACATCCCCACAGCCGTTCATCCCGAAGGACGTGGTCCGCGCCGACGACAAAGTCGAGGACGTGCAGATCCAGACGGCGGACATCAGCGACCGGTTCAAGTTCTTCGAGACGTACCGGCCGGAGCGGCAGCACAAGGAGTTCCGCATGACGCCCCCGCGCCAGCAGGTGAGGGGTTCACGCCAGTAATATATACGCGGTCTAACCACGATTATTTCATCATCATCATCATTCAGCCACAAGAAGTCCACTGCTGGACATAGGCCTCCTCCGTGGATTTCCAAAAAGACCGGTTGGAAGCGGCCTGCATCCAGCGTCTTCCGCGATTATTTATTAGGTTTTTTTTTAATTACCTTAGTTTCCCGACGTCGCAGCTGCCGTGGTCACGGGTAGACTGAAGTGGCGAGTACAGTCAATTATTGTAGTGAGGGTAGGTGGTCTACCCTCAAGTCACTCTTAGATTTTCGCAGCGGGCCGACACGCAACACTCACTACGTCCGCGGACAGGTCCGGTGATAAGGCGATATTTGTATTTGCTTATCACTGGATTCCACGTGGTTGTAAGCTCGAAACCATCCTGTCTGTTGAAATTTTTATATTTTTATTTCAATTGCTTCCAGAACGATCCCTCGATAGTAATGTAAAAAAAAATAACGTAATAAATAATCGCTGTTAGACCCGTTTAATATATTATTATGTATGAGCTCCACCAATCCGGACTTGGCCCCCGTGGTGGAGTATGGCCTATACCTTCCTCAGGGAAGAGACCCGTGCCCCTCGGTGGGGACATAATGGGTTGATGATGATTTATGAGCATCGCCAGTCATTAAAAATACTGCTCACGCCAGGGTCGTGATTTCATGTGTTTAAAGCTGTTTTATGTGTTAAACTCGTCAACCCTGCTTCAGGGACAGGTTCACGTTGTTAAATACGCCAACCCTGCTTCAAAGACGGATCGTCAGGATCCATCCCCCCAAAAGTTGCATAAGTTCCACGAGTTTCTGACGTATTTCTCCCTCTGCAATCGTGCATAGTTTCCCCGATCAACCATTAACATAAGTTTCTCCAGTTTCTAACGTATTTTTCCCCGCGAACTTTCTCCCTGCAACACAGGCCGCAACTGTACCTCCCTAGCCGCGACCAAACATAGTTCCTCTGACAATCCATCATCCAAAGTTGCTTAAGCTTCTTCAGTTTATGACGTACTGTTCCCCCATCAGAGGGCGATGTCCCCATCGCCGGAGGTGTACCCGAGTTTCTGGCGCATCAGAGTAACGCGACGGTACAGTTTCTCCGACCATCCATCTCTTCAAAAGTTGCTTAAGCGTCTCCAGTTTCTGACTTACTATCCGCCCAGCAGAGGGTGAAGTCCCCGTTTTTCCAGAGACCGCGATTAAACATACTTACTCTGACAATCCATCACCAAAAGTTTCCCCAGTTTCTAGTGCCCCCAGTCTCTTTCCCGATAAAAGTCGCTTCAGCGTGTTCAGTTTAAGACGTACAGTTCCCCTAGCAGACGGCGAAATCCCCGTCGCCCGAAGTGTGCTCGAGTTTCTGGCGCATTTTGCTCCCCACCAGAGTAACGCGACAGTTTCTCCGACCGTCCATCTCTCCAAAAGTTGCTTAAGCGTCTCCAGTTTCGGACGAATCTCTCCGCGACCGTACATAGTTTCTGAACTCACCCATCAACAAATCTTTCTCCAGTTTCTGACGCATTTGTCCCTCTAACAAACGCCGCCACTATGCCTCCCCAAACATAGTTTCGCTGACAATCCATCGTCATAAGTTGCTTGTGTTTTCGAGAGTTCGACCCCCTAGAAGTTGCTTAAGCGTCTCCAGTTTCTGACGTACTGTCCCCCCGTCAGAGGGCGAAGTCCCCGTCGCCGGAGGTGTACCAGGACCCGGCGGTGGCGCGCGGCGGCCGCGCTGGCGACGCCGGGCTGGCGGCCGAGCGGCACACCGCCTCGCGCATGATCGGCGTCTTCCGCCTCATGGAGGAGAACCTGGCGCGCTCCGACCAGGAGCAAGGTTGGTGCAGGCTACACTAGGTTTGTGGCGAGAAATGTGAAGCTATACCAAATAAATGTAAACGTAAACCCCAGAAAACACTCTGTATTCTAGTTTCTAAATACGCGAAAACTACTTCTTTGATCCGACCTTTGGCCTCCTCTTATTATGTTGAAGATTTTGATCGAGCTTCGCCCTAAAACGAAGGTTTCTATAAACCCAACAATTCTTCATAATGTTCGCTAGTAAATTTCGAAATGGCTGCCTATTTCGTTTTGAAATTCTGAGAAATTCGTATGATTTAGGTACCTCATTTCTTGCCCAATCCTTAACTTGCTAGTAACTAGCTTGTAGTATGGTCTAGAGCAGAATGTTGAGCCGCTTGCCACTGTGTGAGTGGCAACTATTTGGCAAGGGAATTTCCATTAATAAAGAATTTCAAAATGGCGGCCGACTCTATCTTGCAATTCAGGACACGTGAAAAATACCAACGTTTTTGTAAAAACTGCGATTAAACAGTCCTCTCAGCATAGTATTTTCTGAGGTTAACACGAGCACTAGACATAATGAAACTGAATTTTCACTCTTCGCTCGCTATTCCGTTTTCTTCGTCTTCGTCTATGTGGCGATGAATATTTTGGCTTGACGGAAAACGTGCCCAACAGTTAGCTTCTTAGACTGAGTAATTTGACAGATAAATAATGGCATTCCCTTTGCCAGCAGGCCCCAAGCCACTGAAGCGCTTCACTCCGCCGCCGCCCGGCGCTTACACTCACGAGTCCTCGTCTGAGGAGGAGTACTCTTCGGAGGAGGAGGAGGACAGTGAGGAGGAGCGCCGCCGGCTCTGTTCGCAGGCGCTGCAGAGGGACGAGGCCTTAAAACAGGTGAGAGAGAAAGAGTGAGAGATGGAAAAATGGTTAGAGATTAGAAGAGATGGGAGCCCTTGGAAGAGGCCTTGAAACAGTTGAGTGAGCGAGAAAGGCCTCATCTAAAGAGGAGTATACTTCGGAGGAGAAAGAGGACAGTTAGAATTTAGTATTTTCATTGAATTCTAAAGGTTTTGTAATAAGTGGGACTCATAAATACATTAATGTACGTTATAACTCAAATGCCAATAAATGCTTCATAAAGCACCTGCACCATGTGACGTTGTTGAGCGTGATTCCAATTTGTATGGCGCGTTTTTGTACCACGTCACTAGAACTTCTCTTCGACAAATTGTATTATGAAAAAGTATTAGTCGTAGAGAAAAAAAATAACCGTATCTTTTAACATGGATCCTCCAATGAGATGTAAACATTTTTGTGCGGGTTCTCCATTATTCAGTTACACAGTATCCACTCCCCCAGGCTCGGCAGCTTGCCCACCACAAGAGTTTCCGCGAGCGCTTCGTTAAATGCGGCCCTCCACTCTTCAGAGTAAACTTTCATCATCATCATCATCAGCAATTTGACGCCCACTGCAGGACATAGGCCTCCCTCATGGTTTTCCAAGCTTCCCGGTGTTGTGCCGCCCGCATCCGGCGACTCCCCGCCACCGTAACCAGGTCGTCAGACCGTCCGATGGGGGTCTGCCTAAGCTGCGTCGTCCGGTCCGCGGTCGCCAGGTCAGAACTTCTTCGCCCCAACGGCCATCAGTTCTCCGAGCTATGTGCCTCGCCCGGGAAGACCGGGAAGCTTGGAAAACCATAAGGGAGGCCTTTGTCCTGCAGTGGGCGTCAAATAAAGATAATGATGATGATAATGGCACAAAGCACGCAGAACTGATGGCCGATGGGGCCGAAAAGTTCTCGAATGGAGACCACATATCGGCAAACGCCGCGTAGGACGACCACCCACAAGATGGACAGATGACCTCATCCAAGTGGCAGGAAGGCGCTGGATGCAGGCCGCTTCCAACCGGTCTTTTTGGAAATCCATGGAGGAGGCCTATGTCCAGCAGTGGACTTCTTGTGGCTGCATGATGATGATGATGATGATGACGATGACGATAGTCTCTACTCCCGCAGACCTAACAGCTGGCCCGCACCAAGAATTCCCGCAAGCGCTTCGTTAAATACGGCCCTCCACTCTCCAAAACATCTTCACTAGTTCAGTAACATAGTCTCCGTACCCGTAGGCCCAGCAGCTGGCCCGCACGAAGAGTTTCCGTGAGCGCTTCGAGCACTGGTCGGAGAACGAGCCGCAGCGCTCGCCCTCCGGGGTGGTCATCGAACGGCAGCAGGAAGATGACGACGGGGAGTCCCAGCTGGAGACCGCCAAGAGGTTGGTGTGACTAAATCCCCATGTACATCCGAGTAGAGGGTAATAAATTCCCATATACATCCGAATTGAGTGTAAGAAATTCACACATGCATCCGAATTGAGTGTAACTAAATTGCCATATACATCCGAATTGCGATTAACTAAATTCCTATATACATCCGAATTGAGTGTAACTAAATGACCATATACATCCGAACTGAGTGTGACAAATTTCCATATACATCCGAATGGAGTGTAACTGATCCCCATATACATCCGAATGGAGTGTAACTGATCCCCATATACATCCGAATGGAGTGTAACTGATCCCCATATACATCCGAATTTAGTGTTACTAAATTCCCATAAACATCCGAACGGAGTGTGACAAATTTCCATAAACATCGGAATTGATGGTAACTAAATTCCCATATACATCCGATAAGGGTGTGACCAAATCCCATAGGTATACATCCGCACAGGGTCCTAATTAATCAAACTAGAATTCATGCTTTACTATGATAATTCGTACACATTGCATAGCCGTTCATACATATTGCAGAGCCACAGATTAACAAGTACGAATACTAATTGTACTAATATGCCACGCAATGTACTTCGATTTGTCATGATAAACGATATTTTGCACTATTTATTCACATTATAATGTTTTAAAAATACACATTTTATTTATCGCTTCGTTAAAGCCTCCGACCGGGGTGTAACAAAACCCGTTCATTCACTAACCTAGAACGTTGATTCATCATTCATTCATTTGTTACCTGGCACAACGGGTCTTAGATACTCGTTCGTTCACTCAAGCCATTTACTGGCCACGTGTTTGTTACAGCCTCCGCGAGAAGTTCGAAAACATGAAAATGCAGAGCAGCGTCACTAAGAATTTCGCAACAAAAGTGAACAGATTTGTGGTGAGTACATTTATTAATAAACACTAAGGCCGACTGGTGGCGCACCACTTCCTAAATGTCACTTAAGTCGCCATTTAAATTTACTTTTGTATGAAGAATATATGAGTATGAGGTCCGTGTGGCGCCGGATTAAGAATAGCGTCTCTCCATTTCCTTCCTTGGATGTCGTAGAAGGCGACTAAGGAAATCAATTACCAGGAGACGGGCAGCAGCGTCTTCCTGAAATTCCAACCGCATACTGCGATCGCCAACCCGCCTGCCAAGCGTGGCGATTATGGCAAAACCCCTCATGGTTATGAAAACCACGAAGGAGGCCTGTGTCCTGCAGTGGGCGTCAAATGGCTGATGATGATGATGATGAAGAATTTTAGTTAAATGCTGGTTAAGCCGCATCTAAGAAAGTGGTGCAAGTCGGCCTATGGCATTTAATTAAAAAAATTCAATCGCACCTCATAGAATTTATCGAAATTTTAAGTTTTCTTTTATAACGCAATGTTAGGTACATTGTGTTATAAAAGAAGGCTTCAAATATCGATTGCGCGTTGGTTTTTAAACTTTAAATTATTTAAGAAGTTGATTCCAAACTATGTGTCCGATTAGTTGTGCATTCCCGAAGTTTCTGAATCCGATACGTATTAAGAAAAACCAAATTTACGAAGCCGCTTCTATTACGTCTTAGCCAAAAAATCACTTTTGGTAAATATCACATTATTCGATACCGTGTTATCTAAGCTTTGAATAGCTTTGAAAGCTTGAGGTCTTTAGTTTGAAACTTATTTTAGTTATTTACTCTTTAAGACTGTTCTTACGTGGAGCATGCTGTCTCGCTTAAATTTTTAAGTAGTGCAATAATATAAGTAAACTTTTGATAAATGTGGTCTGAGGGTTTGATGCATAATTAAATTACTTACATTTTATATATAATTTTGTTTTCCGACACGTAGTTGCTGTCATCACACGTTAAAGGATATGTAACTAAATTATAAGCTTTCATCATGATATTATAACACGCAATGTCACTTATCTGTTGTGTAATGCAATAAATAAAATAAAGAAAAGTGGTTTCCAGAATTATTAATTTTGGAATCAAATTTTCTCAATGAAAAACTTAGTACAGGATAAAAAAATATGCCCTGATTATCCGCAATTTAATTATCCATCAAACCCTCAGACCACATCTATCAAAAGTATACAAAAGTAACAGCGAGACGGCGTGGTCCACGTAAGAGCAGCCTTAATAAGGTACCGAATAGTGTGAAATAAAGAGGTGTCTATCTATATCTTCACTTTACTTATTAATGCTATTTTTCAGTGACCGCCCGCCACCAGCGACAACTGCCTAAATCAACCAAAGCATTATTATTACCTGCAATTTAAGTGTAACTTATGTAACCCTTCTCGTCGACTGTGTTCTCTAGAGCGCAGCTGAATGACAAATACGCCACAGATCTACCAATTTAAGATGGGTACACCAAAATGTTTCTTTTGATAAAATATAAATCGTAACTTTTGACCTTAAGATAAAAAAAAGTTTTTTTAAACTAACTTTACATAGTCTTGCGTAAAGGAGTTGTCGCCTTTAACCGCATTAAGAAGTGCTGTAAAGAATACTGTTTTATAAATAACATTATTAGACTCAAATTGTCGAAAAGCGTTATAATGCCCGACGAATAACTTGAGCCAAATGAGCCGAATGACTTTGATTTCGCATGAACGTATTTCTTGTCACAATGACGCACGCGGGATGTGACTTAGAATTCTTTGAACTTTATAATTATAACTATAATTTACAATTAATAATAAGTGCACACCGGTGGTACACGGCTGTTTTTGTTCTGATTTTATGTAAGAAACATATCAGTCGCAAAGTTTTCCCGACTTTGGATTTTTGTTCAATTCACTGTTATGCATATACCCAGTGACTTGTTGACATCACTGCTTAACATAAAGCTACAATGGCGCCCTTGCCAACTCTAGTTAAATTGCTAAATCTGTGCGCGTTGTTGCACTGATTTTCACGAAGATCAGCGCGTAGTCTTATGACTTGTCAATAAAGTCTACCGTTGTAATGTTCATTAGATGGACAGACTATACAGGCTGTAACAAAAACACCAACATACATTCAAAGTTGGGGTTCTAATTTTAATTAAATTAATTTTACAACGGGAAAAACTACAAAAACGCGAATAAAAAAAAAACAGCTGTTCTATACTAAATGTATTTCCATGTGATGTCTTTGCCTGGCTAGCATGGCACAGGGTATCCTAGTTTGGTACGAGGACAAGTGATTGTGTTGTGTGGAAGTTATTATATTATTACTAGCTGACTCGGCAAACGTTGTTTCGCCATATTAATTAGCCTACGACCTATTCTCAGACCTACCAAATATACACAAAAAATTTCATAAAAATCGGTGAAGCCGGTGCGGAGGAGTTCGATAGCAATCACTGCGACACTAGATTTTTAGGAACAGCTGATGTTTTTTTCGCGATTTCGTTTTTTCCCCATAGTAACAGTTGCTTTTGTTTAGTAGAATCCCGCCATTTTACGATATATATTATGGAGATTTTTGTTACAACCTGTGTTTAAATATCAGAGGAGCAGCCCTTCTATCACGTAACTGGCCACTTAAACGATTTTGTCGACTTCAGTGTTAAAATATGTATGTATTTGACAGCTCGGAGTAGGTTAAATCGGACGCGTCCATACGAAGACTTATGTCGTAGCGCCCCTGATAGTTATTGTGAATAGAGCGTCGGGTTGTAGTATGTTTCGCTTATCATCGCTCAGCAAACAACACCGCAAAAGCCATTCTCCCTACTTTAGTCCTCTAAACAAACTATTTAATTTCGTAAACAGTTTCTGCGGTGTTCCATAGAAAAAAACTATCTGCGCGGGGCTACATATTTTTAATAACTTTTTTATTGTTAATCGGCTCGAGCTTAAAACCTGCACCCAATGGCATTCAAATGCCGAAACGGTCAAATGGCGACTTAAGGGGATCCCGTGAGCTAGCTAGCGCCGCCAATGAAAAAAAAAATCATAACTTTGACAGATCATACTTGCAAAAAGTGTCTGTGCAATCTCTCAAACACGTTAACAGTGATTTTTTGGACCCACGACAAAGAACCTAGGATCACGCACCTGGTACTAGATAGCATTTATGCCAAAAACGGCCGTTTCTGGGGTTATTAATACTATCTAGTCCTAGGTTTTTTTGTCTTGAGTTCACGGCCGTGGGTCCTAAAAATCGCTATTAACATGATTTAGAGATTGTACTGACACTTTTTGCAAATATGATCTGTAAAAAAAGATAGGTATGATTTTTTTTTCCTCGGTGGCGCTTGTGTCCCTGGAGCCCCTTAAGCAAGCGACGATATTTTTTAATGTTTTCTCGTAACTGTGCCATCTAGTGAATATTGGTAGTTATATTTATAAGAAACCACTGAGGTTGTAACCTAGTTTTTGCTCTTTTTGACAAAGTGTTATTAAACAAAATCCTATATTTATACTCTTTTACCCCTAGACAATGTATTATAGGACTGATTTTATTGGTATTTAAGTCGATGTTAAGACTTTGTTCGTGAAAAGGAAACTCAACTAATATGTGTATAGGGTAGTTATAATAATGTGCCTCATTGTGCAATCCATGTAACGGCTTTTTTATACGAATGAATAATAAATAAGTCTTCCAATATTACTCTGCAAATTGCACTACTATTTAAAGATAATTTAAGTAAGTATTTCATTTGCGGAGTTTGAAATACCAAGGCTTTTTCATTTAAGCCTTTTGTGTATTTCGTGTTCGAAAAAAAAAATCATCTCATTTTATTTATACTCAACGACAAACCATTTTCACATTTAAATAGAAATGTGACTGATCTGATTTTCGCATCGTTATAAAAATCTCATAATACTTATGTTAATTATTGTGTAAAGTACTTACAAACACTTGTTTTACTATTGTAATTATTGGATTCGAATTACGTTTTAATTGCCCGTAGTTTTATGAACATTTTTTAATAAATGATTACATAACGTTGTGTTTTGGTTTCTTTTTCCCTTATCCCAAAAGTGAAATAAAAATAAAATGGAAAAAATTATTTATTTGTAAAATGTGGCACAAATATTACACAATCAGTCTTATGTCAGTTAACAGGTTTGAGGTAAAAATAGCCTATGTACCATTGCTAATATGGACCCAGGTCTGAAATAAATATTTTCATTCATTCATTGCTGGGCACAGGCCTTCTCTTAATCTCCTGCAGCCCAAAGTCCTACACAACGGACATTCCGTACTAGTCTGTTAACGACCAGCGCCAGAAATGAATTCGAGAATAAACGCCCACCGTCCAATAAAAAAGACGAAACTTTGAGAGGTTTTGATATTTGAATTTCCCACATACCGATGGTCGTTTTGAAAACTCTTCAATAATATCACAGGTAAGGATTTTACAGAGACGTTTGTCATATGGTGAAAAATATCGAAAGATGGCATCCCAAGGTTTACTGGAAGAAATCTCTCACAGAGATAAGCTTGCCTTTGTCGATATATTTTCTTTTGTTACCTTTCCTGTATTGTGTTTTCGTTGTGTACAATAAAGTAACATAACATAAACTCACGCCTGTATCCCAGAGGGGTAGGCAGAGACCGCCAATTGCTACGATCTTGACAGGTCACTTTCGCTTCCTCAACATTCATTAGTCGTTGCATGCACGCACGCCGGTTTCGGGTACTTTTTATCTTACCCTTTGCTAATACATCCCCTATTTGGTCGAAGTATGTCCGTCTGGGTCGTCCCTTACCGGCCCTTCCTATATGGCCCATAAGTATAATAATAATAATGACACTCGTCACAACGCGAGGTGAGTTAAATCCTTCTTTATCAAGGTAATGGTGGATTTAATAAAATGTATGAATAACCGAAATTAAGAATTTTCGCTTTCTTCGATTGTTTGCGCTTTGTTAAATGTTAAAGAAAATTATATTTCTGAATGAAAAATGGAAAATTGTAAGATACTGTTACGTGACTCGTTGTTGTGTACACATTTTGGATTTGGATAGTATGATTCCAGTAACAAGCATTTAGGTCATAACAATTCCAGTAACAATTGAATAAACCCGACAAGTGCTGGTCGGACTCGCCCACCGAGGGTTCCGTACAAATTTGTTACGATTTAGAGGCTAAAAATTCCACCCATGCCGGAACTTGAACCCGCGACCTCTGGCTAACCGTGCCAGCGCTCTCCCAACTGAGCTAATGGGCCAGTGCAGCTATCGACAAAATTTCGAACCTCTACAAACTTCTCTGTATTACGTACAGGCAGCGACATCTGGCTGAAGTAATTTACATATCTTGTAGCATCTAAATGGTCTTAGCACGGATTAGTTAAAGAAGCAAAACCACTCGCTAAGCTAAGCTAAGTCTGAGCTATTCATATACCTTAGCGGTTGAAATCGCCAATCCGCGGTGGGCACGCGCGGTGATCAAGCCCATACTCTCTCCCTGGAAGAAGGCCTGTGCCCTACAGTGGGACGTATGCTGCTTATTATGCTAGCAAGGATTAGTGCAACAAAGAATATAATATTTTAAAAAATAGTTCTGGGATCGAGTCTCGCAGGTTTTTCAGTGCTTTTCTGGAACTTCAAAACCATTTTTTTAATGATTTATTTACAAATGTACAGTTTTCAGATTTTTCCCTGCACTTGCAGTATATTACTCAAATTTCTTAGTTCTAGGTCAACGGAGAGTACCCTATAAATGTTGATTCCCTTGAGTGTCGAAATATACGTTTTTTTTCGGCATATACGGCCGTATCTTTTTTTTACGTTTACTTGTTTTCACAACTTCAAGGACTGTAGAATGTTATGGTTATATATGACTGTATATGGGTTAAATTTCAATTCTATACGTCCACGCGTTCCCGAGATAAAAGTTCTTGACAGACCAACGGACGGACGGAAGTACGGACGGGCGTTCGGACAAAAAAGTGATCCTATAAGGGTTCAGTTTTTTCCTTTCAAGGTACGGAACCCTAAAAACTCGATAAATCGTCAAACTCGAGTTAACTTTGTATTTTTTTACACGAGTTACCCTTAGGTTAATACGATTTTTCTAGGATAGGTATTGCTACTGTAACTTCACAAATGTACATAACTTAGAAAACCAAGTCATAGGTACATGCCCGCACTGGGGATCGAACCTGGGTCTCTCGCTTCCGAGTCTGATCTCTTCCCACGTCTTCCCACTAGGCTACCAACGCTCAATGGCGGCGCTCTAGTAAGTAACGGATAGCCCCTTAGTACTAAACACACGTTTTCTGGTGTGACGTCAGCTGACTCTTAGAGACGAAAGCCTTTGGGCATTTAGTGCACTGGTACGGTCGAACGCCGGTGTGGCTTCTGGAACAAAAAATATTTACCGTCAGACCCTTACATAAACTCACGCGGGTACCCTAGAGAGTTAGGCAGGGACCAGGGTGTGCCATTTGCCACGATCCTGACAATCCTGTTTCGCTTCATCAACATTCATAAGTTGCTGCATGTACGCACGGTGATTTCGAGTACTTTAACAAAAATGTGTTTTTATATCATTCAGTTCGGGATTACGAATAGAAAAATCCCTAGAAGTCTTACAAATTCACTTTCAAATACGAAACCAAACGTATTCCTTCCAAAAGTTTACTTTGTTTATAGTACCAGCGTTCCCTTCTGTGAGATCTGTGTTGCCACATTTAACGTACACGTGCCGTTTCTCGTCGTAATAATTCATAGCAAATTGGCCCTTATCTCTACAACAGAATGCACAAATCTCTGTCGAGTGAAAGAGGCACGCAAATGCGCGCGTTGTAACTATGGACGCAAGACTGTCGTGCTGGCGAAAACTGCATTAAGTGTAAATTTTATAATTACCACTATTTTCCTAGGATGTTCATATATTTACGATAAAAAAATTTCACAATTTTCCGTAGCTCCAACTTGCAAATGCTTTGCTTCCAAAAGATAACCTGATATGCAGTAAGTATCAGCGTCCCCTTCTGATAGAACGCCCTGCCAAGTTTGACGTGCGATTTCCCGTCGTAAAAAATAATTGCAAATTGATCCCTTATCTCTACATATAAGGCACAAATCTTTATCAAGTTAAAAGTCGCGCGTATGCAAGCCAAAAGCTTACCTAGTATGCAGTATCAGCGTCCTCTTCTGTGAGAACGCCTGGCCACATTTGGCGTGCGGTTTTCCGTCGCAAAAAATTATAGCAAATTTGACCCTCATCTCTGCAATATAATGCACAAATATCTATCGAGTTAAAAAGACGCGCGAACGCGCGCCAAAAGCTTACCTAGTATGCAGTACCAGTGTGCCCTTCTGTGAGAAGGCCTTGCCACATTTGGCGCACACGTGCGGTTTCTCGCCGCTGTGAGTGCGCTCGTGCAATGTCAGGTTGCATTTCTTCACAAACGCTTTGCTGCAGGTGCTGGAAGGTACATTAAAAAGGATTGTAGAAAAATGCATTTTCGTAACTTTTTATCGTGTGGGTGTCGTTCGCTTATCACCCAATTCGACAGTATATATTTATTTATTTATATATGCTGCGCGATATTCTTTACCACGTTGTCTGATTTCATTCATTATTTTTTGACGTGAAACGTCTTTTAGTTCGGCAGTAGGGGGTAACTTTCTAAAACCGTATGCAACGAAAGCATGTCGCCTCGTCGAGGGCTGTAACTCTGTAAATACGTGTCGTGTGCAATTCATTTATAGGTATATCGTTGAGTAGCGAAAAGTAACCATTACTCAGATCCTCTTGACTCGTGCCGCTAGATGGGGCCACTGTAACGTAACACATTGCGCAGTTTCAGCTAAAAATTAACCCTTATAGAAGTGTCACGTTAGACCAACGGCCGTGTAACCCGACACAGCCCCATCCACTTTTTTTTTAAGTAACCCACATAAATGTTGAAATTCGGGAAATAGTAGCAAATACGGCCCGAAGGCAGCGGCTAACATAGTAACATAGTACATTGACATTCAGCAAACAAAATGTAAATTCTTTACGTTGAAATAAATTATTGATTTCTGATTTCTGATAGTTTGCCTACCCGCAGGAGTAAGGTTTCTCGCCAAGATGCGTGCGTCTGTGGAACTTCAGATACTCCGCCGTGGCTAGACTTTTTCCGCAGATGTCGCAGAGGAAACTCGCCACAACGCCGTGCTCCTAAGGGTCAAAATTTTATGAACTTAGGTAAATAACAGATAGGTCAGCTCTCCAGTATCAATCAACTGGGGTAAGTACTGTAGCGCTCTATTTTAAATTGTTATTAGCAGTAAACTTATAACTTTTATTATATCTTTTCATCGATTGCCTAGCCTAGCTAGGGATCGACTGACATCCCCAAACAAAACGTAACATAAGCAGCCTATATACGTCCCACTGTATCATCACGCGTGCGCACCGCGGATTGGCGATTTCAAGCGCTGAGGTATGTGAACAACCCAGACACTCGGGTTTCCTCACGATGTTTTCGGTGTATTGCTACTATAACTTCACAAATGTACATAACTTAGAAAACAAAGTCATAGGTACATGCCCGCACTGGGAATCGAACCTGGGTTTCTCGCTTCCGAGTCCAATGTTCTACCCACTAGGCTACCACCGCTGTTTCAAACGTAACGATTCAAATAATTCAAAATCTAGCTAGACGCCTGCGCCGGCCAGGTACTATAAAGGGGTATCGTTACAGTACCTTCAAGTGCTGCGTGAGAGCGTGCCGGGACCCGCACGTGAACGCGCAATGCACGCAGTAGTGGCGCTGCGCCGTCTCCGACGCCGCGTGCTGTCTGCTGCAATGCGCCGCTAAGTACCTGCGAGAAACCACATTTCATTAAATATCGTTATTTATTTAAGAAAAAAAAATTTAACAAACTTAACTTTTTTTTTGTTAGCTTCTCCGCATAATCTATTAATTGTGAAACTAACAACTTTGACGTTCATTAAGTAAACATTTCATTAAGTAAACATTAGACTTTCAATTATAAAATAAAAAATATATAATACATGCGCAAATCGGCCGCTATAAATTTTTTTTCAGACAACCCGTCCCTGACGAAGGACAACTGGAACTGGACCACGTTTCATAAAACTATAACCATAACATAACATAAACTCACGCATGTATCTCAGAGGGGTAGGAACATTATTTGAAAAGACAAAGATTAGAGTAATTTTGGAGAAAAAACGGACAAAAATGTCCGTTTTTTTTTCTAAAATTATCTAGATATTACTTGTAACGTTCTATTTTATTAAGGTTTGAATGATTTTTGAGTTATTGTTATACATACATACATAAACTCACGCATGTATCGCAGAGGGGTAGGCAGAGACCACCGGCTGCCACTTGCCACGATCCTGACAGATCACTTTCGCTTCATCAACATTCTTTAGCCTGCATGCACGCACGCCGGTTTCAAACAATTCATAGTTTATTATGACTTTATGAGTATTCGATGCACATTGCATAGCTGATTGGCTTGAATTGCCATAGTAAACCATGAATTGTAGTTCTATGAAATAAGGCCCTGATGATGATACACATATATGGTATACTAGCTTTTGCCCGCGACTTCGCCCGCATGAAATGAGTAATTTCCGGAATGAAAAGTATCCTATGTTTCCGGGAGTCAAACTATCTCCATACCAAATATCATCTAAATCAGTTCAGCCGTTATTGCGTGATTAAGTAACAAACATCCAAACATCTTCACGAACTTTCACATTTATAATATTAGTAGGATATCAAAGTAAGAAGTATGTATACTCACTCATATCAAAAGTATTCTCACAACATATTTTTAAAAATCCTTATTTTACAATCATAAAACATAACAGAGGAATGACGTGCAAAATCAGCCTTAACGACATTCACCTTACGACAACGCCAGGCACTCACCTCTCCATAGGGAAGCACTTTCCGCAGTGTGAGCAGACGTAAGGCCTCGCCCCCGTGTGCACGTTCCGATGCTGCTCAAACCACGTGCGCACTTGGAAGCCTTTGCCGCACTGCTCGCACGTGAACTGCGCGGGACCAACATAATAAGCGTTACCAGTCAGAGGGAGTGAGGCAGATGATAGAGAAAGAGAGAGAGAGAGTTATTAATTGCCAAAATCGGCAAACATTAGGTACTGCCAAAAGAAAGTCTACTGCAATTTTTCATTAGAATCACAGACAAAAAAACGCTGCGGCTACTCTGTGCCCTGCTCGCTGTGCACCAGTGTGATGTGTCTGTGGATGGGATTGGATTGGAAGTGTGGTGAAGGTGTGTAAGAGAATGCTAGAAAGATTAGATAGGTAGTCCTCAGTTATAATATTGTAACGCTTTGGTTTAATTTTACTGTTACATTGCAGTATCTATGTAAATAAAATAAATAGGTAATAAAAATATCCTGTCGTAAATGTGACTTCCTGCAGCGTAAGCAGACGTAAGGCCTCGCCCCCGCGGTGCTATTCAAACCACGCGCGCACTTGGAAGCGTTTGCCGCAAGAGTGGAGTGGGAGCGCCGCGCCCGCGCCGCCGCTTCACTGCAGCAACGCTATAGTGCGTTTTATTTCATAAATAAAAAAAAAAGTAAAAATTTTATTTATTTGTAACAACGATTGGCAGATGTAATTTCTGGTGGGCCCCACACTAGGCAAATCCTGTATCGTGGGCTCCCGTTTGTGGATTACTATTATTAAAAGGTTCCTCTGTGGTAGACAGTGTCTGAGTAAATATTAAAAATACAAATAAAAACTAAGCTAAATTAAAGCTAAGCTAAATTCCAATTTCTTAGATAATCGGAAGAAGAAAGAGAAAATAAAATTAAAAAAATAAATAAATAATAATAAACCATTTTGTGTGGTAAATAAAATATTTTCACTTTCACTTTCATTAATAATTATAACTTAAAACCACGAAATGGTTGAAATGGTATTACACGCTTTTATAAATAAAATTATAAATAATTATACTAATAATAATAATAATTAGGTATTTGTAATTATTTATATATAATATTTTATATAGGATGTGTGTCATGTTGATCATTTAATTCGTATAAGAAACAGTGGACACAATAATTTTCTAACGCGCCGCTCCGATGCCGCGACGCGTCTCTCCGTTGCATTGTCGCTCTAGTGCGTTTTGACCTACGAGGACAGAGAGATCGGAGAGGGGTGAGAAGGGTGAAAGGTGAGAATTAGAGACGCTTAAGTCTGTTTTTTAATTCGACGCAAAAAAGAGGCAGTGTTACCATTATAAAATATATCATTATAACATAAGCAGCTTATGTACATCCCCCTGTAGGGCACATGCCTTCTCTCAGTGAGAGAGTATGGGCTTGATCCGAATCCGAACAGTCGTGGGTTCGAATCCCGGCATCTACCAATCAATGACTTTGAGTTCTAAGTTATGTACATTTGTGAAGTTGTAGTAGCAATACCACTCGCTAACTATGATGGAAAACATCGTGAGTGTCTCAGGTATCCATATTGTCAATTGTCAATCGGCGGTGGACACGCGTGGTGATTAAGCCCATACTCTCTCCCTCGCCCTGGTGAAATGTTTGTTTGAAACCTTACTTTGAACTGTGTTTTATGCCGGTTCTCATGATTGAGCAGTGCAGTCCTGTACACGGTCCTGAATCCGCACCCCTCGGAGCAGGTAAGCGTTTTGCCACCGTAGTGCGCGCGCGCGTGCCACAGAATATCTGCGGCTGTCTTGTACTTGCGTCCTGAAATTCAACGAACAAATATTACATACAAAATGGTTACAAATTAGGTACCTCCACACAACACAATCACTTGTCCAGGGATGCTACTACGCAACTTCCCAACCACTTTTGGATGTTTGATCGATAAGTCTGTGGTATTTGCAATTTTAATTTTTAGTTTATGTTTAGAGATAGCAACACAAATGTTCACAATTGAAACATCAAAGACTAAGTATAGGAGGGCTGGTCCCTAACTAGGATATCCTGTGCTATGAGACATCACAATCACGTATGGTAGCCGGGCATGGACATCACAAACATAGAACTACACCAAGACTAAGGCCATTTGTACAAACCATGCATGCAGCCTCCAATGGGAATCGAACCCCCAACCTCTGTTTTGGTAGTCAAGTGTGCTAACCGCTAAGACCAATGAGGCAGACATACATAGACACAAGAATGTATCCTAGGTGTATAAACTTTCAGGTAGAAAATTTTTTAAGACAGTTAAAATCACCTGCCCTGCCTTTGTAAGATAAAAACACAAACTCACCACAAATACTGCAATTATATGGCCTCTGTTTCACATGACTGATCATGTGTCTTTTCACATCTTTTTTCTTATCATAGGTCTTCTTACAGACAGAACATTGATACACATCACCATTTGATGTGGACACTCTTGTAAAAGTCTCAAAGATTTTATTGTCTTCGGAACCATGGACCTTTTTATAATGCTCTAAAAGTAATTCTCTGGTAACAAGCAGCTTTTCACAAGTAAGGCATTTCCACTCTATATTTTCTAGTCTTGATAAGTTGGGATGAAAATTTTGATCAAAGGCCTTTAATTTTATTGTTGATAGAGAAATATCATCGCCTGAACTGTAGTCAGTGTTTCCATCTAGATTTTCTTCGTTTGAAACCTCTGTTTTTAGGCGGTTGATGTTTGTAGAACTCTCTAGACTTTTTGAACTTGGAATGGTGATGAAATCTCGAGAATCTACATCTTCCAATTTAAAGTTGGCATCTTGAGTTTTCACAGAACTTTTTAAGCTATTAAAGAACTTATCTGGAGAACTACTGTCCTCATTTGCAATGTTATTTAAAAGTTGTAGTTGATTTTCCTTTATCATTAGGTAGAAATCATAGCAATGGTCAACTTTAACTTCACATGTTGTGCATATTTTATTTGGTAGATTCTCTTGAACAAGAATCTGAAAGATGATAAAGTAGGAACAGATGCAGACAATAATCTTGAAAATTGTGCTATAAATTATTTTTGGCAGACTGAAGCTGGTCCAGGGTGGATGAGGACAGTTTCGGCCACGCCATTGCTTAAGAAGTTAGTGCACCCCTTCCCTTTTGCACAACTTTCTGCATATGTTGCCGTGGGTAAAGTTTGGGGTAGTTAATTAAGATTTTGTCTAGGTGGGAGATTAGAAGAATAAACTTTACTTGACAACACAAGGAATAAAGTTCGGCCAGAAGTTGAATCAAGCTATTAGAGCCTCAGGGCCGGTTTCTGAACTGAAAATTCCACTAAGTAAATATTAACGTTTTTTCACGCTCTTTTCTATGAAATTCGAAGAGACAGCACTACAGTTAACTATTTACTTAGCGAAATTCTCAATTCAGAAACTGGCCGTCAGAGCAGTAAAGGAGAGGACCGGTGTTAAAACCACGGAAAAGTTGTTTAGAGTATTTAGAGTTGCACTGAACCGTAAAACTTACTTCAAGAGATGAGAACAATCGGATTTTTCTCAGAATATCATTGTTGTGAAAGGAAATTGTGAAAATATCATCCTCGGCGAAGCTCAGGCATAACCTGCATATTTTATCCATAGTTAGGTTGAGTGCTTTGTTTGATTAAAATAAACTCGTAGAAAGTAAACAAAACCACTGTTTTTTTTTTAAACGTTTATTGGCTATTGGATACAGAGTCCAAACCACAGAACACAATGTCCAAACAACTGTTTTTTTTAAACGTTTATTGGCTATTGGATACAGAGTCCTTAAGCCCAAACAACTGTTTGTTTTGGAACACAGAGCATGAGTGAGATGAGAGCAAGGATTTGGATGAGAGCCAAGCGGCTAGGGTTGCCGGATCTTATTATGTTTACCCCTACCGGGTAGCTACGTACAGACACAAATGTTCTAATGACACGCCGCACGCCCGCTTCATCGCAGCAGCAGCAGGTCGCGTATCCGTTTACCCAACTGCTGTTGATGAGTTGATTGATTACTACAGACTACAGGACTTTTCGCGGGGTTTCTACCTCTGTGTGATTTCGCCATTGTGGTAATCTCAGAGATACTGTTTGCCACAATACACAGCAAGTTGAAAATCAAGACAATAAATGGAGGTGCTGAATATTCTTGCAGCAGCGCTTCTTATCTATTTCTCAATATGTGTCATATTTTTCTTTATGTACTATTAATTTCGTGAGTCTTATTTGCAATAACCTAATACTATTATGATATTTTTTTGTCATAATTTGCAGTGCTTGTGAAAGTTTCATTTAAATAAAATATAATGTTAAAGGTATTATTAAAATAAAGAAGGATTCAAAACGACCAGATGATCTGCTAACGAACTACCTAATAGTTTGCCAGAATTAATATATAGTATGTTTAAGTTACTGGTTTAATGGTTTCAATAAACACCTTACTTAGTTCACCTGGGTGTTTCACGAGCTGTCCCTGCCTCAAAGCTACAAAGCTCCACTGCAAGACGATTTCCGTGATAGTAAGCGGACTTTTACTATAAATATTTCTAGGGTCGGTGGACTAAAGAACGTAAGTCCAATTTTCATAAAATGATGGTTCTATCGAACGAAAGTCGTCGACATAGCCCAGCGGATTAGTAAGTTCAAGTGGCAGTGGGCGGGGCACATAGCACGCAGAACTGATGGCCGATGGGGCTGAAAAGTTCTCGAATGGAGACCACATATCGACAAGCGCAGCGTAGGACGACCAGCCACAAGATGGACAGATGACCTCATCCAAGTGGCAGGAAGGCGCTGGATGCAGGCTGCTTCTAACAGGTCTTTTTGGAAATCCATGGAGGAGGCCTATGTCCAGCAGTAGACTTCTTGTGGCTGAATGATGATGATGATGATGGTTCTATGCCACATCATTAATTAAAATAGCAGTTCTCTCAACAAAACATGTATGTTCATATCATTGCTTCATGACAACTCTTCGTTGACTTAAATAAGGTATAATAAAAATGGTGTAAAGTAATTTAAGAATAAATTTTTTCACGTCGTCCTCAAAAATCTGTGTTTTGGACTTAGGTGCTTTAGTCTGCTGACCCTAGATTTTCAGTTCGGTGTATTTAACCTTCATTTTGGTCGAGGCAAATGTTCTTAGGAATCGCCCGAAGCCCTGCGAAGTTTTTCCCATATATATTTGCCACCAACTTGGGTTTGCTTAGTAAAACTATGTAAATGAATACTAATTATTTATTCAATGTAATTTAAATAATTTACGTTGGAGTGATCGTACGGGCGCTACGCGTAATCATCTCTGTGTAAACGGAACACTCAGAAGGTTTCTTTTTTTCAGATAAAGAATGGCGACATCAAAGTTCATAAAGTTGGCTGACAAGAGAAGGATTAGGGATGGGCACGTGAAAAGTCGTTTGTTTAATGTCGATAATTTATTAACAGATTCTTAGTCAGCTTAAGGCCGCTCTTATGCATACTGTCCCGCTCGCACAATTTAATAATTTTAGTAATTGTTATAAAATGAGTATACTTGATAAATGTGGTCTGAGGGTTTGATAGGGAATAAAATTGCGGATATTCAAGGCATATGTTTATTATCCTGTAGGAAATTTTTGATTGAGGAGATTTGATTCCAAAAACTACGTAAAGGAAAACCAAAATGTATTTAAAATGTCCGTAATTTAATTATGCATCAAACCCTCACACTACATTTATAAAAAAAATACTCATATTTATACATTATTAAAATAATGTTAAATTGTGCGAGCGAGACATGCTCTACGTAAGAACAGCCTAAAGTACTACGTATAGAGCGAACAAACTTGCACTTTTGTGTTTTCTACCAACTTTTGTGTTGCAAGCTTTGCGGCCAGTTGGCACCAAACAATTTCAGAATGTGTCATTTTTACTTTCACCAGCAAGTTCTATAACTCTTGATAAAACGATAGTTATAAAATAACTTTACTTTTTACGCCCTGCCACAATTAGTGGCTAATGTGGCGGTAATTTCATAGGTAAAAAATCACAAGTGACAAGATCAATTCCATCGTTCCAGTGACGATATTAAAATTGCATATGATATTCACAGTTACACATTTTTATAGGCTTCTTCGCTCAGGTTATGACAGAAGAGTATCATGGATATTTCTCGAAAACATCCGAAAATAAAATACTGACCGTAACTTTTTTTTACGAAATTGAAATGAAAATAAATAATAAAAGTGTTCAAGTAAATAGTCCTTTGTTCTATTTTCTTTTTCAGTCTTCAACGTTATGCCATTTTTTAAGTACTGATATTTCAGATAAACGGTTTCGTCGTCTTATGAAAATCAAAAATTTTCTAGATATTTAACTATCATGCTACTCCCTGTATATCAGTTTTATACAAAAAAATAGTAAGTCTTACCCCCGTACTCCGTACGCTAACTTTGCTTTAAATCAATTTAAAAAACAGCTGAACTGTTGTAGATACTGGAAAGCATTCCTAAGAGTCCTTAACTAACTAATAAACGAAGCAATTTCAAAGTATCTTTAAAGACTTTTGAAAAATAGTACAATAAGCCAGAAAAATAACTCAATTTCACTGTATGAATTTAAAATAAGTACAAGAAAAAAAAGGTTTCTATCTATGATTTATGATCTTTAAAATAATTAGTTTGCTCTTTAATTTAACGGATAGTAACTTTAACATGTCATTATTAAAATTGCTACATTTAACTTAAAAATATGTATTTTCTAAGGTTAACACGAACACTAGACATAATAAAAACTGAAGTTGCACGGATATTTACAAGTTAATTTTTTTGTTTTCAATTTTTCGACGTTTCGGTACCTTTGCAAGTGCCGTGGTCTCGGTAGACCACTGACCTTTTGGTAGATCATCAAAAAATATACGAGTAATAATCGGTGCAAATTCAGTTTTTATTTAGAATATCTATTATCAAATTTAATGTTAACCTTTTATGAAATGTTTTATGAAGTGTGGAACTGGTGATTTATCGATGAAAAAAAAATTCCCAAGCCTACTTGTTTAACAATTTTGACAAAGGAGTATGGAATATTGGAAGGACTGACTGCTCCTCTGCTACTGTGCTCCACAGATTAAAAAGAAAAAAAAGACAAGCAAGCTAATATACTTATCTATGGCTGTGTGTGTGTGTGTGCTCTGCTGCTGGCATTTCCCTAAACAGATTTATGGTGTTCTGTTTCAATAAATATTAATTTTATCGTTTTACCGGCTGAAACAATGGATGTCGAGAACCTATTTAAATTAACAGATTTCTGCCATTCATGTTTCTGTCACGAAGAAGCGGTTTCGTTGCAGAAGCTATCTCCAAAACATGGCCCTATGGTAGCTCTGTTTCAAGTAAGATTCATTTCTCTGTAAACAATTCCCTCGATCTCGAATTGCCACTTATTAGAATCCCGAAAGCCTTATCCCATTTTTCTCCTTTGTGTACGGCCTCATATCGGAGGTTGGCAATTCGGCTATCTTGCTTTTCGTGGCTGCCAATATAAACAAGGAACTGGTACTTCGTATATACCAGTGGCATAACTATTCCATCTGAGGCCCGTGGCAAATTCATTGGATGGGGCCCTCACAGTAAAAAAAAAAAAGGTGTAGTTGTAGTACATATTATGGCCCAACTTTAATTGAATTGAAGTAAGTACCTACTCATAAACATTACAATTGTTACAAATTTTTGTTAAAAATGTTAAGTTACTTCTGAGCTCGCGGACTCATAGTTCAGGGTCCCCTCAGGTCGGGGGCCCGTGGCATTTTGCCAGCTCTGCCACCCTATAGTTACGCCACTGGTAAGCCATGATATCTTTGGTCTGCCAGGTCTCCTTCCTTCGTTACGCCTAAAATACTGTTCGGAACTGTAACAAATGATTGTCTTGTGTGTTTAGTCTTATTCTGTATAACTCAATAGAAGGAGATTAATCAAGCTTCTTTGGAGTATAAATACCATTTTTCTTAACTGTGGAGGATATGATAATTGATTTATCCACAAATCTCTAAAATTATTAGATATATATTTGCTGAAACATCAGGGAAATAAAATAAATAAGTTTACCTGAGGATCGTGATTACACCCTTTTGATTAAATGCATGAGCATTGCAACTCTCCAAAATTCAGTTTTACACATATTACAGGACGGAGATTTGATTCTGTGCAGATTTTGCAAGAAACAGGCTGAGTACTTTGAATCCTTCATTCAAAATGTGACTCAAGCACAGAAGCTTTTTCAAGGAGTTGGCATGGTGAGCAAAGAATTAGTCAAGGTTTTGGTAAAAGAAGAGTCAGTTCATTGATTGCTTCCACACAATACAATCACTGAGGGCCAGTTTCTAAATTGAGAATTTCACTGAGTAAATACTTAAGTAACATTCTGTCACACTCTTTTCTGGGAAATTCAAAGAGACAGCACTACAGTTAACCATTTACTTAGCGAAATTCTCAATTCGGAAAATCATTAAGTACTGAATGATCAACTTATTGTGTCGTATGGAAGTTATTTATTTAAGTACCATAATAAATTGCTATAATTTTTGTAAGTAACAAGTTTATATTAAGGCAGGTACTGAAGTTTTGCATGAGACTACCTACTTACTATTGAAATGGAATTGGATGTAAAGTACAGTTCACACAAGTATAATTGTTAATTCAGATGGCTTAACCCATTTGCAATGTAAACATATTATAAGCCAAGCTACCTTGCCTAAAGTGCCAATTTTTCTCTGAAAGCCTTATGAGTTTGTTCATCCAATTTGTAACTTTTAAATCACTTTATTTTTCAGATAGAAGCCTCTACACTGCACACAATTAAAGCTGAACTAGCGCTGCCAACTAAGTCTCTGGCCAGACAGACACTGGAATCCATCAACATAGGCTTTGAAACAGATGAAAGCACATCAATCGCTGAGGGGAACTACATAGTGTATAGTTGCAACAAAAGTCGCAACATTGACGTAAAATTGGTGGTGAAACAAGAAAGTTCGGCCAACGATTTGGACGATGGGTTTCTTGATGAGGACGGTAGATATTGTTGCTTTATTTCATATTAATAATAACTTTCACACAACACAATCACTTGTCCTGTCCCAAACTGGGATACCAGGCAAGGACATCACAAACAAGGAATTGGGGAAATATTTTGCTAAAAAACAGTACGGGTTTGCAGTGAATACACATTATTTGATTAAGCCCAGAGAAGGGAGATCTTCTGAGTGAAGCCAAACTCAACTAAATGGGATGTACACACCATTACCCGACTGCGGCGAAGCCCAAAAGGAGGCTAATGTGTTTGGCTCGTATATATTATGTATGTATGTCTGATTCTATGTTCCCTTACAACTCCTTAACGTCAGATTTTGACAAATAAGATCTCAATCGATTCGTCATGTTTGAGTGAGTGTCATAGACTATGAAAGCGGCATAAATCCAACTAAAAAATTAAAAACAAAAAACTGAAAAGACAAAAATAAAAGACTGAAAAAAAAAAAATTACCAACAACCCGACTGCTGAACGTTAACTAGGTACTAAGCAGCAGGTGCAAGCAATCCCGCGCCTGCTTAATAAATAAATAAAATAAAAATAGCCTTTATTTCTCTGACTTGACATAATATATAAATTACATTTTGAATTACATTTTTAATTTAATATATTACATTTGTTTTATTTTTAATATTATTGTTTGAATTTCCTTTAGAATAATATTGGGATGAATTTTAATTTTAATAAGAAATTTAATTCAGAATCATTTTGGAATGAATTTAAAACATGCATTGTGCGTTAAAGGTTTTTGCCGACATCGGCCACCACTGTGTCATCGTCAGGCTGTCCCTCGACATAGGCCTCCTGCAGCGCCTTCCACTTCTTCCTATCCATCGCCAGCCTCCTCCAACCTTTGGGTAGGTCGTCCTCCCATCTTGTGGCTGGTCTGCCTCTTTTTCTTTTGTCTCCTCTCGGGTACCACTCTACTGTCTTTTGTCCATTTCCCTGCAGTGTCTCTCATCAAATGTCCAGTCCATCGCTACTTAAGTTGTCTCACATTTCTAATAACATCAGTCACACCTGTTGCTTTTCCAATTTTTTCCAGATTCCATTTATCGCTCATTCTTATACCTAGCATGCTTCGCTCCATTCCATGTTGACATACTTTAAGTTTCTGTTGAAGTTCCTTTGTCAGGGACCATGTCTGACATGCGTAGGTTAAACAAGGGAGGACGCACATATTGTATACTTTAGTCTTTTCTGCGATAGGTATGTCTTTGTTTTTGAATACCTCTTTCAGTGACCAATATATGTTCCATGTATTTTTCACCCTTCTTTCAGTACCTAGTTAATGCTCAGCAATCAGGTTGTTGGTTATTATTTTTTTATTATTACGATTTTTTACAGATCTAGCCCTATCTTATCACAGCATAAAAGATGAAACCAATCCGCAGACAATAAAGCAAGAGGTGGAGGCAGAGGAAATACTCGACAAATACGCAATAATCTACACGAAGAAGAAGAAACGCAAATCGAAAGAGAAAATATTTAGCAGAGTGAAAAAAAGGACGAAAGGAATTTTGCCCAGCGAAAATGAAAGCGAGAACAAAACTGAAGCGAAGGAATATGACGCTGATGCAGGTATTAATCATAATTTTCTTCTACAGCATTTGTTTGTCCGCTGTTCGGCGTATATAAGAATAAACTTTATTTGACAACATTACAAAGAATTACATACAGTAGGTGCATAATTAAGTTAGTAAACCATAGAACACATTTAGCAAAATACCTGCAAGTACCTACATGAAACTTAGGACACACAAAGTTGTCAAAAATGGGCCAGTCTCAGCATGATGCCAAAGCAGGGCTTTGGCGCTGGTTTTCAGACCGTACCATGAAAGAAAAACATGAGTTGTTTTACAGATATTTTTATTTTTGTAATTACTGGTGTGCAGTAGAGTTTAAACTATATTATTGTGAAGTTTCAATTATTATATAGTACATTTTAATTTCAGTTAGGTTCTTAATTACCTACTTGATACGTAATGACCTTGAGAAAGCAGGTGAGGGTGTATTAAAGTTATAAATTAATGCTGGATAATACAAAAACTCGTGTAATATTCGTGTGGCGCCGGATTAAGAATAGCGTCACTCCATTTCCTTCCGTGGATGTCGTAGAAGGCGACTAAAGATCAATTACCAGGAGACGGGCAGCAGCGTCTTCCCGAGATTCCAATCGCATACTGCGATCGCCCACTCGCCTGCCAAGCGTGGCGATTATGGCAAAACGCCTCATGGTTATGAAAACCACGCAGGAGGCCTATGTCCTGCAGTGGGTGTCGAATGGCTGATGATGATGATGAATACAAAATCTTCTTTAAAAAGGGAAATCGCCGCTAATTTGCGCGCTGCCAACATATTCTTTAATTTTTTGTCTGAAAGTTCCAATAGAAGTGAGATTACATCTCTTCACGAGTCCTCGCGATAGGTCTGCGGCTATTGTAGTCCAGGGGTGCGACCACGTAAGTCCTCCACTGTATGGAGTTGTCTGATTTGGCCTATTCCGAACTGTCCAATACATACATATTTTGGAGTCGTCTAAATGCTTAACCCGATAGAGTGGAAAGTTACGTGATACAAGGGCAGATCGACCCTGTAGTAGCTCTGTGGCCTACCTAATTACGCTCACCAAATCCTGAGCGATTCCAATCGTCTAACTGTCAAATTCCATACTAATTTGACAGTTAGACGATTGGAATCGCTCAGGATTTGGTGAGCGTAATATAGAGGCTGATGTCATCAGACCATCGCGCAGGTCTCTGCCTACATTTCGTGCTCCTGTGCGCGGTCTCCATAACAGGACTTTACGGCTCCACCTTCCATCCTTATATTACATAACTAGGTAACATCCATTGTTATTAAGCCATTCCTGATGTCCATTGTCCTGTTATTGATGAGGCTGTTCTACTTTTGAGATGTCAAAACTTCGCCTCAGCCATCACTCCTGGTGTAAATACGAATGAAAGGAAAGAAAGAGCCAATGAAATCAAGTAAAAAAATTGGAAAAAAGAATATATTTTTCCGGTATCTTATCTTATCTTGTATATAATACAGTCAACAGCACATCAACCTTTACACGCGTGCACTCTACTCAGTTACGTTACGGTTTTTTTTGTACATATATTCGTAACGCAATGTCTTATTCTTTATTTAAAGGAACAAAGATTGACGAAACAAATATATCGAGCAAATGTGAGTGGAAGAGCCGGTAAGAGACGTCCCAGGCGGACATACTTCGACCAAATAGGGGATTAAAATATTATAGAAAACCAAGAAATGTCACAATTATATAATACTACAACCAAATTAAATTAAAAATGTAAATTAATAAACAAAAAATAGTAATAAATTCACCATGGGCATCGTCAACAGATTAAATAGGGGATGTATTAGCAAAGGGCAAGATAAAAAGTGCGTGCGTGCATGCAACGTCTAATGAATGTTGAGGAAGCGAAAGTGATCTGTCAGGATCGTGGCAAGTGGCAGTCCCTGGTCTCTGCCTACCCCTCTGGGATACAGGCGTGAGTTTTTATATGTGTATGTCATACCTTATCACAATTTTCTTTCTTCACCCCCGCAGACTACTGCGAAGTGGTCCACATATCGCGCGAGGAGTGCCTCCGCGAGAGGGAGCAGCTTGCCCAGGACGAAAAGTACCTGCGTCAGCCGCACAAGTGCACCGACTGCGTCAAGGGGTACCCGTACAGGGACACGTACGAGAAACACATGAAGCGCTTTCACGATAAGGTAAAGTAGAATATGGCCATAAGCGGCCGCAAATTATGTCAGACGTCTTAACGTATGACGTAGTATTAGAAGAAGAAGAAGAAGAAGAAGAAAGACTTTTATTATACCAATAAGATACATCACAGAAACAAAATAAGCACATAAGTAACATAATATGCACAACAACAGAAAGAAAACTAAATACACAACAGACAAAACGAGTAAATAAAACAGGACCATAGATGTAGCCTGTGGTGTATCTAAGTTGCCACAAAAGGCAGCTGACTCAGCGTTGTGCTGAGTAAGTGATCCCTCAGCGCTGGTTTTCAGTCAGTGCCTACGGTAACCCATAATTGTACTACGGAGTGCGTGCCGTGGTGCAGTTAAAGAATTAAGTCAAATTCAATAACATACATACAATAAAGTAAAAAAATAAATAAAATATCGTCATAAAATACTTATACATATATTATTAGTTTTAAATCAATATGTGTGAAATATAGAGGAACACCATAATAAAGTAAATATAAGTGAAGGAGAAGAGAGGAGAGGAGAGGAGAGTTAGGGATAGAGGGGGGGGGGGGGGGAATTACCATTTCTAGAGCATTATCGGCTCAGCAGACATGGTATGCGTGAGGAAACCTGAGTGTCTGAGCTATTCACATACCTCAGCGCTTGAAATCGCCAATCCGCGGTGGGCACGCGTGGTGATTAAGCCCATACTCTCTCCTTGAGAGAAGGCCCTGTGCCCTACAGTGGGCACGCATATGGGCTGATTATGCTAGACATGGTATGTTGGATGAGAGCTTTGTAGGTCTGGGTTAGAAATTGTTTTATTGGGGTTCCGTTATAGGTGCCTCACGGGACCCTATTACTAAGACTTTACCGGACAACGCAACATGGGCAGGCCCCCCATGGTTTGACGACCTGATTACGATGGCGGTATCCATCCAGCGGGATGCGGGCGGCACAAGACCGGGAAGCTAGGAAAACCATGAGGGAGGCCTATGTCCTGCAGTGGGCGTCAAATGGCTGATGATGATGATGAGATTCGGATCATAACAAAGAAAGAAAAGAAAGTAAGAGAGATGTGGCGTGCTTTGGGGGAGGCCTATGTCCTGCAGTGGACGAATACGGACTCATTGATTGTATAAAAAAATTCTTACTATTCTTATTCTTACAGTGACACGCCGTGACCTTTCGTTTTACTTTCTTTTTTATAAAATGTTGTAATATTTTCTTGGTTGTTTTTTTGTTTTGTTATTGTGGCGTGTGCTCCGTTTTTTTTTATTATAAATTAAATGTTTCCTTCATATAATCGACGAATTGAGAGTTTCCTCCTTTTTTGAAGTCGGCTAAAAAACGTTGAATGTTTTTTCAGGCCATGGGTAAATTCATCTGCAGCATTTGCAAGCAAAGGCGGGACACTTACGAAAAACTAAAATTCCACTCGCAATATCATAAAGTGTAAGTATTGTGTGTTTGTTTTGGGTTTGCCACTAGCCACGATTCTGACAAACCGCTTCCGCTCGAAATCAATAATTTTGTGGTCCTATTACCTATTACTTTATTGCACACGCAATATTGAACAGGACATTGAGAAATAGCATGAACAAAGGCGAGCTTATCTCTGTAAGAGATTTTTTCCAGCAAACCTTGGAGAGCCGGAACAGCGGTAAAGTTTGTGAAAGAAATTTTGTACGAAATTTTACCTTAAAATAAGTTGGTTGCCTATTACTCATTAACTAATAAAGCCTACTTAGCCGTGACAGTTTTCCTTTTAAGTTCATTATATGTGCTACTACCCTGAATTTTTTCACGTTTCTAAAATCGACCGTTTAGCCAGGAGAGGGCAGGAGACGCTCTACTCGGACAAGCATTGGCGCTTTAAAGCTTAATATTTCGCAAACGGAACCCTAAATCAAAAAATGGTCTTCGTACACCCAAAATATTTTTCGACGACCAATCCAACGATATCCCGACTATAAGCAGAAAATAAATTCACTCCATAGACTAAATAGGAAAAAATAAATAAAATACATAGTAAATACAACATAAATGAATGTATAGCGCAAAGTTATGATAGACCTGATAGAGCTAGATAGTGTTAATTTATTTTTTTTTATTATTTAAAATAAGTAATTTACAGTATTATCACTATTATACTTTATTGCACACGAAAACACGATACAGGAAACTTAACAGAACAAAATGCATGTATAAAGGCGACCTTATCACTGTGAGAGATTTCATCCAGCAAACCTTGGGGAGCCAGAGTGGAGGTGTGAAACGGGTACGCACGTGCAAATGAAATACTACATACATATTTACACAAATAACAGAAATAACAATTAACATTTTTCTTATTTCTTATAAGTATTTCGACGCTCTCGGAAAGCTATTGGCTTATCTATTAATTTAAAAATATTGTGTTCCAGTCGCTACAGATGTCGGCACTGCGGCCTGACGAAGTCTGCGCGGCGGACTATAGAACAGCACTATGTCACTGTTCACTCCACCAGTCCGCAGATCTACATATGCCCCACTTGCTCCAAGACCTATAAGTGAGTACCACTATTACTCATGCCCTTCTAATCTTTATAAGGCTACAAGTGAGTGCTACATCTCTCCCACCAAGAGTCAGCTACATTTACCCCACGTGCCGCGAGTGCTACATTTGCGACACGTGCTACAGGCGAGGGCCAAATTTGCCCCATATGCCCCAAAAGCTAAAAGTGAGTGCTTACCCCACGTGGTGCAAGTGAGTGCCACACCTAACCTCACGTTCTTGAGCTAAATGTAAGCGACAGATGCCGGCACTGAGTTCTGACTAAGTCTGCGCGGCAAACGCTGCAAATTATAAAACAGCACTGTGCACGCCATCAGTCCTCAGATGTACATATGCCCCACTTGCTCCAAGACCTATAAGTGGGTACATCTACACATGCCCTCGTAATCTTGATAAAGCTACAAGTGAGTGCTACATCTGTTCCACCTAGAGCCAGAAGAGTTAGCTACATTTACCCCCCGTGCCGCGAGTGCTACATTTCCGACACGTGCTACAAACAAGAGCTACATTTGCCCCATACGTTGCAAGTGAGTGTTACAGCTAACCTTATGCTTAAATGTAAGCGACAGAAGCCGCCACTGGGGTTTGCCAGTCTGCACGCTGGACTATAGGATAGCACTATGTCACTGTGCATTCCATCAGTCCTCAGATTTACATCCGCCTCACTTGCTCCAAGACCTATAAGTGAGTACATCTCACACATGCCCTCCTAATCTTGATAAAGCTACAAGTGAGTACTACATCTGCCTTCCTGCTCTATATAGACCTACAGGTGAGTGCTACATCTGTTCCACCGAAAGCCTGAAGAGATCGCTACATTTACTCCGCGTGCCGCGAATACTACATTTAGGACACGTGCTACAAGCGAGCGCCGTATGCTTCAAGAGCTATGACTGAGTGCTACATTAACTGTCCTGCTTTAAAGCTGAGTGAAAGTGCCACATCTGATCTCATATGCTCTAGGGCTATATGTCCCGCGTCCAGGAATTTCCAAAACATTGTCCTGGATCGTTTTTTGATTCCTCAAAGGTTAATTTGCGCATTCAATCTACGTATCTCATAGATAGTGTAGTGGACGCCGAGACGGGTTAGGTTAGGTTCGGAGTTAGCTGCAGGCTGAACCAGGGCATTAAAATATGGTGTAACACTCTGTATTAGGTACTATTATTTTTGTGTTCTCGTTTCTCTCCATAAATTTGTTTTATTTTTGTGTTATTGTCATTTGTGTTACAATGGAAATAAATGTTTTTCTCTTTCACTTTAAAAAAGACCGTGGAAAATTCCTAAGACCTGTGATTGGTTGGAAGGCTGGCCCGAATTGCGTAGAAGCCGGAACATTTCCGTGTGGCGCCGGAGTTAGAATAGCGTTACTCCATTTCCTTCTGTGGACTGTGGATGTCGTAGAAGGCGACTAAGGAAATACATTACCAGGAGACGGGCAGCAGCGTTTTCCCGAGAGTTAAGAAAACCATGAAGGAGGCCTATGTCCTGCAGTGGGCGTCAAATGGCTGATGATGATTTATTTTATTTATTTTAGTTTCTAGGAAGACTAACAGCTATTACAAGGTTATAATACATAGAAAAATTAGGACACACTAAGCCAATTATATGTCTTCACAATTAGAAGTAAATTAGGTAAAACGCAAACAGTTCACAGGTGATAACCACCATTTAGATATAAACATAATTACATGAAGAAAGAGAAACATGAAAGCAGCAATTGATCAAATGAGATTGATTCAGTCCACGCTCCGCCCAGTTCAACAAGCTATGTGTCAAAAAACAACTAACCAAGCACGCGCCTCGCCTCAGCCTGTTTAGTGTTAAACAAATCCAGGTCATAGTGATTTGACATTATATTGAAATTCATATGATGATGATGATGAACATTTCCTGTATTAGCATTAGCTTTCAGTTAGCTACCACCGGAACCTGAAATAAATAGCTTTCAATAACCACTGGAAGTTTTCATCGCCCTATACAGTCCACAATAGATAGGTAAAACCTATTTAGAGGCTAAAAATTCCACCCATGCCGGGAATTGAACCCGCGACCTCTGGTTAACCATGCCAGCGCTCTCCCAACTGAGCTAATGGGCAAGTGCAGGCATCGGCGAAATTTCGAGCCTCTTTACAAACTTCTCTGTATTACGGTTCAAGTCCCGGCATGGGTGGAATTTTTAGCCTCTAAATAGGGGTTTTAAAATTGTCCTCAGCACGGGTTAGTGCAACAAAAAGAATATAATAGATAGGTAGATATGGAAATAGACATGGATGGTCATAAGCAGCCTATATACGTCCCACTGTAGAGAGAGTATGGGCTTAATCACCACGCGTGCCCACCGCGGATTGGTGATTTCAAGCGCTGAGTTATGTGAATAGCTCAGACACCCAGGTTTCCTCGCGATGTTTTCCTTAACCCTTAGCGAGTGGTATTGCTACTATAACTTCACAAATGTACATAACATAGAAAGAAAAGTCATGCCCGCACTGGGAATCGAACCTGGGTCTCCCGCTTCAGAGTCCAATGTTCTACCCAATAGGCTACCACCGCGATCCACATGAATAGTATCCGTGTCTATTTCCATGTTTGTGATGTTCTTGTCTGGTGACCACAGCACAGGGTATCCTAGTTTGGGATCAGGACAAGTGATTGTTGCGTGGAAGTTGTATTATGAGTTTATTATATTATTTATTCTAGACGTGCGTTCTCACTCCGGAAACACATACGCTACGTGCACTGCAAAACGCGCGTCGTCTGTGAACATTGCCAAAAAAGCTACGCCAACAAGGAGGTGCTAAGGAAGCACATGATGGAGTAAGTTAATAGGTATACCCGATAAAATATATAACATAACATGAGCGGCCTATACACCATTCATTTTGGGTGGTTTGAAAGACATAGCAAAGTGAACGTGCCGGACAATAGCTGTCGAATACACTAGTTTTTTTTTCTTTAAAAACGCCCTTTTCAAATATAACTCGACAGAAACTAGAATCTATTAGAATCGTTAGTAGCCATCCAGAGTGACTCGAACCTATTAGAATCGTTAGTAGCCATCCAGAGTGACTAGAATCTATTAGAATCGTTAGTAGCCATCCAGAGTGACTCGAATCTATTAGAATCGTTAGTAGCCACCCAGAGTGACTCGAATCTATTAGAATCGTTAGTAGCCATCCAGAGTGACTCAAATCTATTAGAATCGTTAGTAGCCATTCAGAGTGACTCGAATCTATTAGAATCGTTAGTAGCGATCCAGAGTGACTCGAATCTATTAGAATCGTTAGTAGCCATCCAGAGTGACTCGAATCTATTAGAATCGTTAGTAGCCATTCAGAGTGACTCGAATCTATTAGAATCGTTAGTAGCCACCCAGAGTGACTCGAATCTATTAGAATCGTTAGTAGCCATCCAGAGTGACTCGAATCTATTAGAATCGTTAGTAGCCATTCAGAGTGACTCGAATCTATTAGAATCGTTAGTAGCCACCCAGAGTGACTCGAATCTATTAGAATCGTTAGTAGCGATCCAGAGTGACTCGAATCTATTAGAATCGTTAGTAGCGATCCAGAGTGACTCGAATCTATTAGAATCGTTAGTAGCCATCCAGAGTGACTCAAATCTATTAGAATCGTTAGTAGCCATTCAGAGTGACTCGAATCTATTAGAATCGTTAGTAGCGATCCAGAGTGACTCAAATCTATTAGAATCGTTAGTAGCCATCCAGAGTGACTCGAATCTATTAGAATCGTTAGTAGCCATCCAGAGTGACTCGAATCTATTAGAATCGTTAGTAGCCATCCAGAGTGACTCGAATCTATTAGAATCGTTAGTAGTCATCCAGAGTGACTCGAATCTATTAGAATCGTTAGTAGCGATCCAGAGTGACTCGAATCTATTAGAATCGTTAGTAGCCATCCAGAGTGACTCAAATCTATTAGAATCGTTAGTAGCCATTCAGAGTGACTCGAATCTATTAGAATCGTTAGTAGCGATCCAGAGTGACTCGAATCTATTAGAATCGTTAGTAGCCATCCAGAGTGACTCGAATCTATTAGAATCGTTAGTAGCCATCCAGAGTGACTCGAATCTATTAGAATCGTTAGTAGCCATCCAGAGTGACTCGAATCTATTAGAATCGTTAGTAGCCATCCAGAGTGACCCGAATCTATTAGAATCGTTAGTAGCCATCCAGAGCGGTGTGTGCGTGGTCCGCGGGTCATTGTTCTGTTAGACGGAGAGGCGGTACTAATTTACGTTTGTACTGAAAAGCAATAATAGTCTCTTATTAGTCTGCTATTTTGAATCACTACTTACATAACCGCGGCTTTCAACCCACCCAGAAATCAGCATGTATACGCCGCACAGCAGGACATGGGTATTCTCTTAGAGGAGAGAGTATGGGCTTTTCACAGAGAGAATATGAGCACCACACGTGCTCAACGCGCATTGTTGATTTCGAGGGCTGAAGCATGTGAACAGTTGAGACGGCCACTCAGGTTTTCTCACGATCTTACCGACAACCCAAATAGCACAGCATAAGCAACAAATACGATTATCACTTTCGAAATGTTTTTGTTGCATTTTCCACTTTTTCTATAGATATATTTATGTGTAGGCTCATTATTTTTTTTTTGTTAAAAAAAAGGAAAAAAACAATCGCCATGGAGACATTCCCATCTGAGCTATTACAATTATAGATGGTGGAGAAATTTACTTTCGTATTCTAATGATATTTTAGCAGTTTTTCGTTGCCAAAAACATGGATAAAACGACATTTTCTAAAAATGAAACCTAGATTGATTCATTGTCCCCGAAACCCGCTGCATACTAAATTTCGTGAAAATCTTTGGAGCCGTTTCCGAGATTCAGATTCAGATTATATATATACCTATATATTGCTCGTTTAAAGGTATTACATTTTGTATACGTTTCTACAATAAGATCCGCAGGGGCAGTACAATGACACGAGTCACGCGTTTTGTGGCGCTGAAATGTCAGAATTTGACAGTTAGTGTATTGGAAAGTCGCGACTTTCGACATTTAAAACGCCCGACTAGCGTCGTCGTACTAACCAGGCAAAGAATATAATAAGCTTGCCAGAAAAGCGTTCATTCAAGGATGTCTGGAATTAAGAAAGAAAGAAAGAAGATATTTGAATCGTGTGATTTTAAAACAACACAAGTCACATGGGTTTTTAAAATAACACTTGTCAATTTTTTTTTATTAAATTATTTACACCTACCTATTGATTTACATTAGAAAAAAAAATTGTCTTTTATTCATACAGAAATCAATATAATATGCTAAAATATTGCTGTTGTAGACATTAGTATTTGAATAAAACAGTTTTTTCTATTTCCTGCAAAGTTGTAATGAAAAGGACATGTGTCGTTTTAAAATCACACGATTCATTTATTTAAATTGTCACAGAAACGCAAAGTAAACATAAAGGTACACAAACAAAAGACACGAACGTCAACAAAACAGTAATAAAGCCACTTCAATGAATTAATACTAGGTTTTATAATAATATGTAATAATTATAAACACTCCATCCTCTTTCAGTCCACAATGTTCTCTTCACCTTTTTCCTAGAACTACAATTCATGGTTTACTATGACAATTCGATGTACATTGCAAAGTCGATTAACCCACAGATTAACGAAACGATTCTGCTACTCAATATAACTCGAATTCGCAAAGACTATTTTTTTTCTTGAGGGCTGAATCAAAAACCATTTCGAGATTAACATCTAAGTAACCATATTTTCTATATTTAAGATAAATATTAAGGAAGATGAGCGTTATTTTTCCCAAAAAGCAATAACCTTCATTTGACCTTCTGATGACGTCACATTTTAAAATAAACATAACATATGGCAACACTACGTTACTTAAAAAAAAGACTTGCTGTCATAACTGTCATATGCATATCATTTCCTTGTCTGTGAAAAAAACGTCTGTCATAGCAAATGACAGAAACAAAGTGTGACAGTTTGCGCGACGTTTCGGCGTGTGCACTCGAAAAATATGACGTCACGCTTTCAAATATTTTAAATAAATAATTTATAATAATAAACTTAACAAATCGCTGAAAAAATGAAATTAGTCTCTAGAAATTACTTCTGCTTTAAGAAAAAAATATAAAATAAGATCAAAATAAAAAATATACTGCCCGAATTGTCATAATAAACTCCGAATTGTAGTTTTATGAAACTCGGCTCTGCTGCAGTGTGTGTGCACTAAACTGTATATCACTCTCCAGGATCCACATAAAGGAGGAGTTGCCCCTAAAAATCCACGTGTGTGACGTCTGCGACAAATGCTTCAAGGCTCCCTCTCTGTTGAAGAAACATATGATTAAGCACACCGATAGGAAGGACTTCTACTGTGTTGAGTGCGATAAGTAAGCGTACGCCCTGTATATAGGGTTACTTTTTGAATTAGTAAAAACCTGAAAAAGACTGGCATTTGACTGGCTCGTTAGTTTAGCGGTATCTCCTCGGATTACCATGTTGGAGGTCGTGTTTTCGATTGCCACTGGGGGCCCCCGTACTTTTGTACAAATGGCCTTCATCATCAGCCATTTGACGCCCACTGCAGGGCACAGGCCTCCTTCGTGGTTTTTATAACCATGAGGGGATTCGCCATAATCGCCACGCTCGGCAGGCGGGTTGGCGAGCGCAGTATGCGGTTGGAATCTCGGGAAGACGCTGCTGCCCGTCTCCTGGTAATTGATTTCCTTAGTCGCCTTCTACGACATCCACGGGAGGAAATGGACAAATGGCCTTAGTCTGAGTGTATTCTCACGTATGTGGTGTCCTGGCATGGTTATCTTAGCACATGGTACCTATCCTAGTTTGGGACCAGGACAAGTGATTGTCTTAAGTGAAAGTTATTTATCTTTTGATGTACAGCTTACGTTCGTTCTGTACATCAAAAGATAACTGCATACGTTGCTTCGTACGCTGCGTACGTTCAGTGATGATTGACAAATGTGATAATCCACTTTTCTTATCTTTTCACAGAAGTTTTAAATCGGATACGATTCTGAAGCATCACTTGAAGACTGCCACACCTCATGTTAACTACTTAGACTTACAGTGAGTGTAGTTCGCGTCTGTATTTATAGAAAACATAGCTTAATCGAATGGAAACACGGTTACTTTTACCGCACAAACAAATGCGGTAAAAGTAAACGTGTTTCCATTCGATTGAGCGATGTTTTCGTAATTAATAACATTTACTGTGTACTTGTTGTTTTTTTTTACAAAGGTACGCGGAAAACAGACCTTATTTCCTGTTGATTAAGCTTAGTGTCCCGAATTATTCCTTTGAAAAGTAGAATGATCCCCTCAAGGGATTTATTTTAAAATGGAGACATATTATTAGTATTTTTTTTTAAATGTATGCCTCTACGGCCAAACATGCTGAAACTTTATTATTTACCCATAAGAACTTTTGTGCACAGGCATGTTACACAAATAAATAAAATTATATTTGTAAGGGGCGATCCGTTACTAACTAGCGCCACGAACGAAAAACACTCGCTCATATGTCTTATAATACCTTTTTGGCAAAAAGTAAACATCATAAATCTCATATGTTTCATACTGTGTACATAATACGTATTCCTATTGTATATAATTATTATTCTGCATTACATAGTATTCTACTATATATAGTATTGTTCACGGTTGTACCACACCGCGGTATGTGACGCTCGCGGGGTAACTCCTGGCACTGACTGAAAATCGGCGCTGAAGGCTTGACCCTCAGCATACTGCTGAGTCAGTTGCCATTTATAGCAGCAGTGACACGCCGTGACCTTTCGTTTTTTTTTCTATTTTATAACATTTCTGTTGAAATATTTTCTTGTTTGTTTTTTTGTTTTGTTATTGTGCCGTGTGCACTGTTTTTATAATAAATGTTTCTTCTTCTTCTTACTTGTGGACACTCGCTTGTAGTCAATTACGACACTGCAGGTTTTTTTTTTAAATTTTAGCCTTAGTTTAACTTAATCTTAGCTTAGTTATGTTCTTAGTAATACCCTGTCTGCCTCTCTGCCTCCCTGGCACTTTCTACGACTAATAACCCGTAAATAGGAGCCCACGATACAGGATTTACCTAGTGTGGGGTCCACCAGAAATTGTATACTGCCAATCACCTTTATTGAAATATAAATAATGTTTACTTTTACTTTACTTTTACTCACGTAAGAAGATATCATTCTTTCCATTGGTGGCGCTCCTTAACTCCGGGTCGCCCCTTTACTTTTGCCAGTGCTCAATTGATTATGATTTATTTGTTTCAGTCACCCTTGCCTCCTCTGCGAGAAGCGGTTCTCGAACCGAAGAGACCTGGATAACCACATGAACAGCCAGCACCTGAAGGTGAAGCCATTCCAATGTGACAAATGTGATAGGGTAAGTGATACAGACTTGCCAATATTATTAGGTAGTCTTAAAAAAAAAAACAAAGATAAAAACGTATTTATTACCTCATCAGGAAAAAAAAAACTTAAAACAAAGTAAGGCTTAACTAGTGATGACATAAAATAAGGCAAAAGGTAGTGGCTCAGCCACTTTTATAATCACTCAGAACTTTTTAATGTATAACCTATAGGTTATTTCGCTAACCTATAGGTTATTTCGCTAACCTATAGGTTATTTCGCTAACCTATAGGTTAGATCGCGATTATTTGTTAGGCAAACTTAATTCCCGACGTTTCGGCAAAATTGCAGTTGCCGTGCTCACGGGTAGACTGAAGTGGCGAGATCAGTATGCATGAGTATCGCGAGTAAAAAAAAAACCGGCCAAGTGCGAGTCGGACTAGCGCACGAACTCCGTACCATTATCTAGTATATTTTTTATATTTTACGAGTAAGTTGCAATACCTGCTAATGTTCTCTTCAGAACTTAGGTTAGCTGGTAGATAATGCTAAGTAGCATTGAGCTCGCCTATGTGCAAAACTGCCAGTTTTAAATGCAATAAAGGATTTAATAATAATAATCTATACAACATTTAAATATTTCAAGGGTCTACCTGTTGCGGTTATTAACATCGAGCAAAAAACGGCAAAAAAATCACGTTTGTCGTATGGGAGCCCCCCTTGATTATTAATTTTATTCTGTTTTTAGTACGTGTTGTTGTAGCGGCAACAGAAATACATAATATGTGAAAATTTCAATTGTCTTACTATCATGGTTCACAAGATACAGCCTGGGTGACAGACGGACGTACGGACGGACCATACAAATTTGTACATCGATCTCTGCATTGTAATAACAATAAAAGAAAAAATGGCTCAAAACTAATTAACTAACCTAACCTGAGATCAATGGACCATTTAAGAAGTCATTTACACTATAAAATAAATTTTGGCTATGGGAATATGGACACAATCCTTACTAATATAATCAACGCGTAAGTTTGTATGTATGGATGTATGTTTGTTACTCTTTCACGCAAAAGCGGCTGAACGGATCCGGATGAAATTTTGCACAGAGATAGATTATAGCCTGGATTAGCACATAGGCTATTTTTTATCCCGGAAAATACACATCAAAATTACCACGCGAACGAAGTCGCGGGCAGCAGCTAGTTGATAATAATCCAATCGTTTTGTTCCAGTCGTACGTGAGCAAATGGTCGCTAAAAGACCACAAGCGACTCGCCCACGACGGCTACAAACGGCCGCTAGCGTTCCCCTGCCCCATGTGTGATAAGGTCTTCGACGTAAGTTGCTTGCACCTTCTAAAACGGGCTTAGGCTCATCATCATATGCAGCCTATATATGTCCCACTGTAAGGCACAGGCCTTCTCTCAGGGAGTGAGTATGGGCTCAGTCACCACGCGTGCCCACCGCGGATTGGCGATGTCAAGCGCTGAGGTACGTGAATAGCTCAGACACTCAGGGTTCCTTTTAGCGAGTGGTATTGCTGCTATAACCACAGGTATAACTTCACAACTGTACATAACTTAGAAAACAAAGGCTGTCATAGCCGAAACTTGTTTGGACTGTCGTACTTTAATCTGGACAAGTGACCTAAGACTGGGTGTTTCTTTATACTTGTGATGTCTGTCTGGTCACCACACACAGCACTGAGTGTACTAGCTTGGCACCAGGAGAAGTTATTGTATGGATGTTATTGTTATCACTGAAAACTGTTTCTTCAGTATCTATGATTAAACCATCGGACGAAAGTTAATTAAATAAAAATTAACCGTTTGAAATGACAACATTAAGAGCGTTTTGACTTTGATATAACCTTATTAAGTTCCATGATTGTATGAAAAAATCGGTAGAGATCAATTTTCCAAACAAGCTTGATCATCGCCAGACTCCTTAGCACACCCGCAATTCTAACACTGTCTATTAAAGAAAGGGACTTCACAACTATTTGCTTCTGACTCATACGATATTGCCGCCTATATTGTGTGAGCGAGAAGCTAATAATTAATCAATTTATTTAACCGTGCTATACGCAATGGGCATTGTCCTAGCTATTGACAATAGTTACAAATGATACGGCATTTTCAGGCTGGATTCTCCGAAATTACCCCTAAACGGGTCTTTTAAAATACGTTTTACTCTATCATGGTTAGTATTTAAAATATGAAAAAAAAAACTACTTTACGATGTCCTATCTAGGACCGACGGTCATTAGTTTTAAGATTTTTTAAACTTTAAAGCATGAAAAAAAAATCGCGAACATGCGTCTAAATTATCACCAGATGTGGTTTTATTTGAGCTTTACTGCGTTTAAGATAATAACAAATTTACCAAAATTATCATCACTGAACGTGTCAGTGACGTCGTCGTCAATTTATTACTAAACATTCTACTAATAGGATATGTATTTTTGTAATTTCAAAAATGCCTACTTTACCCCAAACTATTCGCTCGCGCAGCGCAATAAGTCCCATACAAATCCGTGAGCTCGGAGAACCCAGCCTTAAATAATAAATAATATTCACTCATTTCTTTTATTTTAGCAAACGACTGTGTGACTTTCATACGACCTTCCGATCTTTCACACGCGAATGCAAGGTTTAATATTTTTGAATAAAAAATGCCACAAGATCTTGGTATCTCGGTATTCTGTACAAAAAACAAACATAACCTCTTTTACATTTAAAGAGTTCTTATATTCAGTCATAGTATCACTGGAAACGGACAGCTCGTAGGATCTCAGTGGATGACGTACTTCCATGCAATGGCGCACTTCCGGTCTCGCAGACTCGGATTCCTTTTATCGCTTTAAAAATTAATTTAAGCAGCCAGATTCGAATCGCCGAGGCTCTCAAAATACCTATTTCCCCATAAAATATAATAATATGAAGACAGAACTTTTTTTTATAAGACAATAAATCCACCATTCTATTCCACCTTCCATTCGTTTGAGCTCACCATTCGTTTGCGCTCACGCCGCGGTAAGTTGCGTTTCGAAAATACTGAAACGGCTGAAACAATTCAATCTACACTAATATTATACAGAGAAAAATTTTGTAAGTTTATATGTTTGTAAGTTTGTATGTAGGGAATAATCTCCGTAGGTACCTAACTGATTTAAAAAAATCTTTCACCAGTATTTAGAATTGACCTTCAAACCCCTCCAACCCTCAGACCACATTCATCAAAAGTATACTGATTTTATTACAATAATTAAAAATGTTAAATTGTGCGAGCGAGACAGCGTGCTCCACGTAAGAACAGTCTTAAACGAACGGACGGTGGAAAAGAATGCCCAATATTATACTGCTCCTTTTCCCTCGCCCGCAGCGGAACCAGATCCGCAAGGCGCACATTCGCACGCACACGGGCGAGCGGCCGTACGCGTGCGCCGCGTGCCCCGCCAGCTTTGCGCAGGCCTCCGTTCGCAGCACGCACGTCAAGCTGGTGCACCTCAAGCTCACCAGGGACGGCCAGGCTAAACAGCGGCTTAAGTGAAAGTGAAACGACAACCAATGACCGAAGTGGCGAAGTTGCTAAATGACTAATTGTGTAAATGTCGCCTTAAGTGAAACTGGTGCAATAAACGAACGTCTATTCCACGAAATTACAACCAATCCCCGAAATGACTAAATTGCTAAGTGACTAATTGCCAATTAGTAATTGTATATAAGACGCCTCGTTAAGTAGATGGCTAAATGACGTGCGCATTACATTGTTTATTTCGCGAACAAAGCCAATTGTACCATTCAAACTGAACCCAATTTGTTGGAACTTGAAATCATGCATTCTGTATGAAATTTTGTATGGCCACATCTGCACGCGTGCGCCGCGTGACCCGCCAGCTTCGCGCAGACCTCCGTGCGCATTACGCACCTCAAGCTCACAAGGGACGGCCAGGCCAAGTAGCGGCTTAAGTGAAAGTGAAACAACAACCGATGACCGAAGTACCGAAGTGCTAAATGACTAATCGTATAAATGACGCCTTGAGTGAAAGTGAAACTGGTGTCATAAACATTAGGTGTTATTATTGTTGCACACCAGACATATAACAGGACATTAAATAAGAAATAACATGTACAAAAGCGAGCTTATCTCTGTAAGAGATTTCTTCCAGCAAACATATGCCTACACCGAGAATAACTTTACAATCAATCCCCGAAATGACTAATTTTCTAAATAACATATTCGATAAAACGTATTGCCCAGTTTTAAAAACTTGTTTACTTGCCGACAAGGGATGGCCGCGCCAAGGTGTAAATGATCAAGGATAAATGAGTCATCTTGGCAGTGAAACACTGAAAGAGAGAGACAATAATCTATTAAATTGACTGACACAGCACAAGAAACATCACAGATAAAAGAAAACAAATACGGTCATGGTAAATAATAATCACTTCCACAAAACACAATCACTTGACATGGTCGCAAACTACAACATTTAAATATTTATTGTTCATAAAAAAAAAGCTAGAGGAGTGCTAAAACTTTACTACCAATCCCCGAAATTACGCAATGGGCATTGTTCAGGGAGGCATCGACTGTCGTAAAGTGAAAACCATTTCGAGGAATAGGGATACTGATTACTATTAGAGGTTTAAATAAGTAAAATAAAGACGGATTATTAATATTTATCGCAAAAAATGTATAACCTTCATTTGTCTTTCAATTACGTCATCGTTGGCTCTAATGCGGCAGTTCCACTATCTTCAAACATAAAAAATTTATACATTCGTTCGTTCAACAACTGTCAAAAGTGTCAAATTCTTAGATACAGTGAAGACAACCTCAATTCTCAACAAATATTCAAGTAATTTGAATAATTATTACGAAGGAGACGCTAGCTTGGTATTTACATGAATTTAATACAATTCTTGGTTATTGGCAATATGATTAGAAAAGAAAATATCGGTAAGTAGTTGACACTGATTGACATTTGTTTGTCATTGTCAAACGTCAGAGTATTTTTATTTTTAAAAAACATGAAAAAAGGCAAAGGAACGTTCATCATTATGCCAGTGGTGACGTCATACTTACTAAGCTATTAGAAATTTTAAGTAATTAATAAAAAAATAATGGCATCGAAAATTAAGAAAATATTCAAATTAGTTTATTATATTAGTCTATATTTTCGATTTATAGAATAAAAAACATGGGTGAACAATGCCCATTGATAATTCGCGCAATGACACTTTTTTTATGCAGCCCATGTCTCGCAGTCTTTATTTGTACTGTACTGCAGGGCACAGACCTTCTCTCAGAGAGAGAGAGAGAGAGTACGGGCTTAAATACCACGCGTGCCCACCGCGAAATGGCAATTTCAAGCACTGAACTATGTCAACGCCTCAGGCACTCAGGTTTCCTCACGATGTTAGCGAGGAAGGGAGGTCCTGGGTTCGAACCCCAGTGCATGTACCCAATCTAAGTTACGTACATTTGTGAATTTGTAGTAGTAATGACAACTTTATTTAAAAAAATATTGTGACGGGGTATGCTTATTTCAAAGCTGCGTGTTAAGGGCCCCATCCGTTTCACTAGCGCCACCTAGGAAAAAAAATCATATCTTTTTCTACAGATCGAATTTGCAAAAAGTGTCTGTACATACTCTCAATCATGTTAATAGTGATTTTTAGGACCCATGGCCCTGAACCTGAGGCAAAAAATCTAGGACCACATCGCATTAACGCCAGAAACGGCCGTTTTTGGCAAAAATTCTATCGAGTCCCAGGTTCGTGATCCTAGGTTCTTTGTCGTGGGTCCTAAAAATCACTGTTAACATGATTGAGAGATTGTACTGACACTCTTTGCAAATTTGATCTGTAAAAAGAGATACGGTTTATTTTCCTCGGTGACGCTAGTGTTCCCCGGACCCCCTTAATGAACTTTGGTGCAATTTTTTCCTATTTAATTCAGTATCACAATTGTCTGATTACCATGCCGGAGGTCGTGGGTCAGGCCAGTGTGCCAGGCCTGAGACACTTCGGCTCGGGAGAATAGTAGATTGTGTCTCAAGGGAGCAAAATTATATATTCACGGCGAGGGCGGTATATTGAATCCTAAGTGAAGCGAAAAATCCTACAATAGAATCCCGAGCGTAGCGAGGGATTCTAAAGTAGAATCTTGAGCGTAGCGAGGGATTCAAGTGTTTACGCCCAAGACGGAAATAATTTTGCTACCGAGTGACACATACTGCTTTTCACACCTGCTATAAGGAAAATTTAAATCAAACACAATTAAGATATCGAAAGAAGTTTATAATCGATTGCAACTAAATAAAAATCGAATTGGAATTACATTTTGTGAAAAACTGCACACGGATCATGCTGAGGGCAATAAAAAAAAACTAGAATATCAGGGAAGAAAAGTACAACTTTGATCCCTCATTTGAGGGAATCAAGGGATCTTTTCTGAATAGCACGTGTGAAAAGTATTTTTACTTCGGCCTTGTAATTTACACGGGCTTGGTCTCATGTTGTGAACTTCTAGAGGTGTATGAAATGTATGAAAATAGTGGCAGTGGGCGGGGCACATAGCACGCAGAAGTGATGGCCGATGGGGCCGAAAAGTTCTCGAATGGAGACCACATATCGGCAAGCGCGGCGTAGCACTCCGGACCCACCATACCCCTGGGGGTAGGGAGGGATGGAACCATACCACCGTAGTGCTGTGTACCGTAAACCGGGGTTAATAGAATTCACGGGGTGATTAGAACAAATCCAAAAAGGACGACCAGCCACAAGGTGGACAGATGACCTCATCCAAGTGGCAGGAAGACGCTGGATGCAAGCCGCTTCCAACCGGTCTTTTTGGAAATCCATGGAGGAGGCCTATGTCCAGCAGTGGACTTCTTGTGGCTGAATGAAGATTATGATAGCGAGTAGTATTGCTTGTTACTATAACTTCACAAATGTCCATAACTTAGGAACAAAGTCATTGGTATACGCCGGGATTCGAACCCGCGACCTCCCGAATGAGAAGCCGACGTTCTACCGCTCCTAGAGCACATCCTAGTTTAGAACTAGGATAAGTGATTGTGTTGTGAGGAATTTATTTTACAAACCTATTACAAACATATTCCTCAGCACGGGTTAGTGCAACAAAAAGAATATAAGGAATTTATAATCCGTGTGGATTAAGAATAGCATCACTCCATTTCCTCCCGTGGATGTCGTAGAAAGCGACTAAGGAAATACATTGCCAGGAGACGGGCAGCAGCGTCTTCCTGAGATTCCAACCGCATACTGCGATCTCCAACCCGCCTGCCAAGCGTGGCGATTATGGCAAGACACCTCATCGTTATGAAAACCATGAGGGAGGCCTGTGTCCTGCAGTGGGCGTCACGGGGCTGATGATGATGATTTATTTTCCATGTTTGTGATGGCGTTGCCTGGTTTCCGTAGCACAGGGTATCCCAGTTTGGAACCAGCTCCTTGAACGCTTAAATCTGGACTGCCTCGTTGGACTAGCCGTTAAGGCGCTTAACAACCAAGACAGAGGTCGTGGGTTCGATTCCCACTGCGGGGGCCGCCTTACATTTATAGAAATGGCCCCAGTCTGGGTGTATTTCCATGTTTGTGATGTCCTTGTCTGGTTAAAATGGCACAGGGTATCCTAGATTGGGACCAGGTTAAGTGGTTGTGTTGTGTGGAAGTTACTTACTTACTGTGTGGAAAAGTGGATTTATTTACTTGGCTATCTGAGGACAAGGAGGGTGACACTGGCATTGAGCCACACATTTTGTTCGACGTAGTGAAATAGATATTGTGTTTTCGCACACAGATGTAACCCTTAAGAGATACGTAATTAAGGTCTAGTTAAACTATTCCGACCGAGTTACAAAATTAGATGTATCCGGAATAATATTCGTAATATTTACATGTTATTTATTTAATAAAACTTTTTATTACATGATCAGATAGTTTTATCCCCAGAAGGTGATCCGAAGTCGAATTGTTTGTTGAGAACGGTCATGAAATGTTTGGGTAAACCTGGCTGTATTAGTTTTAAGTTACTTAGATCATAATATTTGTTGGGGTGTGTAAATAAAAGTATTTGATGGTTTTACAATATTTGTATTAATTGGACGACCCAGACGGACATACTTCGACCAAATCATCCAATCATCCAATCAATCATACATCCCTATTAGCAAAGGGCACGATAAAAAGTACCCGAAACAGGCGTGCAAGCATGCAACGACTAATGAATGTTGAGGAAGCGAAAGTGATCTGTCAGGATCGTAGCAAGTGGCAGTCCCTGGTCTCTGCCTACCCCACTGGGATACAGGCGTGAGTTTATGTGTGTATGTATGTATTAATTGGCCTTTACCTGAACTTGTCAGCGAATCGCACTGCATGGCGCAGGTCATCTCTCAGGGAGAGAGTCCGAGCCCTTCGCCGATTTCAACACCTCAGGCACTCCGGATTCATCACTTTTCCTTCTATTTTTTTTACGTACTTGCTTCTTTTGTGTCCCGGTTCCCCCAACTCGGACCGGCTCCTATAGGTATTACGCGTACCAAATCCTTACGATTCCAAACGTGTAACTATTAAATTGGTATGGAATTTGACAGACGATTGGAATCGCTCAGGATTTGGTGCGCTTTATTAGGCCCCAGATCTTTACCTCAGACCGTTCAGATGTTTATGTCGAGATCGTCTCACCACCGTCTCTTGGTCTACCCCGTCTGCTACGCCCGCCTTGTGGCACGCACTCGGTGGCGAGACGGCTATCCGGGTGCATTCGGCTTATGTAGCCCGCCCACGTCCACCTCAATCTCGCAGTCTGGACACCTCGGCTGTCCCAAATGGAAACAGTAACGGACATTTTTTTTTCAAAACTGAAATACCCCTATTGGTTAGGTACTAGTTGGTTCCAGTAACCAATGGTGGAAATATCTCGGTTTTCAAAAAAAAGTCCCTTACTGCGTTTCCTTTTGGGACAGCCGACCTACGTAAGTTATGCGCGTTTTTGTACGTATTTCCTTCTCATTTAACGAGCTATATTTGTTACATAATAATGTAACAGACTTATCGATGTGTACAATAAACATAAGGCACACTTGGCGCGGGACGGAGGACGCCTATGCTCGAAATACGAGTAATCCAAAGTAAAACAGACATTTTATCTATTTAATAGTGATAACAGAGTGAATGAATTTAATTGAATTGAATCTATTGATAACCATTTCTGCTTATTAACATAAACTTTTACTATTTTATGTTAGCTTTTAGCTTGAAGGTTTAATATGATTTTAAGTGAGTGAAATGTAATTGATTGAATAGTAGTTATTTTCATTATTTTAATTTTTTCAATTCTAAATTAGCTTAAATATTAATAAAATTATTATTTTATTTGATGGCAAGTTCGGTAGATACCTACCTAAAAGTGACTCTGATGCATGTTATGTTTTTTTTTAAATACATGGCTTATTATTATTATTATATACAATGTACATAATGGGATTCGAAAACCAAAACCTCACGAAGTCTCAGGGTGTCTCAGGATGTTTTGTTTCACTTAGAATTGACTTTCTAACAGAATGTAAGTACTTTAAAAAATACTTTAGCTATTTTTAGCAGTACAATGCGACCAATAAAAGGTAGAACGTGCGTGAAGTCCGTTTTACGCCGTCATCAGTGGCTTAAGACCACGAGGAAAGAAGTTCCTACATTTTTTTTTGTTCTGTGTGCCGAACATAATATACGGACATAAAGAGAACATCCATCCATTATGGATCTAGACAATGGTTCCACAACGGAAATGAAGGGTTAGAAACAGTTATGTTATTTCAATAAAAAATAACTTCCGCTTTCGCATTCCGCTACAAACTCTTTATTGCCTAGGTACTGCGTGTTTTTAACTATCATTACCTAGGTAGGTACGTAATATTTGAGTTACTCTGTTAGACTGTCTGACTAGCTCTAGGTTTCATCTAAATTGAATGCCATTTCGCGCTACTGTCAGCGTATCTTCAGGGTGGCCTTTGTCCCCCTCACCCCGCTAACGACGCGGCCATTAGTTACGGGTGACACCGAGTTCCCATGTACCTAACTTCCGCCTACAGTCTGGGGTCACACGGTGCGATTGGCTGAAGACGTGTATTCCCAGATGTTCCTCGATGGTCTTCGCATAGCTGGTTAACCTAGTTTTATGAAAAGTGACCTTGATCGACTCCCGTCGTCCACCAGGAGTTTGAAAATTAGTTAGAAGTGCCTAATGAACAAATCCTGGTCTGAAAAGCCTTGCCTTGATATAATTTATAAAATATCCCGGAAACCGAATAATATTTCTAGTAAGAAAAGTATCGTAAAAAATTTAATAAAAAAGAAAAACTGTGTCCAAAACACTACAGCACTAAAAAGTTAGAAATAATTTAAAATAATACCATTTAAATTAGAACTTGGAAGTACGTATACATGTAGTGTAGGTATTACCTATAGAAGTATAATTTGGAGTCGGTGCCCAAAATACATTGTGTAGGTGAAACTGGGTACCGACTACAAATTATACGTTTACAATACCTACATGTACTTCTTAGTTCTAATTTAAATGGTATTATTTTAAATTATATCTAACTTTTTAGTGCTGTATTTATTTATTTATTGATACTTTTATTGCACTTAAAAAAATGTTGTGTTTTGAAGTTGGTTTTTATTTTGTATTTAAAATTTCTTATTAACCGACTTCAAAAAATGAGGAGGTTATCAATTCTACGCGTATGTTTTTTTTTTTAATTTTTAGTGGTAGAGCGGGAGAAAAAAAAAACAAGTCCCTTATAACCATAATTCATCCTACTTAATTCGTTGCTTTAAAATTTGAAGTTCTCAATTTCCATCTCCGAAAGTCTTCGCCAGAACATCACCAAATTACCCTGGCACGACTTTTACGCTGTATTATGAAACCTATGCATATTACCGGATTAACTCCTGAACTGCCCTCGCGACATGGAACGTATAGGTGGCCCATACTAAGTTGGACACAGATCTGTGTCGCGGCAGACGAGTGTGGCGCCGGCTAGCGTCACTCCATTTCCTTCCGTGGAGGTCGTAGAAGGCGACATGTTGTGGTGATATAGTACCTACTTACTATTACAAAAAGTAAAAAATAAAATAGGTCCGCAGACAGATCCCGACACCATCACGTCCTGTGCCTGTCCCGAGCCCCGGTAGGAAGTGCGGTATCCGCCGCGGATGTCACACGCTCCGTGAGAGCGGCCTCCCCTCCGCCGCGCGTTCCGAAATGGCACTCCACGGTGTACGATGGAGGCAGAAGGTGGATATTACTGGCACTCGTGCTCGTACCAACCAACTAATGTATTAGGTATACCTACTCAATCAATCAATCAGCCCGGAGAGACTCATCTACCGCTGAGCACTAGCTCCAAGTGACGCCATCTTCATCCAGCCCCGGCCAGCAATCTGCCTCAGACCGACGGCCCAGCCAGCTGGTGGGCGTCCTACGCTGCGTTTGACAGTTCGTGGTTTTCCCTCGAGACTCGAGATATACTTAAAATGAGATTTAAGAAAATATGGTTAGAGTAAATGTTTTTAGGTGCCCTTTTCTCCACTACGAATTCGACCCGAAGGCAGCGAACGCAGTACCTACATTGAATTTAAGTAATTATTGACCTCCCCTCCGCTCTGCAAAAGAAAATAAAGCTCTTAGTATCCTTTCTATGCTTATGTAAGCATTGATAGGTACTCACATTGAATTTAAATGGTACCATTGAATGGCCAATGGTACTCATTATCTATTATCTGTTTAGGTTTCTTTGAAGATGCTTTTCGCTTTCCAGTATGGACCAGTAGGGTTGTCATGTGCTCAAATCAAAATCTAGTCATTTTTGTAGAAAAAGTAAATAAAAAATATTGCTGGCGTAAGCACCATCCAGATCCAGACCCCCTAGGTGTCCTGGGACGGGGGCGACTCCCTTCATTAAAAAATAAGCAAAGCAAAGATCTTCCCGTGCCCATTTGGTGCTTACGTAATACTTTAATGACCCGAAAGCCGTAATATAATAGAAGCCCGTGTAACTCTCGATCGACTTTTTTTAAATTTTTTTTTTACGTAGCCTATATACCTACGTCCCACTGCAGGGCTGAGGCCTTCTCTTAGAGAGAAAGAGTATGGGCTTTATTACCACGCGTGCCCACCTCAGATACTCAGGTTTCTTCACGATGTTTTCCTTCACAGTTGCCGAGTGATATTTCTAGGTACCTACTACAACTTCACAAATGTATGTGACTTAAAAAAACAAAGTTATTGGTACTACATGCCCAGATTGGAACCTACGAACTTCCAAATGTGAGACCGGCGTTCTGCAGTTTATTTTGGTCCCAACTACTGAAGCTAAAACTTCAGCCTTACTTTCGACCACGCAAAAAGTTCCCGATGGCATTTTCCGAACACACCCTGCAAGGATATTATGTGACGTAGTCCGCGGAGGATTTGGGCGGAAATCAGCAATTCTGCCCGTAGGTTAAAGGCTTTCACGCTCCGTATCTCTTGTAGGTACTTAACCTACTATTTTACACACAGCTTTGCCACTGGGAAAATATCGTCCGCTATTTGGCAAGATGTGAAGGGATCCTCTACCAGTTAGCTTTTGCGCGTGACTTCGTCCGCGTGGGCTTTAATTGATAGGAGCGGTTCCAAATAAGTTTAAGATGCACGTGAAATGTAAATTACAAAAAAAATGTAAATAAGAATTTAATTACGGCCTAGGTTTCGTCGAGCAAAACTTTTTTTAAAACGACTCGTGCCTCTATTGTAACTTCCGAGAACTGGGACTATAACTACGTGTTTTGTATTCACTGGATTTGAAGTCTTTCTCAACCCCTTATATACTAAGTATGTGAAACACCTGTAATTACCTGTTTTTTAAAGAGGTACCTAACTTGAGAACCTAAGTTTAAAGAAAATCCGACCAAAAATATATTACTCCCCTTACAAACTTAGGCACCCCCTTCAACAGTCTTAGGGATGGCATTTTGAAAAACCATGAAATGAAAATCGATCGAAAAAAAATGGAGCCGTGTTACCATTATAAAATATATCGTTATATTCTTGTTTTACTGTAAAAAAGTAGACTCGTGTGACTAATTGCATCCAATGCATCAATGAAACCCATAAAAGAAAAGTATCTAAAAAAACACTGACGTAGCTCACACAAATTTTATTCGGAAATAAAATAAAATAATGTATTTGTTTTTTACGTACCTATTGGCAACACTTGGAGGTAGATAACGTAGATAACCTTCGGTGTGAGGTTTGACTCATTCATGATGGCGTAATTTATTTTCAAACATTCCGTTTTTTTCTTGGTTACCGAGAATGTGGTTTCCCGTGTTTTCTTGTGGTTTCGATAATTTTGGCTAGTTTTTCGAGTCCACATGAGTAATGCAACATGTGATAGAGATTTCCGCTGTATAAATAAAAGTACTCTTTACTTTTGTTTTGATGGCAGAGTTTTTTTATTTGCATACATTTCATTGAAACCTTAGATTCATGGCCGTCGCAGACGACGGCGTTAATATTATGCGACATTTTTTCCACACAATATCCAACATGCGGTCGGGTTTAGTATAGAAAACCGGCCAAATGCGAGTCGGACTCGCGCACGACGGGTTTCGTACCATTATCTATACAACATTAGATATAAAGATCGAGATATGAAAATCACGTTTGTTGTATGGGAGCTCCCCTTAAATATTTATTTTATTTTAATTTAATAATTTATTTTGGAAGCGAATATGGAACTTAATATTCTGTGAATATTTTAAGCGTCTACCTGTTGCTGTTATTAATATCGAGCAAAACACGGCAAAAAAATTACGTTTTTTGCATACAAAAAACATATCCCATAGGAGCCCCCCTTAAATATTTATTTTATTCTGTTTTTAGTATTTTTTGTTATAGCGGCAACAGATATACGTCATCTGTGAAAATTTCAACTGCCTAGCTATTACGGTTCATGAGATACAGCCTGGTGACAGACAGAGAGACAGACGCACGGACAGGCAGGCGGACAGTGAAGTCTTAGTAATAGGGTCCCGTTTGGCACCCTTCGGCTACGGAACCCTAAAAAGACATCGCGCGATATATTAATATATTTATAGCCGTCGTCTGTCACGATCTTAAAAATAAACTTGTAGATGTCCACAAAGAGTACGTCAACAAATGTGATGGTTTACGACCCCGGCGCATGTCAAAGTGACAGTATTTTTTTTTGCATCGATTAAAAAAACCGACTTTAGAGTTTTGAAATACAAAAGTGGTCACGTAGTATGGGTACCTACGTTCCTTTTGTATTTGTATAACGAGTTGAATCCAGACCCAGTGATTTAAAAACACAGATAGGATAGGATAGGATAGGATAGAATAGAATAGAATAGAATAGAATAGAATAGAATAGAATAGAATAGAATAGAATAGAATAGAATAGAATAGAATAGAATAGAATAGAATAGAATAGAATAGAATAGAATAGAATAGAATAGAATAGAATAGAATAGAATAGAATAGAATAGAATAGAATAGAATAGAATAGAATAGAATAGAATAGAATAGAATAGAATAGAATAGAATAGAATAGAATAGAATAGAATAGAATAGAATAGAATAGAATAGAATAGAATAGAATAGAATAGAATAGAATAGAATAGAATAGAATAGAATAGAATAGAATAGAATAGAATAGAATAGAATAGAATAGAATAGAATAGAATAGAATAGAATAGAATAGAATAGAATAGAATAGAATAGAATAGAATAGAATAGAATAGAATAGAATAGAATAGAATAGAATAGAATAGAATAGAATAGAATAGAATAGAATAGAATAGAATAGAATAGAATAGAATAGAATAGAATAGAATAGAATAGAATAGAATAGAATAGAATAGAATAGAATAGAATAGAATAGAATAGAATAGAATAGAATAGAATAGAATAGAATAGAATAGAATAGAATAGAATAGAATAGAATAGAATAGAATAGAATAGAATAGAATAGAATAGAATAGAATAGAATAGAATAGAATAGAATAGAATAGAATAGAATAGAATAGAATAGAATAGAATAGAATAGAATAGAATAGAATAGAATAGAATAGAATAGAATAGAATAGAATAGAATAGAATAGAATAGAATAGAATAGAATAGAATAGAATAGAATAGAATAGAATAGAATAGAATAGAATAGAATAGAATAGAATAGAATAGAATAGAATAGAATAGAATAGAATAGAATAGAATAGAATAGAATAGAATAGAATAGAATAGAATAGAATAGAATAGAATAGAATAGAATAGAATAGAATAGAATAGAATAGAATAGAATAGAATAGAATAGAATAGAATAGAATAGAATAGAATAGAATAGAATAGAATAGAATAGAATAGAATAGAATAGAATAGAATAGAATAGAATAGAATAGAATAGAATAGAATAGAATAGAATAGAATAGAATAGAATAGAATAGAATAGAATAGAATAGAATAGAATAGAATAGAATAGAATAGAATAGAATAGAATAGAATAGAATAGAATAGAATAGAATAGAATAGAATAGAATAGAATAGAATAGAATAGAATAGAATAGAATAGAATAGAATAGAATAGAATAGAATAGAATAGAATAGAATAGAATAGAATAGAATAGAATAGAATAGAATAGAATAGAATAGAATAGAATAGAATAGAATAGAATAGAATAGAATAGAATAGAATAGAATAGAATAGAATAGAATAGAATAGAATAGAATAGAATAGAATAGAATAGAATAGAATAGAATAGAATAGAATAGAATAGAATAGAATAGAATAGAATAGAATAGAATAGAATAGAATAGAATAGAATAGAATAGAATAGAATAGAATAGAATAGAATAGAATAGAATAGAATAGAATAGAATAGAATAGAATAGAATAGAATAGAATAGAATAGAATAGAATAGAATAGAATAGAATAGAATAGAATAGAATAGAATAGAATAGAATAGAATAGAATAGAATAGAATAGAATAGAATAGAATAGAATAGAATAGAATAGAATAGAATAGAATAGAATAGAATAGAATAGAATAGAATAGAATAGAATAGAATAGAATAGAATAGAATAGAATAGAATAGAATAGAATAGAATAGAATAGAATAGAATAGAATAGAATAGAATAGAATAGAATAGAATAGAATAGAATAGAATAGAATAGAATAGAATAGAATAGAATAGAATAGAATAGAATAGAATAGAATAGAATAGAATAGAATAGAATAGAATAGAATAGAATAGAATAGAATAGAATAGAATAGAATAGAATAGAATAGAATAGAATAGAATAGAATAGAATAGAATAGAATAGAATAGAATAGAATAGAATAGAATAGAATAGAATAGAATAGAATAGAATAGAATAGAATAGAATAGAATAGAATAGAATAGAATAGAATAGAATAGAATAGAATAGAATAGAATAGAATAGAATAGAATAGAATAGAATAGAATAGAATAGAATAGAATAGAATAGAATAGAATAGAATAGAATAGAATAGAATAGAATAGAATAGAATAGAATAGAATAGAATAGAATAGAATAGAATAGAATAGAATAGAATAGAATAGAATAGAATAGAATAGAATAGAATAGAATAGAATAGAATAGAATAGAATAGAAAATCTTTATTTGGTACTCATACAGTTTTTAGGTACAGTGGAAATTAATATAGCTTAAAATTAATATAGCAGTACCAAAAAGGTTTCCGCTCAGCTTAATGCCGTAGCAGAGAGAGATACGGCGCTGATTTTCAGCGGATGCCTGAAAGCTTATGACTAAAACTTAAACTAACTAAAAATCAACTAAAAAACCTATCGGTCCCACTTACAATATAGACTTGCAGTATTTTGAGAAGGCCAACTTGGTAGATGACAGATAATATCAAATGTACGAAAATATATTGGTCGCACCAACCACCTAGAGATAGCATAATTTGATAATTTAGATATAAAAGATAAAAGATTATTTAGATATAAAAGATATAAAAGATGTACAATATTTCATTACTATTTCTCTTTCTGTAATTTTAATAAATATTGTTTGAATTTAAATTTAAAACAATTAATAGAAGGAGAATATCTAATAGGAGGCGGTATGTTGTTCCAACATTTAGTGGCACTGTAACGAAAATTTCCCCGAAATGCCGATGAGTGATGAAACTGATGAAGTGGACAGACCAATAGTAGGTGAACACGTGACTGACGCTGACTAAATTCTAACTTATTGTATAAATATGAGAATATTCTTTATTGCATGTACCTACACCAGGAATTAGATTAGATACTTGAACAATAAAGTACAGTACAATTGGCGGCCTTACTATTAAAAGTAATTTCTTCCAGGCAACCATTGACGGAAAAAAATAAGGAAAAAACATAGATGTCTATCTAGCATTAAAAAGTATCCCAACTTCACTGGGATGGTGGGCGGGGCTTGTCAATTGTGTTACCAATCGGAGTGAGCGTTACTCGGCAAAATATTTATGCACCTGCCACCGCCAGACCGCCATCTTGCGAGGTACATATCTAGATATTTCGACGGCTTATAATGAACTCATTGGTTTGACATTTTTGCATGAAACCGATCATCAGTTACGCTGTCACTTACTTACTTATTTGAATAATCTTATCTTATTGCCCAATCAACGTTCAGGTCATGCATGGCGCATAGAATGAACCAATCACAGAGTGATTTACTCTGCAGCACATCTTGCCCTCATTTCATTGGAAAAGACTACTTAATCGAGACGGCTGGGGCCGTTTTTCGGGAATTTGCCAATAAAACAAAAAATACAAATTATTCATCTAAATTTATTTTATCGCCTTCAAAGTAGGCCCCATCGCTTGCAATACAACATCTCCACCGCTTCACCCAGTCTTCCATACATTTTTCATAGGCTATTTGCGGTATGGCCTTTAGCTCATTCAGCGAATTTTCTTTTATGGCTTCTATCGACTCAAAACGTTTACCTCGAAGTGGTAATTTTAACTTGGGAAATAAAAAAAAGTCAGACGGAGCCATATCAGGTGAATACGGTGCTTGGTCGAGAACTTTTGTTGAATATTTCGCTAAAAACTCTTTCACTATAATGGCTGTGTGTGATGGTGCATTATCATGGTGCAGCATCCATGAGTTGTGTTGCCACAAATCTGGACGTTTTCGGCGGATACTCTCACGCAAACGCTTCATGACGCCTAAATAATATTATTTATTCACTGTTTCTCCCTCTGGAAGGAATTCGGAGTGAACCATACCACGGTAGTCAAAAAAAAACTGTCAGCATCACCTTGATTTTGGAGCGACTTTGCCGCGGTTTTTTGGGTTTCGGCTCGTTTTCGAGACGCCATTCTGAAGACTGTTGGCTTGTTTGCATGTCGTACTCATAAACCCATGTCTCGTCGCCAGTTATTATACGTTTCATAAAGGTCGGATCCGTAGAAGCTCGGGAAACCATGTCTTCAGCGACATGCTTTCGCTGCGCTTTTTGAACAAAATTGAGCTCTTTTGGAACTAGTCGAGCGGCGACGCGTTTCATGCATAAAATGTCAATGAGAATGTTGTGGACGGACTTAAAAGATATGTTCACCTCACTAGCCAACTCTCTCAGACTCATACGTAGATTTTCGAGCACTAGCTTCTTGATTCTGTCGATGATTTCTTTGGTCATAGCGGTTGAAGGTCTACCAGAACGAGGCAAGTCTACTACTACTTCTCGGCCTTCTTTAAAAGCCTTATACCATTCATAACCCCTTGTTTTCGATATACACGATTCGCCGTAGGTATTTCGCAACATTTTTAGTGATTCACCACATGAAATATCATTTGAAACACAAAATTTATGGCACACTCTGTTCAACAATATTTTCCATTGTAAAAATCGCCGAGGACTCAAAACTATGACCAACAAAAAGTGTAGTTTAAAACAAATTAAATGACAGACCCCGCTCAAATTTTGCGCGCTAAATCAGTACAGTGCTACCAACATGCAGTAAAAAAATTAAAACGACCTCTTTTACGCGGGTCTTTTTATTGACATATTCCCGATACTTTTTACACGGAGTAGTACTTCTTTTTTTTATTCGTAGGTTGAACCACCACAATATGGGGATTTTGTTAGGTACACTCATCGTCATCGTCATCAGCCCACGGTTGCCAACTGCTGGATATAGGCCTGATAGGCTTTTCCCCCCAAATGTCATCTCTCAAGTTCCCGTGCCATCCGCATCCACGGGCCTTCCGCCGACTCAACGACGTCGTCCGACCATCGGTCTGCTCCGTCGTCCCTGGTCCTACTGCCGCCAGGTGTCCCGCCCATTTTTACTTCAATCAAGAGACTCTTTCGCCAATGTCGTCGACCATTGTCCAGCGACGGATGACGACATTAGGTATCCGATCTACGACCCTGAAACACTTTGGACAATATTAATTTAGGTCATTGAATAAAGGCAAACCGTGATATGCTTTAATATCCGAAAGTTAACTGTGCATTCATGCGTGCTCAACAGAACAAAACAACAGAATGAAGTCATTTGCAATCTGTCAGCGGCAGAGGAAGCGAAGCGAACGCGCAAATATAGGGAAACCTTTGGAGGAAAATAATTGTTCCGGAGATATTGTGTTCAAAAACATTACGCATACAATATGAAACATAATAAACGTGGCATAAAATTGCATCGAGTTTGAAATAAGAACGTATTTCTAAGGATATGGTGTTCTTATTTCGAAATTGCATTCGATGTAATTTTATAGATAGGTACATGAAGGAAAAAATAAAAATAGACAAAAGAAACATATCGAGCGAATGTGGCTGGAAGAGCCGGTAAGCGACGTCGCAGGCGGACATACTTTGACCAAATAGGGGATGTAATAGCAATGGGCAAGATAAAAAGTACCCGAAACCAGCGACGACTAATGATTGTGGATGAAGTGAAAATGGTCTGTCAAAATTGTGTTCAGTGGCAAACCCTACCCCTAGAGGATACCGGCGTGAGTTTATGTAATACAGTATATATGTACTATGTAATTTTATGCGCGGGTTTCCTCGTGACGTTTTCCTTCACAGTTAGCGAGTGATATTGTAACTTAGAAAATCTTTCTCAAGGTTGACGGCAGGTCAACCTTTACGTTTTTGTCACAAAGTCGCCCGTAACGTCACTGAATAGAGTACACATGTGTGGTTAAGGTGCTGTTAAAGGTTAATGTGCTGTCGACTGTACATGCCTGGAGCTCGTCCTCGATACAAAACAAACGATTAATTACTTACCGTAAATAATCAATGACGTCAATTTACTACCAGCCTCTGAGTAGGAGTTGTATAATCTTCACTAAATTGCCTCTTTGGGGGCCGGAACCGCAGCCATCTTGGATGCGTGACTTCCGGCGCCCTGGCGCGAAATGAGCGGAAAGTCACGGAAACTTCGGTACCTACCTATGAGACTATGCTATGGGTGTAAGGAAAGTAGGTGATTTTTTCCAGATTCAAATTCCCCCCCCCGGTTTCTTACGCACCACTAACTAGCACCATCAAAGGTGTAAAGGCACCATGTCTCAGAAGCATATAGAAGATTGGACAAAACGATTGCCACATACACAGCTACCTTTGTAGAGAGCTTTATATCGTGTGAGCGAAACGCCTTAGGACGAAGTCTGCCAAAAGTTGCAGCTGCTGCTCCAGTTCTGCCATTGACTTCATCATCAAGGAGGTACCTCGATGTTATGGTGCTGCCCAGATATTTAAATCTACTTACGTGCTTAAGACAGTCGTCACCGAGTTTAATGTCGACTGGGGCACTGTTCAGTGTACCTATTGAGACCCACCACTTCGGTCTTATTAAGGCCAAGCCTGCGACACGACTCATCAAGACTAATTCCTTAGTCCAGACGTGGGTTTCCTCACGAGATTTATCTTCATGGAAAAGTGGGTTATAATTAAAAACGGGGGCAATAATTCTTCATGTTATTAATGTTCTACTTCGTGTTGAAATGGCAACCAAAAGAACACAGTGTTATTAATATTATTTTGCCCTCAACATTGTGCTGAAAGAGAGGACGGAATGTCACTGTAAATGCTTCACATTCATAAAGTGGTTAAGGGTGAGCACTGCTTCGAAATATTTTGAGGATCAGTGAACTACACTCGAGAGATATTTCGTATCATTTTTCACTGCTGAGAAATCCTCGACATCTCAGAATCGTTTTGAATCGCAAAACGAGAAAAAAGCGATTCCTTGAAACAAAAACCCTTTACCACAGACAATTTTTAGTGAAATCGGGTTTTTGTAAATAAGACGGTAGCTAGCTATTTACGAGGTTAATATTTATGCTCGTTTATGCTCGTTCGGACTCAAGTACATGTATAGTTACATGGTAAAGTCTTGTTTGCCTTTACTACGTACTGTTTAAGCAGCATTAGAGTCGTGTTGATATAAATAAGACCGGTATTTTACAATGAAGAAGTTTACCTCTCAAGTGACACTTGTCCCACGCTAAAGAAGTGATAGAATTGCGTAACAGGGCCTCGGCAGGACTTCCCTTTAACCCATGGGGGCGGCTGCAACAAAACTGGGTCACAGGATCGATGGAGCCCTGTGAACTTGAATCTTGGCAACTCTAAGTACCGATAATTACCTATCGTGTTGTGATTTTTGTCATGTTGTGTCCCATCTCTAATTGAAAAGCGTTCAAATGTTGACAGAAATTTCTAGAAAACGTACACAAACTTCGATGAAAATTGAACTTAACAGTCAAGTAAGTTTATTTATTTATTTAAGGAGAAAAAACAGAATTGACAAACTTAAAGGTGGTTTCACTTCCTCACTTTCAGATTGGATTCCTTGTTCGTGTCATTACGAATTTAATTAAAAATATAATGAAAAACTACTTAGCGATGAAATGTTACGGCATGATCGGTACATTTTGGCCCCCAACTTTTATTTTTGCGCTCTAACACAGCACAATAGGGCATTTTAGTAGAGTTTTCAAAATTATTTACTTTACTACAAGCGCAGGGCAACTGAGGTAAGAAAAACTGTCAAAGACGACGCATAGGCAATACATTGCTAATGTGAGGCACGCGGGCACCGCCCACTTACGACCTCTACACTTTTTTTTTGTTCTGTAGGTAATACATACAGGCATCAAACTTGGCGTGATTGTGGGACTTATTATATTTTCTAACGACAAATAATAAAAAACTGCCAAACGTTACTTACGCACTCAAGAACCCTCGGTGCGCAAGTCTAGTCAGAGTCCGCACTTGGCCGGCTTTTTATTTTATACCATTGATGACGCCTAAAACGTTTGATACTGTGCGCGCAGAATATAATGAAATCGCCGAGGTCATCCAGTAGTCATTGAAATACAACGGAATCAGAGAAGCTACGCCAAGAACCTCATGAATTTAAAAAAACAGATATATTACAGCACTGCGCTTCTATACCACCGCTTATTATAATTACTATCTTAAGACTCTATTTTACGTAATACATTTGTCAGTCACAAGATTACCCCACCAGGATTCAGGCGTGAGTTTACGTATCTATGTCACAAAATTACACTTTGCGTGATAGCTAGGCCGTCTAGAGATGGTGTTTAGTGAACTGTAGATTGTGACCTGTTTCTTCGTCTAATCCGTGCATAATAAAGTCTAGCGTAGACAAGAGCCGGCAACGAAAATATTAAATAAAAATCTTTATATATAACACCTGCTCGTCAATGGCATATTATGTGTCATGCAAACTCAACTTAAAGCAAGTCATTTGTGTCCTATGGTCTAGCCGGGTCATTATAAATGTACTGAATTTCATAATCCCCTAGGGAATTATGACATTTGAATTTGGAATGCAATCAACATTGAATATACGAGCTCCTTGCAATCCATGACCAAACGTCAAAATTAGAATATAAACTTTTCACAGAGCCCTACACCAAGAAGAATTTATTCAAAATTAGAATTAAAACTTTTCATAGAGCCCTAAATCAAGGAGAATGTATTCAAAATTAGAATGAAACTTTTCATAGAAACCTGCATGAAGAAGAATTTGCCACTACAAAAAAAAACCAAATAGAACAAAAAGGCGCTAAACTGCAAATCTTTGTGTTATTTTGTATTTGTCTTCTTTCATTATTGTAAAATTAATAAAGTAAGTACTTTCTTTTTAATTGTATTATGTTTTATTGCCTCGCAGTGTTTATATAAAGTAGAGTATGCATTTTGGGGATATAACAGTGTATTTGTCTCGGGCCTTTTTGAACCCCTCGGCCTCGGGATTCTAGAGTTAACTCTGAAACTCCCTCGCTTCGCTCGTGAGTTAACCCTAGGATCCCTCGTCCTTGGGGTTCAAAATATCGCCCGAGACATAATACACTGCTTTATCCCCTTAATGCGTAATCTACTATTGCATGATCCAGATCTAGACATATATTACAGACACAGTTCTTTTCCGAGCAATTTGTTTGATTACGGAATAAAATAATTGGTAGTCAGCTAGAAAATGAGGGTTTTGGCACCGAGGATTATCAGTTCTCCACCCCATTGGCTTCTCCTATCAACTGTACTGATATAAAAGCCACAGAGTGACATCGCATTTGGGGATTGCATTTAACAAAAATATTTCGCTAAACATTTTCCCGTTAACCCCAATGAAAAATCACACTTAAACTGCGTTGGATTAAAGTCCCGTATCTCTTAACCTGACTACTCTATCATAGAGTGTCATTAAACTCAGCGAAGAGCGTATTATTCAACAAAAATCCTCCCTACACTCATTGGAATAACAACGAAATTTCTGTACCTTTTCCCAGCGTATAACACGTATTTAATCTAGGACCGTTTTCAGGACGAAAAACTCTTCGATATGGGAGAATCAACTTGAAAAACGATGTTACAGAAACTATATTTACGTACCACTGCTTGGTTCATAAGATATTTCGAGTTTCCACGCATTTCCCAGGACTAACGCCACGGTTGTGAGGCGCATGCCCGAAGGATGCTGTGTGTACTCTTCCCGGCCTCCCCAAACCTTTGTCTACATTCCCCATCATCCGTTGCATTCTGCCCCACGCGTGTTTTGGGCCGTGATTCCTATGAAAAATTGCAGTGCTTCCATAGTGTTTTGTTACGGGTCCCCTGTGAGGTCCTAAACCGTAAGTGCTATGTTGTATTTTTTTTGTAAAGTACCTGCGTGCAAATATGTACCTTATGTACTTGCGTCTGAAAGATATTGAGTCAAATAGGTTCGTAGAAATGTGTCCGGAAAATTCCGCGCGTTTTTCTTTTGCACTCAAGGGTATCACAGTAATTTACACTGAATGATTATTTGATAGCTTTCATCGACCTTTGCATTTTAGTTGCAAAGTCACCTGTAACGTATCTGAGTAGACGGCATGGATGTAAAGTTAATGTGCTGTCGACTGTCGGCCAAGAGCGTGTCGGTTCACGCGCAGTGTAGGATTTCGTAGTCGGCCGTCAAAATATGAGGACTAGAAGCAGGAAATTTTTGATTGATATTATCAACACCTTAAATTGAGGTCACGGTTTAACCAATAATGTTTACTTCACCAAAATAATGTATAATGGAGTCTGTACGAAGTTACGCTTTTTTTCTCTATCATCATCAGCCATTTGACGTCCACTGCTGGACATAGGCCTCCTTCGTAGTTTTCTTAATCATGAAGGGTTTCACCACGCTAGCCAGGCGGGTTGGCGATCGCAGTATGCGGTTGGAATCTCAGGAAGACGCTGCTGCCCGTCTCCTGGTAATTAATTTCCCTAGTCGCCTTCTACGACATCCACGGAAGGAAATGTAGTGACGGTATTCTTAATCCGGCGCCACACGAACTTTTCTCTATATTTCACACATATTAATTTAAAACTAATAATATTATTAAGTATTGTATGACGATATTTTTTACTGTACTGTGTTTTAATTATTTTTAAATGCACCAAAACACGCACTCCGAGTAAAAATATGAGTTACCGTAGGCACTGACTGAAAATCAACGCTGAGGGATCACTTCCTCAGCACAACGCTGAGTCAGCTACCTTTTGTGGCAACTTAGACACACCACAGGCTAAATCTATGGTCCTGTTTTATTTATTTGATTTGTCTGTTGTGTATTCAGGATTCTTTCTGTCGTTGTGCATATTATGTTACTTATCTCTTTATTTCTCCAGACCACAGAGGAAAAAATCCAGACGGACATACTTCGACCAAATAGGGGATGTATTAGCAAAGGGCAAGATAAAAAGTACGCGAAACCGGCGTGCGTGCATGCAACGACTAATGAATGTTGAGGAAGCGAATGTTATCTGTCAGGATCGTAGCAAGTGGCAGTCCCTGGTATCTGCCTACCCCTCTGGGATACAGGCGTGAGTTTATGTTATGTTATCTCTTTATTTTGTTTCTGTGATGTGTCTTTTTGGTATAATAAATCTCTTTCTTTCTTTATAAGTTGGTCACCTATTACTCGTTAACTTGGAAAGCCTAATTATTCGTCGCTTTGATAGTTTTTTTTTTAATGTAAGAGTTTGTGTGTTACTCCCCTGTTTTTTTTTTCAAGTTTTTACAAATACCCGTTTAACCAAAGAGGAAGGGTACTCTATAAAAAATCCTCTTTAAAGTTTAATATTTCACCAACGGATCCCAGAATCAAAGAATGGTTCATATACTTTACTTTACTTTATACTTTATTGCACACATAAAAACACATAAATAAAACACAACATTACCCTCACTGTGGGAGGGCCGAGAAGAATGATTACTTATTTAGATCAAGGTTACACTAAAATTTAGTTTTTTTAAACATTTTAATTTACCGTTTCGTTGGCGTGATTAATATGCTGTTCAATAAAAGAGTGGACTTTATCATTACGAAAGTTGCAATTGGGTATTTGACAAAATATCAAATGAGTTACTTTTAAAACGGAATTTTGTATGAAAATACTGGCTTATGACGTCACATTTCAGAGCACTCTTTTTATGTTTATTCTATTTAAAAAATTGTAGTAACTAGTTGACTAAAATAGATACATTATCCGAGATATTTTGTAATTTTTGTTTTAATCGAGCATATGAAATAATTTATTGTTGATCGTGTCAAATACCGTATTGATTATCTGTGCCAAATTTCACGCTTCGTCTTGAGCTAAGCCGCAGACAGACAGACGGACAGACATGGCGAAACTAAAAGAAAAAAATGAAGGCTTATCAGCTCGATGAATTAGACAACTAGGCTGACCTTAAATATAACTAATCATTGTTATCAAATCTGTTAAATTTTGACTAAGTTTTGTTTACCAAGTTGCAAACTTTCATGGTAGGTACCTACCTATAATACGCGCTATGAAAGTTCTGTAGGTACTTGAACAATATCGATTCCCAGTCCCAGATCTCAAATAACACCTCGTCAAAGCTGAATAGGCTTCCTGGGACACCGAAAAAAGGGATCCGATAACAAAGAGACACGCCTAAAAATATTACGAGCTCCAGGCGTGAATAGGAGATTGAATGGTCGGAAGTTTCATTTCGCTATGATATATGGCATATTATTCCGTAGCAGATAGGATATCGTTAGATGGAAACAAACCGTCGGGGAAAATCGATGAAATATGGAAAAATGTGTGTGTCAATTGTCCTCGGAGATGTAAGCTAAGGTTTGTGTTTGGGATACGGTTTATTTTAATAGTTATTCCACCGACCGCCACGATACAGGCTCGCCTAGTGTGGGGTCATAGCCTAGCTGTACAAAGCCGGCGTTAAACTAGCCTCAATGTTTGAATGTTTAATGGATATTGATAGATAAGTAGATTAAAAGTTTATCAAATTATATTCTTTTTGTTGCACTAAGCCGTGCTGAGGACAATTTTAAAAACCTATTTACCTGTACGTATGTATGTACGTAATACAGAGAAGGTTGTAAAGAGGCAAAATTGCACTGGTGCTTGCACTTGCCCGTTAGCTCAGTTGGGAGAGCGCTGGCACGGTTAGCCAGAGGTCGCGGGTTCAAGTCCCGGCATGGGTAGTATTTTAAGCCTCTAAATAGGCTTTCTTTGTAAAGTTTATCAAATTTCTGTATTTTTTGCCTGTTAATAAATAAATTGAAATTAAAGTAAATTAAAATTGAAATTTATAAACAGATTACCCCTAAAATGTGAAATTCCTGAAAGATGTCAATTATTGTTTGAGTGAAACATTTTAAGGAGGTATTTTTTTAAATATTAGAGCTAACACAATTTTACATAGTAAATTCGCGGTCAACGTGCTCTCCAATGTCGCAGCCCCCAATAAATAATTGTTCTAAGTATTTCAGTACATTATTTTATACACTATCCATCAAAAAGGGTCCAGCATAGAACAGAAGAAGTGTAAAAATACGGTACAACATACTCGTACAACATACCATACTCGTACATGCTTATTGAAGCATGTACGAGTATGGTACGTTGTACGAGTGTGTAATACAAACCTAGATCAAGTCAAGTAACTTGAGAGTATGCATACTTTCATAATAATTATTGTATGCGTGCTCTTAAACGTTTGACTTATTGAATTAAGAAATACTTACTCAAGAAATTTAAAACAAGATTAACTTTCTTTAGATAGGTACCTATCTAGCAGGTGAAAGCCTAGTGGGTAGAACATTGGACTCGGAAGCGGGTCGACCGAGATTCGATTCCCAGTGAGGGCATGTACCTATGACTTTGTTTTCTAAGTTATGTACATTTGTGAAGTTATAGTAACAATACCACTCGCTAACGGTGCAGGAAAACATCGTGAGGAAACCTGAGTGTCTGAGCTATCCACATACCTCAGCGCTTGAAATCGCCAATCCGCGGTGGGCACGCGTGGTGATTAAGCCCATACTCTCTCTCTGAGAGAAGGGCTGCGCGCTACAGTGGGGCGTAGGTAGATAGGCTGCTTATGACATAGGTATAGTATTAAAGAAAGAGAACAGAAATATAGAAATGGAGTAAATAAGTATGTCACGAAATATAGTAAGTAGGTAAGTACAAAAACAACGAAATTCTGCAGAACTGGGCTTTCAAAATATATAGTTGGCTGCTGGCTAGCTGACTCGGCAAACGTTGTTTTGCCATATAAATTTGCCTACGACCTATTCTCAGACCTACCAAATATACACGAAAAAAATCATAAAAATCGGTGAAGCCGTTTCGGAGGAGTTTGATAACAAACACTGTGACACGAGATTTTGATGTATTAGATTTAATTGTTTTGAGTTCACCTTACTTTTTTGTATACTTAAGACAAAGGAAAAAGAAAGAAAATTATTACGTACCTATCTAATCTTCTAATAGTTGCGAGGAAAAATTATTTTGATAAAGAATTGGTTTCAGGTGTTGTTTCAACCATTGTGTGACTCAAATAAAATTTAAAACCTTTATGTAATAAGATAGGTAGATAGAATATTCTTTATTGTATGTACACCAGGAATTAAATATGAGAATAAGTATCTATACTAATAATAAATCTGTAAGGGTCGGTCATGGAGTAAGTTAGTTTGTTTTCAGAGATATTGTGTTTATAGGCTCAATATATGATACTGAAACTAATTTTACGATTTTTAGAATTTTTTTCTGTATGTGTGTATGTATGTATGTTCCTCCATAACTCTTAAACCAATTATCCGAATTTGATGAAATTTGGTATAAAAACATATAGACATCTGGGACACAGGATAGGCTATTTAAATTCTAGCTCCAGTTATGATAAGACGTGGCCCCCATACAAATGCTGCTTCGTAAAAATCGAAATGTACGCGAACGGAGTCGCGGGCACAGCTAGTATAGAATAAGTATCTAAGTAACGAAAAAAAAACTGGACAAGTGCGAGTCGGACTCGCCCATCGAGGTTTCCGTACAAATTTGTAGGTACTTACATAATATTACGATAAATAGTTCAGGAATCGAGTCTCGCAGTTTTTTTCCGATTTTTTTTGTGATTCAATTACAAATGTATAGTTTTCAGTATTTTCCCTGTACTGTTGGTACGAGAAAATATTGCTTGCCACATTTCATAGTTGTAGGTCAACGGAAATTACCCTATAAATTTTGATTCCAACCATATCTTTTTTTTAAGTTAAATTAGAAGTTTAATTTTTTTCATAACTTCAAGGGACTGGAGACTGGAGCATATGGTTTAAATTTGAACTCGACACCTTCACGCGTTCCTGAGATAAAGGGTTTTGACAGACAGACTGACGGCCAGACAGATGGATAACAAAGTAATCCTATAAGGGTTCCGTTTTTTCCTTCTGAGGTACGGAACCCTAAAAAACAAAGTCTGAAAATCGATAGATAGATTTTATTTATTTCGATGATAACTATCAATTGCCCTTGAAAACTTTCAAGGGCAAATTTGGCCTCGTGAGGTAGTGAATTCTTCGAACATGGCAGGTAAGGTAAGGTGAATTCTTCCAATGCTTAAGGCGCGAGACACACAGATGGGACGTGGGGCGAGGGTGCGGTAAGATGTACTCGTATAGAGTCACAGACCAAGAACGACCGTAGAGCAAGGACTGTGGTCTGTGACTCTATACATCTTACCGCTCCCTCGACTCCCATCTGTGTGACTCGCGCTTAAGTGCCCAAAAAAACTCGGTACTAAAAAAGTGCTGATCAAGTAATATCTTTGCAGCAAGCGCAGACATAACGCCTGAAATTTAAGTCCGGCTGCTCTATCATTATTTCGCGCCAAAGCAGGCTCCGCTCCTGAATTACTAGGGCATTATAATAGACAGTGGGACAACAGAGAGCGTTTATTGCGATCTCGCCATCCGGAATCCTTCCGGAGGGGTCCAAAATAACCGTGTCTGCGGGGCCCGGCGGCTCATAAATTCTTTCTACATCTGACAGCTGAGCCGTTCACATCTGTGCTATCCTGTGTTGGGCTCCGCGATGGAGCTGGATACCACATTCGGGAGCCAGCATGAAGCGCGGGCAGACGTAACTGTCAAAAAGGCCGCCATCTTGCGAAGTCTGTCACTCGTTTTTCGCGCCCAGAAATAGTTGAGGTTAGGCGGCCAGTAGCAGTGAGTTATTTTTTTTATTTGTTTAAATAGTCTTTTGTGCCTGGATAATGTTTTTTGGCCAGTGCGTGGTGACTTAATTTTTTTATTTCGTGAGGACGCATTATTGTGTTTTTTTGTGTATATTTTTTGTGCTTGAGTGATTGTGTACGAGGATTTTTTTAGGTACGTTCCTATGAGTGCTGCCAATAATTCCGAAAAACTGGTTATTCTCGGAGGGAAGGACAGGTATCATTCTCTATCCACTACTTATTAAGGCGATTGAAAAATTTTCACATGGCTTACTAAAAAAAGTCACAGTTGTCTATACGTATTTATTTTTGGTTTCCATTTTTTTTCATCATTCAGTTCGAAATTAATAATATCGGGTGCAAAAGGCCTATTTACAGTACAAGACGCCGAGGTTCCATCCATCACCTAAGTTATTTCTCCTGAAAGGGCCACTCAAAAGGCGGACGTCTAATTTCCGTTCACATTCCGTTCACATACTCAATGCCGTTGAAATCTAACTTCGCGTATTTTTTTCGATACCACGAAGTACCTTTTATTTTATTATGCAAGTTGGTTGATATGCGTAAGGTTCTGGGGACCAGTCCCGTCATGTAGAATCTATGACCTGGAATTTCTGAGTGATGTAGTATTTTTTAGTGACTCGCGATGCTCATACATAGAAAGAGTGATGTGTTTGTTATATTTTAGCAACAATCAACAACGAACATCACGAGGAAAGGCGTGCGTTCGTATTGAAATTCGCACGTTTGGCTTTCCTGTGGATTAAACTAAGTCGATCTGTGAGGATGGAATAAGTATGGGCAAACGTTCTCTATCTAACAGATGTCCAAGGCACTTGATGATTGATGCTGCATAGTTTGCAGCTGTCCAATTTAACAGCTTTTGGTAGAAAAATTATTTGCCGGAAATTGAGGCTCGGCAGCGTCCGAATGGTCCCTTAACCCATCTAGTGTGAGTGAAGGTGCCACTGGACGGTATAAATCATCTCATTACGTAGATGCAAAGGCCGAAGTGTAGGTTTAAACGTCCCACTGCAGGGCACAGACCTTCTCTCAGTGAGAGAGAGAGAGAGTACGGGTTTAATCACCACGCGTGCTCACGGATTGGCAATTTCAAACACCTCAGATACTCAGGTTTCCTCACGATGTTTTCTCTCGTCCTGGTTACTAAACAAAGATAATTATCAAAAACCAATGACTTACTAGAGGAGTAATTTAAAACCACTTTTGTGTCACAAAATCCAGATTTTGCGAAACCTTCCGATGAATACAGACATCGGATTTTTATTTTAGTCAAATAGTTGTACAGTATTTCAAGATTGTGAAAAGCATTTTTTATTCAAAAAAATAAAATATCGTTTTTCTTTATATTTTCTTCTGATCTGTATTGTAAACCAAATATTATATAACTATACGTCACACTTTTTTACCACACACGTGCTCACACTTGCAACTTTTGTAGAATGAAACTTGTTCAGGATGTATGTTTTACTAACTACCAAAGTAAAAATAAAAAAAATTACGTGCAAAAACATGTTCAATCTCACACAATTAATCTTGTTCGACCCTCTTGGATTAGGTACCTACAGTCAGTACTTACTTACTCACTTGATATAAGACTAATTGGCTAACTGAATAACTACCTACACACTGGTCCGATCTATATTCAGATCAATTCATTGTTGGAGCGATTATTCTATTAAGGGGCTCCAGGGAGTAAAAATAATCACCGAGGAGAAAAACTGATATCTTTTTTAAAAGATCGAATTTGCAAAAAGTGTCTGTACAATCTCTCAATCATGTTAATAGTGAACTTTAGGACCCATGGCCGTGAACCTAAGGCAAAAAAACCTAAGACTAGACAGCATCAACGGCCGTTTTTGGCATAAATGCTATCTAGTCCCAGGTTCGTGATCCTAGGTTCTTTGTCGTGGGTCCTAAAAATCAAATCAAATCAATCAAATCAAATCAAAAATTTTTTATTCAAAGTAGCACAGAAACTGCGACTTAATGAACGTTACAAGTTAAACTAGGTGTCCATTTCAAAATCTAGATCATTTTGGAGAAAAAATGGACAAAAAAACTTCAAACTTAGTCTTTTCAAGTCCTTAATTTACAGGATTTATATAAATGTTCTAAAACTCATGCATTGAACTGGCTTTAATTCCAGACATCATTGTCATCTCTGTCAAATCACTGTTAACATGATTTAGATATCGTACAGACACTTTTTGCAAGTACGATCTGTTAAAGAAGATATGATTTTCTTTTCCTTGGTGGCGTTAGTTAGCCCGATGAAGCGATGGTAGCCTAGTGGGTAAACCATCGGACTCGGAAGCGAGAGACCCAGGTTCGATTTCCGGTGCGGGCTTGTACCTATGACTATGTTTTCTAAGTTATTTGCATTTGTGAGGTTAATAGTAGCAATACCACTAGTTAACTGTGAAGGAAAACATCGTGAGGAAACCTGAGTGTCTGAGCTATTCACCTCTGCGCTTGAAATCGCCAATCCGCGGTGGGCACGCTCATACTCTCTTTCTTAGAGAAGGCCTGTGCCCTACAGTGGGACGTATATAGGCTGCTTATGTATGTTATGTATGTTAGTTAGCCCACTGAATCCCCTTAAGCTCTTCGAGCAGATTAAATTGACAGCACAGATAAGTACCATCACATTAAGTACCGTCACAAACATCCTATACGTCCTATAGACTGAGGCCATTTGTGCAAATGTACGGCGGCCCCCAGTGGGTATCGAACCCACCACCTCCGTCACGGTAATCAGACGTGATACCGCTAGACAGTCAAAAAAGTCTAGTCGAGTTCGAAAAGGAGCCCCAATTCTTTGGTAATCTATTGATCTTTGTTTTGTAATTACGGTGTAGGTATGACGATATCTAGCGCCGGCGCCATCTTGGATCCGCGAGTTCCGGCAACTTGGGCCGGAAACATTCCCAACTTGGCGCGAACTTTGACACGATTTCTAAATGAATATTAATGCGGTCTATCTTTCGACAACAGCACGTGATGCTTAATTTATTGGGTAATTACAAACGCTGTTGTAAGAATTATCTGCAAATACTAAGTTGATATTTTCCTGATCTTTTTCTTTTTCTTATGATTTCATCATCAGCCATTTAACGGCCACTGCAGGACATAGGCCTCCTTCGTGGTTTTTATAACCATGACGGGTTTTGCCATAATCGCCACGCTTGGCAGGCGGATTGGCGATCGCAGTATGCGGTTGGAATATCAGAAAGACGCTGCTGCCCGTCTCCAGGTAATTGATTTCCTTAGTCGCCTTCTACGACATCCACGGAAGGAAATGGAGTGACGCTATTCTTAATCCAGTGCCATACGGAATTCTTGTGATTTATGAAAGTCAAATAAGTATGTATGTTATTAGAGACTGAATACTACATCAATTTTTCAATTAATTTTATTTTCATAATTTATTTGTGGAGAAAGAGTTGGCGAACAAGATATACTCTTTCCATGTATATCTTGGTATACCTTCATTTATAAACAGTTACCTATCTCTGAAATTATTCCTGAACCCAGTTAATTTGAGTTAATGTAACGTTCATTAAGTTGCAACTTCTGTGTTATTTTGAATAAAAACATTTTGTTTCTGAAAAAATCATAGAACATAGTTGTTGTGAAGAAAAACTCTAATTGACGTGTCTCAAGATTTGCGCACCTCATTGGTAACTCTATTTTAAACTTTAGTTTATTAGAACTGTACAAAAATTATAGGTACTGAAGAAACTGTTTTCAGGCGCCTGTGAAAAATTCGTAGCCTGAATTTTGCAGGAGTTTGCGTTGTGTGAGTCTTGCTAAAAACTTATACGCAGGAGCTGATAGTGGCAATTTTGGCTGTGTGCTATGTTAGTCAATAGATTGAATTGAATCTATGTTTCCGCTCATAAAAATAATATATTTTGTGGCATCCAATGAATGGGATTATCATATACAAATCCATCCTTCTGATAATATCATATCATATTACTCACATCATAACATATTATGGATGGATTTTTGTAATTAAATTTTTGTCCGGACTCTAGCTATACTTTGCAGAGCAACATTTTGTAATTTCTTTAGTAACTCACAATGTTATCATTGACGTGGATAAGGGCGGAGCTAGGTAAGCCAAACTGACCCCAGAATAGTCTAGGCCACTACCCAGGATCTCGGGTTACCCATTGCCTACATGCAAATTAAATTACTGGCAAACGCCGACAGTCATCATCAGCCATTTGACGCCCACTGCAGGACACAGGCCTCCTTCGTGGTTTTCATAACTATGAGGGGTTTTGCCGTAATCGCCACGCTTGGCAGGCGGGTTGGCGATCGCAGTATGCGGTTGGAATCTCAGGAAGACGCTGCTGCCCGTCACCTGGTAGGTAATTGATTTCCTTAGTCGCCTTCTACGACATCCACGGAAGGAAATGGAGTGACGCTATTCTTAATCCGGCGCCACACGGAACGGAAGGCCGACAGTATTGTTGACCAAATCTCAAGTCTGAAGTGGGGCTAGGTGGAAATATGCCAGGTGGACCAGGGCAGTTACGGAGTGGCAGTAGCACGGTGGTGATAATATGGCGGGTGGACCAGGGCGGTTACGGAGTGGCGGTAGACCAATAGCACGATGGTCGGATGATGTGGTCAGAAGTAGGCAGAAGGCCCGTGGATGCGGATGGGGAGGGACCACGAAAAATCTAGTGATGGGGAAAAGGCCTATCCCAGCAGTAGATAAGCAGAGGTGGGCTGACGATTATGATGATGATGAATGAACTTACGTCTCTAGGGGTTTTTCGTTAGAATCATCAGTTATCTGACGTTTTTACTCACATACATAAACTCACGCCTGTATCCAAGAGGGGCAGGGAGTGCCACTTGCCACGATCCTGACAGATCACTTTCACTTCCTCAACATTAATTAGTCGTTGCATGCACGCACGCCGTTTTCGGGTACTTTTTATCTTGCCCTTTGCTAATACATCCTTTATTTGGTCCAAGTATGTCCGCGTGGGACGTCCCTTACCGGCGGCCCTCCCCCGCCCATATTCGCTCGATACATTTGTTTCGTCAATCTTTCTTCCTTCGTCCTCTCCACATGTCCAAACCAATGCAACTTTCCTTTCTCGATTCTCTTCTCAATTTGACTCACAATACCGTTAATTTAAATTTTCCGTGTACAAGGTAACGGTGCAATGGCATAGATGCCGACGGGACCGACGTATCCATTGTTTGTAGGTGCATCCGCGTAACTTTCGTGAAGAAAGTAATAACTGGGGTCTTAAATTACGAGGGAGATAACTCGTAAAAGTCTGCGAGCACGACGGCTGAGACAGGGAGGCCTCTGCCGAAATATATTGCATATACAGCCCACTTTCAAGACCTTATTGATTTTATTTTAAGAAAGAAAGAAAGAGAAACATTTATTGCACCAACAGTCACACACCACACACAAAACACTAAACAAATCCGAAACGAAAACATCAAAAGGAACAGAACACTTATATAAATACAAATTTATGCAGTTTTGTCGCTGTGTGTGTTTCCGTTGCTGCAAAAGGCAGCTGGCTCAGCATTTTGCTGCGGGTGTGGACCCTCAGCGCTGGTTTTCAGTCAGTACCTACATGTGTCTCACGAGTGCGCGGCGCGGTATGTCCTAATATAAATAATGAGTTTCGATCGTAAAACATATTATTTAGATTAGACATAGACATTTACATTTAGACATTTACATACAGGCGCATACATTGCTTCTGGCCCCACACTAGGATACCCTGTGTCGTGGGAACCAGAAACAGCGACATCACAAACATGTAAACATCCAAGACCTGGGGTTTTTTTTTTGTCCCCAGCCGGGATTCGAACCCGGGACCTCTCGCATGGTATGCAGATGCACTACCGCTGCGCTACGAGGTCGTCTAAGATTAGATTCATACTCTTTATTGCACACCATACATGAAGAATCTTAAATAGGTATCTAAGTTACATAGTGTACAACTGCCGGTCTTATCGCTAAAAGCGATCTCTTCCAGATAAACTTAGGATGGATAGGACTGTAAGATGAAGAGAGTAGGTAGGTGTACGTAAATTTTGTAAATTATTACTTTGTTATCGATTAGTGTGAAAGTGAGGAAGCGAGACAGTGATAGGGCGCCTGAAGTGCACCCTGAGAGTGATAAATTAAAAAAAGTGTAACCAATAACAAAACAAACGCAGGCACTTGTCAAGTCTTTTAAATATGATTAAAACTAGAGACTAGGTTATGATTAAAATAGTATATAGAATGAAATAAAGCGGAGGTAGCCTAGTGGGTAGAACATTGGACTCGGAAGCGGGAGACCCAGGTTCGATTCCCAGTGCGGGCATGTGCCTATGACTTTGTTTTCTATGTTATGTACTCGTACATTTGTGAAGTTATAGTAGCAATACCACTCGCTAACGGAGAAGGAAAACATCGCGAGGAAACCTGGGTGTCAGAGCTATTCAAATGCCTCAGCTCTTGAAATCGCCAATCCGCGGTGGGCACGCGTGGTGATTAAGCCCATACTCTCTCTCTGAGAGAAGGCCTGTGCCCTACAGTGGGACGTATATAGGCTGCTTATGATTATGATGAATGAAATAAAAGTCTTACTTTGGGATTAATTTCTATCGGAAAAGTATTACCTACTTAATTGCTGCCTCGTTGACTGCCTCGGTGGACTAGCCGTTAAGGCGCCTAACTACCAAGACAGAGGTCGTGGGTTCGATTCCCACAGGGGGCCGCCGTACATTTGTACAAATGGCCTCAGTCTGGGCCTCCATGTTGGTTACCATAGCACAGGGTATCCTAGTTTGGGACCAGGTCAAGTGATTGTGTTGTTTGGAAGTTATCATTATTATTATTACATCTTCGTTTTAGTCGAGTTAGTTCAACCTGAGATTTCCGCACTTAACCTATACTTCTACGAGTTTAATGACAAAACAATGTCTACTCTATGAAAACATTGCATTAATTCAAACTGATGCTTGGAGGGGTAGGCAGAGGCTAGAGCTTGCCACTTGCCATGATCCGGGCAAAAATCTTTTCGCGGGTGTATGAAATGAAAAATCGGTTGAGTGTGAGTCGTACTCGCGCGCGAAGGGTTCCGTACCATTGTACATACAAAATTTAAATATTTCAAGCGTCTACCTGTTGCCGTTATTAATATCGAGCAAAAAACGGCAAAAAAATCACGTTTGTTGTACGAATGGGAGCCCCCGTTCAATTTCTTTTTTTATTCTGTTTTTATCATTCTATTTTTTATTCTGTACCGCAAGTGCGCGAGATCTACTTCATTTTCCAACATTTTATAAATGTGGGCATTTGCCCTTTTGCTGTAACCGCAGGTACGTTGCGGGCCTTAATGTTTCAGAATTTTTTTTTTTTTTTGTAACATTGACTGCCCAAGTTTTTTCTGCTAACTACGTAACAAACCAATTCTGTTGTCTTACTTTTCAAGGCTGCATATACAAGCAAGGAACTGGTACACTGTTCAGACCTCTGTCGTAGTTTTGTTTCCACGATACCGTAGTTTTGTCGCGCGTTTTGTGGCGCTATAATGACAGAATTGGACAATTAATGTACGGGAAAGTCGCGACTTTTGACAACTTTAAAAAGCGCGACTCGCGTGCCACCAGTGCAGGTCTCCTTCTTGGTCGCAAACCTCCGATAGGAGACGGCACACAAATAAGAAGAGGAAGACAAACATACATACACTCGCGGCTGCATCGCGGTGGTCTAAGCAGAGACAAGGGTTTTCACTGAAACGATTTTCCTCTTTGTTTCAGGTAGCAACCAGAACTCCCTCCCTTATCTAGTCTACCCCCTCACCAACATGTTAATACAGTTTCCTAGATACTAAAATAAAATAAAAAAAAGGGAAAACAGGTCGAGAGAATTCTAAAGTGGAAACGACACAGTGAGAAAGGCAGAATGGACGCGAAAAACGATGCGCGGACAGACGACATCGAGTTGAGTGGGCAAGGAGCTAGCAATAAGCCTAGGTGAGTTGGAAAAAGATAATGATTAGCAAACAATATGGTTTAAATTCAGCAACCTAGGAACAGATTCGAGACACAACTAAAGAGATGAAAAAGAAGTATATAACTATAGCATTATCGACTGGGAAAGAGTTACTGCAGATAGAATTAATGTTTATCATGTTTAACGTGGTGGAAGCCTAGTGGGTAGCACATTGGACTTGGAAGCGAGAGACCCAGGTTCGATTCCTAGTGCGGGCATGTACCTATGACTTTCTAAGTTATGTACATTTGTGAAGTTATAGAAGCAATACCACTCGCTAACTGTGAAGGAAAACATTGTGAGCAAACCTGAGTGTCTGAGCTATTCACATACCTCAGCGCTTGAAATCGCCAACCCGCGGTGGGCACGCGTGGTGATTAAGTCCATACTATGTCTCTGAGAAAGAGCCTCTGCCCTATAGTGGGATGTTATAGGCTGCTTATGCTGTTTAAAACAAGCTCTCCTGTAATATTCATATCATGATATCATTAATAACCACGTTGACTAACATTAATGTACACTTTTGTAGCGATGTGACCACCAAATCGGACCTTCCCGAGCGAGGGTCATGGTCCAGCAAGCTGGACTTTATCCTCTCCGTGGTGGGCTTGGCCATAGGCCTTGGGAACGTCTGGCGGTTCCCCTACCTGTGTTACAAGAACGGGGGCGGGGCCTTTCTCATCCCCTACTTTCTGACGCTGATCCTCGCCGGGATTCCCATGTTCTTCATGGAGTTGGCTATGGGGCAGATGCTTACCATTGGAGGGCTGGGCGTCTTCAACATCGCGCCCATTTTCAAAGGTAAGCTTGTCATCATGCATATTTCAAGATAATATGAAGTTACTAATATATTCCGTGGTGGAAGGCCGGCCGGGATGAGGTTGATTCCTTTGGAACATGAGAGGCCGCTAATTTGGATACGTCGACACACTGACGCTTTCTCATGTTTCATGATGTGGAAAAGGATCTAGATAAGTCAAGGCAAGAATCGACGATCCAATGTTCTGAAAATAATCTTGTTAGATAATAAAAGCATTGTGTATCAACAGGTATCGGGTACGCGGCGGCCGTGATGTCCTGCTGGATGAATGTCTACTATATCGTGATCCTCGCCTGGGCCATGTTCTATTTCTTTATGTCCATGCGTTCAGGTAAGCTCTACAATAGAAACAACTATAGTTCATACATTATTATTCTATTCACATTAATTGTTACATGAAAGTATTTAAATATTTTTATGAGGTGGACTGTTGTGGGTGCACCTTTTTCTAACCTTTGCAAAATTAATATAATATTATTATAAAAAATATTTGACGTTGGAATGTCCTTGCAACAGGGAATCATTACCCAAACATAGACAAAATCTAATGTAAATATGCTTGAAGCCACAACTTCTGTTTTAGTACTTAAGCAACTCGCTGCTTGTCTTACACAGCAGCCATTAAAGTGAAAAGGTTTTTGAATTACATTTGAAACATTAGGATTATACTTGATACTTCAAAAGTTTTACCTGCACATTTTCACCTGCTTATTCTCTACACACCTACTAAATCATTCCCCAGACGTCCCCTGGAGAACCTGTGACAACTACTGGAACACCGCGACTTGTGTCAATCCCTACGACAGACGTGGTCTGACTTGCTTCACATCACGTGACAACATGTCCACCCTGTGCACTCTGGGACGGCAGAATGTCAGCAGGGCCATGCTAACGGACCCGGTCAAGGAATTTTGGGAGTAAGTTGTCACTACAATTTTTGGTTGCTTATATACGTAATGAAAATTCACTTTGAGTGACTGAAGGAAAACCACTAATTACTCCAAAGTGGCCACTTGTACAACATGATATTATAACACAAATTTATAGTCAGATTATTCGAGATTTTTTTGTTGGAGAAACAAAGTTACGGAGTTATCCAGGCTATGGAGCTTTATGGACTAGCCTGATATTCGATTGGTCAAGGCTAGTCCATAAAGCTCCATAGCCTGATTATAGTACCCTTTGCTTTTAGATATTAAAATAAATTATTTGGCTACAATTTTCATTATTCTCGAATCACTTTCTAAAATGCTTACCGATTTCGTACATCAATCGTATGTATAGGTGTTGATAATATTTCAGTACAGTTTTATATTCTCTGGATTAAAGATCCGAGTCTCTATTTTAGTTAAGCAAACTGACCAGAGTGGTGTATGTAAAACAAAACTTTTAAACGCTTACACCCTGGCTTTATGGACCGTTTTGCTGCCATTTATGCAGGCACTGATCACCAATAACGTCGGCTTGTGATCGTCGTCTGTACTCTCAGGTCAAGAAACATCTGTGTATATTTTCCTTTTTGTGTACAGTAAAGTGTCCTGTATCTATCTGATATGGACCAACCTTTTCTTGCAGGCGTCGCGCTCTCCAGATTTCGGACGGCATCGAAAACATCGGCAACATCCGCTGGGAGCTGGCCGGCACCCTCGCCCTGGTGTGGGTCATGTGCTACTTCTGCATCTGGAAGGGTGTCCGCTGGACCGGCAAGGTGGTCTACTTCACCGCGCTTTTCCCATACTTTCTGTTGACGGTTTTGCTCATCAGAGGTAAGAGTTATGCCATTAGTGGTAAGTCCACCATCAGTACACTTTCTTTTGTGCAATAAAATAATGATAACAAAGAGTTGAAAGGAGCCATAGTTTTATTTGGTAACCTTGTCCGTGATCTAGAATAGTCATGGAGCCAAAAATGGCAGCAATAATGTACTGTCTAAAGAATAAAATTAAAAAAATATATTAATGACTTGATAAGAAATTACTGGAATATGGATTTAACTTATGGCGTTGAGTGGTATGAGTGTAACATGAGTGTAACTTTAAGTTGAAAACTCTTTTAATTAAGCAAACCTGTTTTGAAAAGAATAAATGTGGAGTTTCTTTGTTAGCTTCTTCTCCGCATAATCTATTAATTGTGAGACTAACAGCTTCGACGTTCATTAAGTAAACATTTTGTTGTTATAGTGAATAAAAATGTTTGACTTGACTTGACTTTTACACCAAACGTCCTAATTACCTATTAAAAAAATATAATAAAACTTTTTAATGGTGACTTGTTTGCACCATTAAAGCTTCTTCCAACGCAGACCGCAAATAGAGTTCGCTGCCCTATTTGGTTTCACATCAAACACCATTGAAGTTATAGTAGCAATACCACTCGCTAACTGTGAAGGAAAACAAAATCAAAATCAAAATCAAAATTTTTTATTCAAAGTAGCACAGAAACTGCGACTTAATGAACGTTACAAGTTAAACTAGGTGTCCATTTCAAAATCTAGATCATTTTGGAGAAAAAATGGACAAAAAAACTCCAAACTTAGTCTTTTCAAGTCCTTAATTTACAGGATTTATATAAATGTACTAAAACTCATGCATTGAACTGGCTTTAATTCCAAACATCTTTGTCATCTAAATAATCTTTAATGTTATAGTAGCTTTTTTGGCACAAAGTGTGCTTCACACATTTTTTGAATCGCGCTTCTGGCAAGCTTATTATATCCTCAGGGATCTTATTGTAAATTATTTAGGGCCGTCTGCCACAAAGCTAAATGCGAGCATATAAAAGCCAAAATTCTTAAATCGTCTAATAAATCTAAAACCATTTGGAATATAATAAATAAGGAAACCGGTAAATCCAAATCAGCGGACCGCGAATTTTCGCTTAAGATAGATAATAAATTAATAACGCCAAATGAAGACGTTGCCGCGGCTTTTGAACAATTCTTCACAAATGTTCCAATTATAACTACGGCTCCTTTAGATTCATCTCCTGATCTTGCAGAAAGTATTTTGAAAGATAATGTCCCTCCCTGCGATCACAATTTTTCGTTTGATTATATTGAAGCTCATACCGTGAATAAAGCGTTTAAAAAGCTAAATCTTAAAAAAACTGAAGACCTGTGGGGTATGTCAGTAATAATAGTTAGCTCAGTAATCAATGTCCTAGCACCCCATTTGGCCAGAATCTTTAACAAATGTTTAGATGAGGGTACATTCCCTGACCTAATGAAATATAGTAGGCTCGTCCCTTTATTTAAAAGTGGCGACAGGCAAGATCCCACAAATTTCAGACCAGTCTCGGTTCTACCCGTTTTGAGTAAAATATTCGAGAAAATAGTTCTAGGTCAGCTACTTACACACTTTAATAATTATCAACTTTTTCATAGTGAACAATTTGGTTTCACGCAAGGGCGGTCTACGACGGATGCTGGTGTCACATTAGTTAAACATATATTTAGTGCATGGGAGGATCGGAAGGATGCTATAGGTGTCTTCTGTGACTTGTCGAAGGCATTTGACTGCGTAGACCATAAAACACTTCTCTTAAAATTAAAACACTACGGAGTGAATGGGAGGAGCTTAAAACTTATGAGATCATATTTAGAAGGGAAGGTTCAAAAAGCTGATATAAATAGGACTAAATCATCAGGGTCGGAGGTTAAGATGGGAGTACCACAGGGATCTATTTTGGGGCCGTTTCTTTTCCTCGTATATGTAAATGATTTGCCGTTCATGGTTCAAAACATGTCAGAGATAGTATTGTTTGCAGATGACACGTCACTTATTTTTAAGATTAAGAGACAAGAAAATGACCTTGCGGATACAAATAATGCTCTCTCTAAGGTACTATATTGGTTTACTTCTAATAACTTATTATTAAATTCAAAAAAGACAAAATGTATAAAATTCACACTACCAAATGTCAAAATGGTTGACAGCAATGTTATATTGGGGAATGATAAACTAGACCTTGTAGAAGAAACTGTATTTCTGGGTATCACAATTGATGCAAAGCTTCAATGGGGTCCTCATATAGGAAAATTGGCAAATAGGCTCAGTTCTGCAGCATACGCAGTTAAAAGAATCCGGGAACTAACTGATGTCGCAACTGCTAGGCTTGTTTATTTTAGTTACTTCCATAGTATTATGTCCTATGGTATACTACTGTGGGGTCGGGTAGCAGACATTGAGACCATCTTTGTCCTGCAGAAGAGAGCGATCAGATTCATATATAAGCTAGGCAATAGAGATTCGTTAAGAGATTTCTTTAAAGAAACTAACATCCTAACAGTTGCTAGTCAGTATATCTATGAAAATATTATGTACGTTAGGAAAAATATCAGTGACTTTAAAACTGTAGGTAGCCAACACAATGTAAATACTAGAAATAGACATAAACTTTCGTTCCCAAAATTTAGGCTGGCAAAGGTTAATACATCATTTATGGGGCATTGTATACGTTTCTACAATAAGATCCCTGAGGATATAATAAGCTTTCATCGCTTTCATAAGCTTAACATCGTGAGGAAACCTGTTTGTCTGAGCTATTCATATACCTCAGCGTTTGAAATCGCCAATCCGTGGTGGGCACGCGTCGTGATTAAGCCCATACTCTCTCCTGAGAGAAGGCCTGTGCCCTACAGTGGGACGTTTATAGGCTGCTTATGCAAACGCCATTGCAAACAAAATTACTAGAACCAATTATTATTATTTATTATTGGAAGAAAAATAATTACATTACAGATAAAACTATTGCGTAATTAATTGCATTAAACATTATTATACATATTACATTTAAAAATTATAAAAATTAGAACGTTAAAATTATATACATATGTACAATTTTCTAGATTTAATTTAAAATTAAGATTGATTAAAAAACAAAATTTAAACTACAGTTCATAGAATGAGAAATGTCACTTATTCATAAAATTAAATTTTTTACAATTATTCGTTCACATGTCAATAAATAAATTCGATTAAAAAGATAATAATCACACGGAAATTGAATTTTGTCACAAAGGTATCAATAAAATGTCAATCTAATTAGAGTAATGTCACTTATTCATTTTCCTCACAAATCGCCAGACATTCCTTGTTAAGTTGACGTTATACCAAAGTATAACATCAATCAATCTATCTCTCGTCAATACATTATTTATCACTGATCTCTATTTTAATATTGTTTCAGGTATCACCCTCCCCGGCGCGCTAGAGGGCATCAAGTTCTATGTGATGCCGAACATGAGCAAACTCATGGAGTCCGAGGTGTGGATCGACGCTGTCACCCAGATCTTCTTTTCATACGGCCTCGGCTTAGGCACCCTGGTCGCTCTTGGCAGCTACAACAAGTTCACCAACAATGTGTACAAGTAAGTCTAGGACCTAAGAATAGCGTCACTCCACTTCCTTCCGTGGATGTCGGAGAAGGCGATTAAGGAAATCAATTACCAGGAGACGGGCCGCAGCGTCTTCCTGATATTCCAACCGCATACTGCGAGCGCCAAACCGCCTGCCAAGCGTGGCGATTATGGCATAACCCCTCATGGTTATGAAAACCACGAAGGAGGCCTATGTCCTACAGTGGGCGTCAAATGGCTGATGATGATGATGACGAAGTCTAGGACCTGCTGATCGAATTCGTGGTTCATTTTTTGCCCGGCGGAGCCCTAAAGGAGGCTAATATATTTGGCTCGTATGTATGTATGTAAGTTTGTCCGATTCATGTTCCCCCTCATCTCAGCTCCTTAACATATGATCAAATTTAGACAAATGAGATCTCAATCGATTCGTCTTATTCGTACAAATATCATAGGCTATCAGCATAAATCTACGAAATATATAAAAAAAAAACACTAAAAAGATAAAAGTAAAAACTGCAATAATAATAACCAAAAACCGGACTGCTGAGCATTAATTACTAAGCAAGCGGGACCCCAATTAAATGTGAGATACCTGGGTTATTCCCACCTGCTTAGTAGTTATGTGCTCAGCCGACTGCTGAGGTTGTTGGTTATTTTTTATTTCAGTGCTTTGTTACTGATTTCTGTTGTTCAGTAAAGTATTTCCTATCTAAAAAATTGTTAACCATACTATCTCGTGTTGTCTTTTTCTACCTATTTATCAAAATTCCCAATTTCTGTGTGGATATGTAATATTTATCTATCGTCACAATGTAGTCGTAATGCCTCGCCTAATTATGTATCTAATGAATTTTCACCCATACTATCATGTTACGAAAACTTGTCGCTTTTCTTCTTTAACAGATTACCATAGATTTGCTCTGTCCTCCTGCGTTTCCTCAGGAGGTCTTTAATTTTACTGTTTTCCTTCAGGGATGCCCTGATCGTCTGTACGGTGAATTCATCAACTTCAATGTTCGCCGGATTCGTGATCTTCTCGGTCGTTGGCTTCATGGCACACGAGCAGCAGAGGCCCGTAGCTGAAGTGGCTGCTTCCGGTGAGAAAGCATACATGATTTTATACATGATTGTACTTCAATGGTCTTAAAGAAACAATTATTGTTTCTAGGGTTCCGTACCCAAAGGGTAAGGGACCCTATTACGAAGACTCCGCTGGCCATCTGTCTGTCTGTCACCAGGCTGTATCTCATGAACCATGATAGTTAGGCAGTTGAAATTTTCACAGATGATATATTTCTGTTGCCGCTATAACAACAAATACTAAAAACAGAATAAAATAAATATTTAAGTGGGGCTCCCATACAACAAACTTGAATTTTTTGCCACTTTTTCATCATCAACCCATTATGTCCCCACTGAGGGGCACGGGTCTCTTCCCTGAGGAAGGTATAGGCCATACTCCACCACGGGGGCCAAGTCCGGATTGGTGGAGGCATGTAGACTAGTGGCTCGTCTACTGTCAGAAGTTGTCAAGCCGCCCTAAGGCCTCTGACTTGGCTTAATGACTGCCATCTATCGACGGCAGCCGGCACCAACAGCTTAAAGTGCCTTGCGAAGCACGGAACCGCTCGGAAAAATGCCACTGGCATTAGGCATAGACGGCGACCCATCCATGCACTGAACGCGCCCTGTGTTGCTTTACCTTCGTGATCGTTTAAGATTACTCAGGCAGCCGGGGCTACGAGCGACTTTTTACTCGATATTAATAACGGCAACAGGTAGATGCTTGAAATATTAAAATTTTGTATAAATAATGATACGGAACCCTTCGCGACTCGTATTTAACCGGTTTTTCGACACGAGTTCCATCATATTTAAAATGCGCTAAATTATATGAACTCATTCCGGATTGAACATGTACAGTGAAGGCATAAGATAACTTTGTAAGTAATTACTTGCTGTCATTTAAACCAGACTGAAAAACTATTCTTTCACACAGGTCCCGGCCTTGCCTTCTTGGCATATCCCTCGGCAGTGCTGCAACTGCCAGGCGCCCCGCTCTGGTCTTGTCTGTTCTTCTTCATGCTTCTGTTAATCGGTCTCGACAGCCAGTTCTGCACTATGGAGGGTTTCATCACCGCGGTAATCGATGAGTGGCCTAAGCTGCTACGTAGGAGGAAAGAAATCTTCATAGCTATCACGTGCTTGATCAGCTACCTCGTGGGCTTGTCTTGTATTTCGCAGGTGAGCTTGTTCAAAAGTTTTTTCTGTGGCCTTTCTTATAATTTTCCTCACGATGTTTTTCGTCACTGTTAGCGAGTGGTATTGTTTCTACAAATTCAGGAATCTAATTGTATCTATGTAACTTAAAAAAGTGATAAAGAAGTGTCGGCTTCGAATTTCGACTGAAACCACAACATTTTTGCTATACAAAACGTTAAATTTTAGTTTTAAATTTCTGTGTTGAACTATTACATCGCTGATATAAATTTTTGAATCAAAAACTATCAATGTGAAAATTAAAATTATTAGGTCTATTACGGTTCACGAACATCAGAATGTACATAGTTCTTTCTCGGTTAGAGAAAAGAAACAAAATACTTTCATTTTCAGGGCGGAATGTACGTCTTTCAAATCCTCGACTCATACGCTGTCTCCGGCTTCTGTCTGCTGTTCCTTATCTTCTTCGAGTGCGTCTCCATCTCTTGGGCCTTTGGTGTCAACCGCTTCTACGACGGGATCAAGGAAATGATCGGCTACTACCCCACCATCTGGTGGAAGTTTTGTTGGGTCGGCTTTACACCTGCTATTTGCATTGTGAGTATCAGTTACAGGTTTGTTTTTATTGTCATCTCATTTTAGATGTAAAATCTACCAATCTACCCATGTAATCGTTTATCTATAAAAGTTTATCTCTAAAAGTAAATTGACTGGATTTTTGTCATGCCGTGCTTTGGGGTAGGCTTACAGCAGTGGGCAGTCTGGACTGAAGATTTTGTTTTAAAATTTCACTGTCATACATAATATATCAGCTAAGGTATCACATTTAAAAGTCATATTTTAATTATTCTGGTTATTTTAATTGAAATGAGCTTTGGTATATGACAGCTGATCAACATTTTGAATTTAGAACAGTTCCAAGCGCAAAGTTATGAAGTTGATTTCGTTAGTGCTACTTTTTAGCAATAACTAGGCAACCTGATTTCTTCTCAACCTTCATCACCCAGCCTCTTTTCTTTTCCAGAGCGTGTTCATCTTCAACATCGTACAGTGGACCCCAATCAAGTACATGAATTATGAGTACCCGTGGTGGTCACACGTGTTCGGCTGGTTCACCGCGCTGTCTTCCATGCTGTGCATCCCCGGGTACATGGTCTATCTGTGGCACGTTACGCCCGGCACCCGGATGGAGGTCAGTTGCTTTTGTAAATAATAATTAGGTTCCTAGTCTTCGTTCTTTTACAAATGTAAAGATTAAACGATAATGGCAATATCATAAATTGTTTGGTGAATCAACCAGCAGATGTTAATATGACTATTCTGATAGAATGTCGCCATGAATTCGATCAGATCATCAAATTCTCAGATACTTAGTATTAATCTTAGTGGTGCTTAGTGGCCACAGATTAGGATGTTTTAGGAAGGCAACAGATAGTTCTGATTGTCTAACTCTCAGATTAATTTAAAATACTTTCCCTGTGGACCAAGCAAATGAACTTTCGTATATCATAATGAATCTCCAATATCAAATTAGGTATGAATCCTCTTTCAAACATTATTATTTTTCTCCTTCTGTACTTATTTTATATAAAATGAATGTTTATTCTATATTTTTATTTGTATGTACCGTTAATATATTTTCTTCAAATTAGTATTGTTTCACTTTCACTAAATCCGTTTTTTGGTCAATAGTTGTTTAGAAGTAATTACTCTTGGTAATAAAGTATATATTTAAAAATAATATTTATTTTGAAGCTGTTATTATCTACTGGTGTACAGCAAAAACTATTTTATCTGTCTAATATTTGGTGTTAATGGACGGTCCACGTAACAGTCTTAACGTAAGAAGTCAGTTATTTTTATAAAACTGTTTTGTTTGGCATAAATAAAGTAAAGCCTTCAGCTTAAGCAATAAATAAATAAACAACGCGAGTTTCGAGACTATTTAAGATAAACTTCGTAAAGTCGAATTTCACAGTCTTTTTCAAATATCTTATGGCAAAAACCCCAATGGTTATGAAAATCATGAGGGAGGCCTGTGTCCTGCAGTGGGCGTCAAATGGCTGATGATGATTTCAAATATCTAACCTATCGACCTTTCTAATATCCCCATCACCGCTGTTCCAGAAATTCAACAAGATCGTACGTATTCCGGAAGACGTTCCAACGCTACGACTGAAGATGCAAGCTGAAGAACTGGCTAAGCATCAAGCCTAAACACCTGTAGAAGACTTAACTCAAAGATCTCATGGAGGGGCGAACCGCTACATGGGATTTCGGAACACTTCTGCTACCACGCTTGAATACACAGTATTATTACAATCCCTACCTTACAATTGAGTGACGTAAATTGATATCCTAGCGCTGCAGTTCAGATTTTTCACGTAGGTTTGTTTCCACATGTTTCATTGGGCCAAGTGTTTTGAATCCAAGGTTATCGGGTGAGTTTTCAACGGATATGTAGTGTTTCGTGCCATGACCATTCGAAATTAAATGGCGTCAATAAGGACATTTCTCTAAAAAACTTATATTTATATAACCTATATAAAGAACGTAATATAATAATCCAGCACGCACAATTTTTTATACATCAGGTAATTAATTACGACAAGAATTGTTTAAAATACTTATATTATCAGTTACTTGTTATAGGTTTAATTTTTGTGTTTACGATTTGGAATATGGGTTTTGCATGCGACGCGTTCATGTATGTTTATATTTTACGATAGATATAGTAAGGTACTATTTTACTTTTATGTAAGTTATTGCATAGATTTTTTTTGTATGTAAGAGTTTATGATCGAATGTTTTATTAAAATTTCTGAATGTGATTTGAAAAATGTGTTAAATCGTTTACTGTTGTCTTCCATATAGCTATAGCTATTGCTCCATAAATTATAATTATAGTGGTTTATAGTTATGAATTCTCATAGACAAAATATAATCTAGATATTTGCTTATACATTATTATAAATAATATAATTATAAATGTCGTGTCTTTGTGATTTTCTCGTTGTTATCCTTAAAGGAGTTTTGATGTACCTATAGCTTTTAATTGATGTTTAGATCTTTGTAGTTTTTAACTAAGCCTAATAAATACGAGATGGTTAAGATATTTATGATGTTCGTATATGTAAAATCGCATCGGGACGCGAGATTTTTTGAAACTTTTGGTGTGTAGACTTGTTACTAATCAACTATTATATAAAATTATGCCAAATAAAAGGTATTACGAAACAGCATGACGAAAGTAGGTCGGCCTAAAAATATAGTTTTAATTTTTAGAACTTACACTGCTTGTTTGAATCATATCCATAGAATAACATAGAACTTTAATTACACTGTTGTATATTTTCGAAAATATTGAATTCAAGATATTTATGATGTTTTACAGTAAATTGTTATATTGTTGTTGTTTATTGCTTTAAACGTAATAGGTATATGTAAAATTATAGGAATCTATAAAAATTATAAAATTTCGGAGTCATAGCGACCTAATTAAATTAAGAAAAATTCTATGAAAACACTGTGTTCCCACCAAGACCAACTTTTAAAAAAATTTGATAAAAATATCATTTTCTGAATCTTTATCCTTTACTGTAGTTTTGAGAAAAATGTCTTTGCTATTCATCTCGGGAGCATATATTTAATAATATCCTATAAATATAAAGCCAAATCTAAGTATCTTGTTTCTTTCAAACATATTAAAAAGGAAAAAGTATTTTAATGTAGTGTCATAATATCATTCATAAATATAGTGTAACCTATATGCTCATATAATATTCAATTAATGTGCAAATGTATGTCAATTTTCAAACAAAAAATATAGTGAACATTCGTAGTTGTTTATTGCAAATATATAAAAGATAAACTTAAGACAATATTTATTAATAATATGTATAATAAAAAGAAAATGCTTAGTTCTTAACATATATCATAACATACCATTATTAAGTACTTTAATTAAGTTCAACGCAGAGTTCGATCTTTTGTAGGTGTAATTAGAAAAAGTATTAATTTTTTATTATTCATACTCTAAATAATTAGCGCGTGTTGTTTAGGATGAATGTGCTTCCATGTATTTAATTAATTAATAAATATATAAATATAAAAATAGCATTAAATTTAATTAGCAATGTTTTATTAAATTTTAATTACTTTAAAGTAAGAAGGTACTTTAATTTAGCAAATATATATAAAAAATCACTGTCAATTTACATCAATTGAATTGCAATATCAAATCGAATCAGACACATTACTTAAAAATAAATTATTTCTTAATCTTTTTCACAATTGACGGTCCAAAGTATTGAGCTTGAAAATACAAAACAAAAATATTATCTCTTTACAAAAAAAACGTAATTTAATACATGGGTACCAAATCTATGAAATAAGTTACTGCGTTTGAATGTAGTTTACTTAGATTTAATTATTTATGTCAATAAATACTTAGAAAAAAATGTTATTTTAATTAGTTTGGCCTTTATTATGAGGTTGTCTCCCTATTCCTCTTACAAAGCGGTGGTAGCCTAGTGGGTAGAACATTGGACTCGGAAGCGGGAGACCCAGGTTCGATACCCATTGCGGGCATGTACCTATGACATTGTTTTCTAAGTTATGTACATTTGTGAAGTTATAGTAGCAATACCACTCGCTAACTGTGAAGGAAAACATCGTGAGGAAACCTGAGTGTCTGAGCTATTTACATACCTCAGCGCTTGAAATCGCCAATCCGCGGTGGGCACGCGTGGTGATTAAGCCCATATTCTCTCTCTCTGAGAGAAGGCCTGTGCCCTACAGTGAGACGTATATAGGCTGCTTATGTTATATTATGAGGTGGTCTCCCTATTCCTCTTATAATTACTGTCAAAAGCAAGTTACACAGAGATCCCATAGCCAAAAGCCTAAGATTAGATAGAACGCTAAAAACGACCGTTTTTGGCATAAATGCTATCTAGTCCCAGATCCTTTGTCCAAAGTTCTCGACCGGGGTCTATGATGTATTACAACCAATTCTTTAGCGAAGTATCATTCCACAAGCAACGTTTGTCAACGTTTCGTTTTACAAACTGTTGTTTCACAATGACATCTAAATACAAATATTCATTTAAAAATGCATCATTTATAATAAGTTCACAAGACATACTTTCATTTAAAAAAAATCAGATTAAATTATGACTAAACAAATTATGCATTTTGAAAATAATTTATTTATTATTATTTTAAAAGATAAACTGGCATTCACAGAGAATTTCAATCTCATGTTTGCAATATAATTTTAATTTCATTTATTTATTTGGAGAAAATACAGGCACAGATAATAAATATTTTAACTTCAAAAATGTTATTCTGCAAGGGTGTCATTTCCATTTGGGACAAATAATTTAAAGGTAAGCTTACACAGGTGCCTTACGATTGTCTGAACGGAATTTCTTCCGCCTCTTAAAGTAACCTAATAAGTAACCAAATTTATTTTGCTAGGTGAACCTTTTTGGTAACTACTAAGGAGCTACGACCGCTTCACTCGCTTCGCTCGCACCACGCAGTGAGATCACAAGTCTAGCATAACCCACTATTCCGCTGAGGGGGCAATGTTTTTTTTTTGTAGCCCCCCTCACGGGCATCCCCGCCCCCCTGCACCCCCTGCTCTAGCTTACGTGTGCTGTAGTTCTTGCCATTTTGTTTTCTGTCTGCGGTAGTTTTGTTTTCTTTCGCGAGGCTACTTAATTACCTACTTAAATGCATTGTATGTTACTTACACAAAGATAAAATTTCCTAATGTCTTTAGACCAAGTAACCATAATGTGAAAGAAAAATATGTCAACAGAACTTTGTTGATTTAAGGTATTTATATAAAGAAAACTTATCTAATGTTATGATTATATTCTTTTTGTTGCACTCGTGCTGAGGACAATTTAAAAAGCTATTTAGAGGCTAAAAAATCCACCCATGCCGAGATTTGAACCGGCAAGCATCGATGAAATTTCGAGCCTCTTTACAAACTTCTCTGTATTACGTACAGGCAGCGACATCTGGCCGAAACAATTTACATCACTTGCAGCCCCGAGTAACCCACTTTGCAGTTATTGGTTAACTTTGGAATGATATCGCTGTACTTATGATTTCATTCTTTTTGTTGCACTAACCCGTGCTGAGGACAATAATTTAAAAACCTATTTAGAGGCCATGCCGGGACTTGATCCCGCGAGCTCTGGCTCACCATGCCAGCGCTCAAGAAATCTACTTTCTTTATAAATATCGCGATGGATGGCAACTATGGCTGAATCTTCATGATGTTTCACAGTGAGCGAGTGGTACTGCTACTAGGAATTCATAAATGTGCCTTAGAAACAGAATCATTGGTACACGCTGATATGGAGCCAGCGTTCCGCCGATGTGCTAAATATATATCATATCACCGTTCGGAGTCCATAAAAATGTTGGAATATTATGGCTTTATTAGCACGTTGGTACTGTGGATCCCACGGCCCCTGGTTATTCGATATTCTATCTTATGTCTAGAGCGATACGACGTACCTTGGACTAGCCGCAGCAAGGTCTACTGTACGTACGGGATGCACATTATTACATCACGTTATAATAGTTTGTTTTCGTGAAGTGAGCATCGTTTACGGGATTACTATGAGTACTGTAGTCTGCATAGAATCGGCTATTAAAACTGTACCTTTTGTACTACCAAATGAATCTAAATCTTTACCAAATTAAATAAATTATAACCAAATTTCGTTTACGTGAAAGTTTTAAATCCGCACCAAATAAATGACTTCTCATTAAATTGGTTAGTCAACTCAAAGCTTGGTGTTAGGAAGATCATTGAAAAAGATCTGGGACTATGCTTTAATTTTCACATCAATATGATTCAACAGGTTCTAGTTAGACCAGAGATTTCCGCAGTTAGCCTGTCTCAGCTGGGCCATTGTACTTAGCAAGCGCTTTTTAGCAATTACCTTAGACACCAGGGTTTCCTCACGATGCTTTCCTTCACAGCTAGCAAGTCGTATTGCTGCTACAACTTCACAAATGCACGTAAATTTAGAAAACACAGTCATTGGTAGATGCCGGGATTCGAACTCACGATCGCCCGAAAGTGAGGCCGGCGTTCTACACGCTACCACCGCTCTTGTGAACCAGAAAATCTGTGAAGCCGACACAAAAAAAATGCTTTTACTTTTGTTTCACGTTAAACCAATAGCCGTGTAGCCCGCCATAGCCCCATCTGCTTTTTTTTAACCTTCGCTGACAAGATGACATGACCACAATATAGCTACAATCGACGATAAAAGGCCTCTTAACACAATAGCATGCGATCGCTAACGACTTGCCCGCAAAGTTTAGCCTTCGTTCACAAATTGTTTGGACAAACACCACTCGCAGGTTTTCACTGACATAGTTGCAAGTTATATAATGCTACCATATTCGATCATTTTAAGTTAGGGGCTAGTGGGTAATGTGTTTGGCTCATATTTGAGTATGTCTGATTCTATGTACCTACCCTTTAACGGGCATAGCTTGAGTACATTTTTCGTTGGGTTTGGACGTTATTTCAAAGTGATAAGGTTCAATGTAAGGTGGGTACTATTGTGGCACTGGTCGGTAAACCCTTTAATCAGATTTTGACCCATAATATCTCAATCGATTTTATCAGTGTCTGCACGAGTTTCATCGTTTGTTCTGGACCCAAACTAGGATACCCTGTGCTAAGGTAACCAGGCAAGGACATCACAAACATGGAAATACACCCAGACTGACATTCAAGAAACACCCAATCCATCCTTAATTTACTAGCTGGTGATGAAGACGGTCAAAGAAATATTTGTTTTTTGAACAATACATTTTGCATGGAGTACACTCCACAGCCTTTACCTTGACACGCTTTCAATGACATGTGTAATAATAAAACCTTACAAAACGCTCTGTAAAAGGCTCGTCCGTCTGTCTGCATCTGAGACGAGAATTAAGGTAGAACCACACTGATGCTACTACGCACACGATAGACGCGCTGCGACGTCGAGGTTACTGTGCACACTTGTCATACGCGTCGTGACGTGGCGCGTATTTGATATCAGACGCTCTTTTCACTTCTTACTGTATAACCTCTGTAAAATATAATGTATGATTGTGACAGCGAGTTTGAGAACGATTCACTCACGTTTTAACGCTAAGCTTACGATAAGTATCCTATCAGTTTAAGTAGTTGAACCTGTTATTGGCCTTACTCATTACAAATTACTTTAAGTTATGAAAACTGTAACGCTGTTGGTTTTTTGAATAAAATAAAAGAAAAAAATAAATTTACGGAGTTAGTAACTTATAAGTAAGTATGCGCGTGCCACGAAAAAAATGCGAACAGGAGAGTGTATCATCTTCATCATCATCATCAGCCATTCGACGTTTACTGCAAGACATAGGCCTCCCTCATGGTTTTCATAACCATGAGGGGTTTTGCCATAATCGCCACGCTTGGCAGGCGGGTTGGCGATCGCAGTATGCGGTTGGAATCTCAGGAAGACGCTGCTGCCCGTCTCCTGGTAATTCATTTCCGTAGTCGCCTTCTACGACATCCACGGAAAGAAATGGAGTGACGCCACACGGAGTGTACCATCATGTAATTTAATTAATTTTATAATATAAATTATGTTATTTCACCTAACTGAGTCCATGAGTTGTATTCTCTCCAATTTCGATCAATTAGACACTTGTGCATCGACGACATTGTAATCGCATCTGATGCGCCACGTGCGTCTGATCTAGAACCACACTTGCCGTTATCGTCGGATAGCGTCGCGTCGCGTCGGACGTTTCTCTCTACCTTCCGATGCCAATCCAGCGATGCAGGCTGACGTCGCGTCGGATGCGTCGCTAAAGAAAGCTTAGATTAAGTGTGCTTCTTATTATTATTATTAGTACCTGGATGACCGAGCTATCCTCGGTATTTTTTTTTGTTTATCGTGTTTTTTGGAAATTATATTTAGATACGGTGAAAAAAAGGGAAAAAATAATCGGATCTGGACTCGAACCGGGGTCTTCTGTTTTCGGACCCCATTTCCCATCTGAGCTAATTATAACCATGTAGATGGTGGTGAAATTTACCTTTGTATTTTAATGATATTGTAGCAGTTATCATTGCCTGAAACACGGATAAAACGACGTTTTCTACAAATTAAACCTAGTAAATTTCATGAAAATTGTTGGAGCCGTTTCCGAGATTGATATATATATATATATATATATATATATATATATATATATATCAATCTCGGAAACGGCAACATAGGCTATTAGATAACATAGATGCAACATAGGCTATGGTCGCAATATGCCTCGTTATGAAAGACGTTTGACATTGTTTAATATTATCTTCCTTAGCAAACAGACGTCAGCGGCAGGATTTGGTTTACCTTTATAAGATCATCCCCTCCACCCTGGGCGCCCCTGCATTGCTTTCTTTTATTAATTTCAATACCCGTATCAATCTACGGCACCCCGTTCCTTTTACCTTTTAAGTTTTTAAAAAATAACACTTCATTCTACAACCCTTTGAAGCTTTGGTACGAATGTGTCGCCTTTTTAACTCAACATGTGCAATTCACAAAGATATAGATATTTACAATAACAACTTTGCCTTATTTAAAAAACAGTCTCGATTGCCTTTGATCTCTCGTAACAATGTAAGTAACTAAGTAATTTTGTTAAAGTATTTCTTTACATTTAAATCTCAGATTTTAAATTTGTTCAAATATTAGACTAGTTTAGTTTAAGCCGTCTTGTTTTGTAAGTTTGTTTACATTTTCTTGATCTTACGTGTGTGTATGCTTTGAGTAACATCCTAGATCTGCACTGTTAAGCCTATTCTGTATGTTATTGATTGTTTGTTCCTACCTCTTTTACACACCAAGAAAGTAAAATAAAATAAATAGAAAGTTCTTGGCGCTATTAAAAAAATTTAAAAGTGCAAAGGCAAACTTAATGCTAACAGCATTATCTTCCAGTTAACATTGGTGTTGCTGAACTTTCTTGGAATAAAATTTAGGCAGCAAGATAGCACGTGGCGTTGTCAGTATGTCAGTCTACCTTAACGTGTGAGCCGTCCATAATGTCCCCGTTGTACAGTCGATAGCAGGTCAACATTTGCATTTTCTTTGCAAAGTCGTCCTTAACGTAACCGATGAGACTGCACGTATGTAACGGTTTATGAGCTGTCGATTGTACAGTTAACGAGATGGTGGGTGGACTTGAATAAGGCGTCGACTGGTATAGACGAAAACTGATCAACCTTGACATTTTTGATGCTAACCGTTGGTTGCCACCAATGAAAAAAAAAATCACAATTTTTTTTTACAGAAACCATTTTCGCTAAGAGTGTCAGACAAATCTATCAATCACGTTGATAGTGATAATATTTTTAGCGCGTTTTTGGCGTTGATGCTATCTAGTCCTAGGTTTTTGCTTTAGGTTCACGGCCATGATCATGGTCTGATGATATCGTTGAGTCGGCGGAAGGTCCGTGGACAATGGTTTGGTAAAAAAAAAAACACTGGAAGAATGTTTGCAAATAGTTCAGAAGAGGTAATAGGGGTTAAAGTATGAAATTGCCGTTTTATTGCAATAGGTTCTTTGAATTGACATAGAATCTTCATGGTTTGAGGTTTTCGAATAAAACTTTTTCAAATGGTTTCTATGATGTTCTTTTTTTACAAAATGTGAAACATTTGAATATCGACTTTCAATTGTTTTTGTTATTCAATTTAGACAAGAAAGATGGATACTGCGAAAATTCGAGTGATTTTTGAATACGAGTTCCGACGCGGAACTAACGCGGCAGAAACAGCCCGCAATATCAATGCTGCGTTTTGAGAGGGGTCTACTAATGAACGCACCGTGCGATTTTGGTTTAAACGCTTTCGTGATGGAAATTTCGACTTAAAGAACGAGCCACGAGGAAGACCGCCCACACAGGTGAATAACGATTAATTAAGAGAGATAGTGGAAGCCGACCCTAGTCAAACTACCCAGGAATTAGCGGCATGGTTTAATGTTACCTTACCCACAATATTGACTCACTTGCGTCAAATCAATAAAATAAAAAATACGAAAAATGGGTGCCTCATAATCACTCGAATTTTCGCAGTATCCATCTTTCTTGTCTAAATTGAATAACAAAAATAATTGAAAGTAGATATTCAAATGTTTCAGATTTTTTAAAAAAAGAACATCATAGAAACCATTTGAAAAAAGTTTCATTCGAAAACCTCAAACCATGAAGATTCTATGTCAATTCAAAGAACCTATTGCAATAAAACGGCAATTTCATACTTTAACCCCTAATATTTTTAGACACAACAAAACAAGTGAATAGACGAGATGGTGATTACGAAAAGTAGGTGGGCATCTAATAAGGTGAATACTCTGGCTATGAACATTTGGATAAAATTGAAGCCGCATGAATACATACATACACATACATAGATAAACTCACGCCTGTATCCCAGAGGGGTAGGCAGAGACCAGGGACTGCCATTTGCCACGATCCTGACAGATCACTTTCGCTACCTCAACATTCATTATCATCATCACGCCACTTTCGGGTCGATTTTATCTTGCCCTTTGCTTATACATCGCCATTTAGTCGAATTATGTCCGCCTGGGACGTCCCTTACCGGCCCTTCCACCCGCTTTCGCTCTATATTTGGTTAGTCAATCTTTCTTCCTTCATCCTCTCCATATGTCCAAACCAACGCAACATTTCTGTCTCAATTCTAGTCACTACATCCTCTTTCAGTCCACATTCCCTAATCAAACTATTACGTATCCTGTATGAAGCCGGATGAATATTGTGGGTTTAATTTCACATACATACTTTAACTCAAGCCTGCATCCCGGAGGGGAAGGCAGAGACCAGGTTTGTTCTTGCCACTTGCCACGAATGGGTTGTATTATTTGCAAGAAAGCACTGTGTACCACTGAGACATATTTGTCAGCGACATTTTATTATTTCTGCCCCATTGTTCTAGCCGTGGGATACCGCCGTTTAGCCAAAGTATTTTTCGCCAAATTTTACTTCCCAATAAACTTATGGCATCAGTTTCATTTCCCAAATGAAACTTTAGCAAGTTTTCATTTCGCATTTTATTCACAAATTATCATTTCGCATAATTTTACTGCGTCAAGTTTTATTAAGACAAATGTTTATTATGCTAACGTTTTATTTTGGCAAGTGTTATATAGCAAATAATTGTTTGATTAAAAAATAGGTTCGAAGTTCCAGGATGGAGCGGAGCGCAGCGACGCTCCATCCTGAAACTTCGGGTGTTAGTTCTTTTTTTTTATATAAAAGCGAAAAAAAATATTTCACTAAAAAACTTAGTTTTGAGTTAAACAAAAAAATTTTTGTTCTAGTTTACATTTCGCATTTTATTCATTTGGTCAAATTATACTTTTGACTGAATAATGCTTGGTAAAATGAATTTTGACCAAGTATTTATTTGGTAAACAATAACTTGCCATAATAACTTTTGCTAACTGTTTATTTGCTTTAAGTTGTTTTGAGAAATGTTTTTTTGCCAAGTGATAATTTGCGGAAAATAGTTTGGGAAGTAATACTTTGGGAAACGATTTTTGGCAATACATTAGTAAACCTCTAGCCGTATCACATCTAATTGCCATGCCGGAGGTCGTGGGTTCCATTCCCACTGGGGGCAAAGTCTATTAGTACAAATGGCCTCAGTCTGGGTGTATTTCCATATTTTTGATGTCCTTGTCTGGTTACCATAGCACAGGGTATCCTAGTTTGGCACTAGGACAAGTGATTGTCTTGTGTAGAAGTTATTATTACTATTGTATTGCTTTAGTTGCTTTGCATCAGTTAATATTGGTTACAACTAACTTTAGTTGTATTAGTATTGAATATTATATTAACACTGTTTAATTTATCTAATTAAAAATGGACGTCAAAACTGTATAAGAAGGTATCAAACCTTCATGGCATAACGTTACTGTAAAAAAAAAATACAGCGCGCCTTTTTCGTTGTGGAATTTTGTCTTTTCTCCAAGAAATCCGAAAAGCTGGCAAAAGTGACGAAATTAAAAAAGATTCGCACTGTTTGGTTGATGAAAGTTATTGCATCGGTTTAAGAATAATAAGTGTGTACATAATATTATTATGTTATTGAGTACTTTATTTCTTATAGGGAACTTTAGTTTAATGTCCTACATATCATACTTACCCTTTAATATCCCTATAATAATGGAATATAGTCCGCACAGATCTTTTTGTCGGTAACGTGAACATAGTCACAGATAGTCTGCACATCGCTTACTGTCTTTACAGTGTATGTGTGCTGGTGATGCGTATAGTAAATTACTATTAGTCAATTACTAAAGTAGTCAATTACTCACACATACACTGTAAAGACAGTAAGCGATGTGCAAACGATCTGTGACTATCTTCACGTTACTTCCAAAAAGATTTGTGTGGACTTTACCTACTAAATTTCATCATATTTACCCTGTTGGGGCTACTTGAGCTTGTCATCAAATCTGCGTGTATATCATCATTGATTACCTATTGACAGATCGCTATAGACTTTCTTGGTAGGCATCTGAGTACGCGGTCTTTTGTTGTAGTTACACTTAATTGCAAAAATAACCGTACATTTTTAATGCTGTGCCTAAGTTTTGGATGCGATTTAATTATAGATACAGAAGAAATGCTTTCTTTTTCGGGTTCCGTAGTCCGACAAGAAACCCTTATAGTTTCGCCATATCCGTCTGTCTGTCTGTCTGTCCGTCTGCGGCCTAGCGCAAAGACCGGTGGTACTAGAAAGCTGTAATTTGGTACTTATGTCTATACATATCACGCCGACAAAGTTAAAGAATAAAATATTGGATTTTTTTTTACTGTACCTCCCCTTTTTTACATGAAAGGTAGGGATAATTTTTTTTCTCGTCTTCTCCTATCGTGTGGTGTATCGTTTGATTGGTCGTTGAAAAATATTGTGGGTGTAAGAAGACCATTTTTAGATTTAGGGCTCCGTTTGCGAAATATTAAGCTTTAAAGCTCGATTTTCTGAGTAGGGCGTCCCCCCCCCCCTCTCCTGGCTAAACGATTAATTGTATAAACGTGTAAAAATTGAGGGTAGTATCACATATAATGAATTTAAAAGGAAAAGTTTCACAACTAACTAGGCTTTACTAGTTAACGAGTCATAGGCAACCAACTTATAAAAGTAAAGTTTCGTACACTATCAATTAAAAAAGGCTTCAATGAAGTTGTAAGTTCTGTAAAGCAGATAACAAAACTCTTTTTCTACGGAACCCTACATTGCGCGTGGCCCGACACGCACTTGGGCAGTTTTTCTTGAAAATTAAGTACACTTTGTATACAGGCAGTACCGCAGTATACATTATTAATCTGAACCAGGTCTACACTGCAGCTGTTGCAACAATGTCCAAAATGGGGGCATTACCTGTGTGATTAAAGTAGGTAACGATTTAAAACAAGCAGCTGAGCAACTCGTCGTCTTGCTCTTCCCGATGTGATTAGAGCGAGATGACACGATGTTTAGCTGCCGGTTTCATATCATTTCTGTAATGTCACAGGTCATTAAGGTTGATCAGCCGTCACGAGTACCTTCCATTAAAGCATGGCTTGTTTGTATATTATTGTTGTATTTTTTATTATAAAACAAAAGTTAAAGAATTAAAAATTTATGAGTAGATTTCATTTACGGTATTAAGAGGAGATTTTAATTTTAGAACCATAAGATGCTAGTTTTGAAAAAAAAATGGCACATCAAGAAAAAAAACATCTTATCTACTCGAATTTACTTCACTTTTTAAGCATGAACAAGGAGTATCAGAACGACGAATAATTGAATAAAAAACTATAGTTCAAGCGTCTTATAGTCAGCGTCGGTCCCTTACACATTTCACATCCCAGACAAGACTAATTGAATTGGTATAATTTTACAAAGCTACGGAACCTTCTACCACTTTAGACAGTTTGGAACTAAAGGTCATAAATCACGAATATTTACAAATACGTTAAATACCACTGCTGTTAAATGATTAATAATATTAATTATCATAATGAAAAGAACATTCCCTTAAAACATTCCTAACGATTTCGACATCACGCTGTGGTGTACAGCGAATACTAAAGTGTTAACACGATCCCCTCACGAGGATCTCAGCTGTGTACGTGTACTATGTCTTAGTGTAGTACGTACACAGCTTGGTCGCATACGTACACGGGTTCCGTACCCGAAGGGTGCCAAACGGGACCGTATCACTAAGACTTTACTGTCCGTCTGTCTGTCTGTCTGTCTGCCACCAGGCTGTACCCATGAACCGAGACAGCTAGGCAGTTGAAATTTTCATTGATGATGTCATTCTCTTGCCGCTATGACAACAAATACTAAGAAGAGAATAAAATAAATATTTAAGGGGGGCTCCCATACAACAAACGTTGTCTAAAGACAGCGCTCGCCATCTAGCGGCCATCAGCGTCGATGTCATGTCGTAAATGTCAATGTTAAACGCTTTTTGCTGGTTTCAAATTCGATCTTTGTCTAATGTTGTATAGATAATGGTACGGAATCCTTCATGCGTCCGACTGGCACTTGGCCGGTTTCTTCTTTTCCCATTATATAGGTTACTAGCTGACTCGGCAAACGTTGTTTTGCCATATTAATTTCCCAGACCTACATACCAAAAATACACAAATAAAAATCATAAAATTCGGTGAAGACGTTTCGGAGGAGATCGATTACAAACACTGTGACACCAGATTTTTATGTATTAGAGGATTTATATTTGATGTTATAGTTTATATTTTTATGTATCTTATTTATATCTGTTTATATTGTGTATTGTATCCGGATCTCCTATTTTATTTGATAACTTTATCTTTTTCACACTTCCGTATGCCTATCGGTTATTTCAATTCACCTTCTGTCACTGGTAGAAAATGCTGGTGGCATAAAGTCCGCCGCGTTGCCATAGTGATGTTTGCTTATGTGCGATAAACGTATTAACAATAATTAAGTAAGTTCCGCGGAACCCAAGTGCTCCGTGGAACTGCCACTGTGGTTCCGCGAAGTATATTAATTGAAAATGAATCTTTGGATTATTTGGACTGTTATAAAATTACTCTTAATCTAATGGACAAGGATAGTGATAATACCTGAAGCCGCACACACACACACACACACATTTCATTATTTTCATTATCAGCCTATTAAATACGTCCCACTGTAGGGAAGAGCCTTCTCTCAGAGAGAGAGATGGAGAGAGCATTGGCCTTATCACCAAACATACCCACCGCGGATTGGCGATTTCAAGCGCCGAGGTACGTATGTGAAAAGCTCAGACACTCAGGTTTCCTCACGCTGTTTTCCTTCACGGTTAGCGAGTGGTATTGCTACTATAACTTCATAAATGTACATAACTTAGAAAACAAAGTCATAGGTACATGCTCGCACTGGGAATCGAACCTGGGTTTCCCGCTGCCGAGTCCAATGTGCTACCCACTAGGCTACCACCGCTACCACCGCACACACTTATGGCTAAGTTTATCATTATTACTTATTAATTTTTTGTAAGAACGACTTACTCCCGGTTTTTCGTAGATTACCAAGCTGTTAATCTACTGTTAACAACTGTCAGTGGTTTTTTTTTTGGTCAATTGACAGCTGTTAACAGTAGATTAACAGCGCGTTAGTGTACGAGAAACTGGGGGTTAAACTTAAACAAATTAAACTATTGAAGAGCGGTGTCACCTAATACAGTAACAGGCGTTACATGCTTAAAAGGTGACTCCAGTTACTTGTACTTTAATATAAGGAAGCTAACGAAAAAAAAAGATTATTGTATTGAACTTTAGCTTGAAGCTTCAGCTTGAAGTGAAATGAAATATTGGACGTGATATCTTGATATGGGCTTCTGAGAAAAAAAAGAGCTTTGTTTAGCACGGTTAATTTAAGAAAGGAACTTAGAAAATATTTTCCTCTCGCTCGCACAACATAGACGGCAATATTGTATAAGCGAGAGGCAAATAGTTGCTCAGTCCCTTTCTCTAATTAATTGTGTTAACAGCTCTAAAAGTTTAGGAACCGCTGATCTAGGCTATCTAAATATTGCAATTATTCGAATAAATGTGAGCCAATAAATCTACTGGCGTAAAATGTAACTGCATAGTAATTAATGGAACGCCAAACTGGCAATAGCTAGCACTAACTAGTTAACTGTTTAGTATTAGGGCTAAATTACACTGTGCTAGGTGTTAAATAAAGGTTCAGTGATCTTAGAGGGGTTATTCTCATCTCATCAAAAGAAAAAAACGTTTAATATGAGCCTTATTCGAAAATAATATGCATAAAATGTCAGCTGCTTCACACATTCGCTAGAGTACATGTATTCTTTACTACCTACAATGTACCGTGAGGAAACCTGAGTGTCTGAGGTGTTCGTCCACCTCAGCGCTTGGAATTGCCATCCGTGGTGGGCACGCGTTTTAATTCTCTCTCCGAAAGAAGGCCTGTGGCTGCACACTGCAGTGGAGCGTATAGTATAAATACATAAAAAAAAAACCAGACAAGTGCGAGTCGCACCCGCCCAATTAGGGTTCTGTACCAATTTGTAGGTACATATTATAAATAGTTCACGAATCGAGTCTCGCAATTTTTTCTGAGCTTTTCTCGAACTTCAAAGAATTTCTTTTAATGATTTAATTACAAATGGTTTCAGGTGTTTCCCTGTACATGACGATATAACTTATCAAATTTAATTATTCTAGGTCAACGAACTTTGTCATTCTCTTGAATATCGAAATATACGTCGTTTGCGGCATAAATGCCCGTATTTTTTTAATTTAAACATTTACATTTTAAACATTTACATACAGGCACATATATTGGTTCTGGCCCCACACTAGGATACCCTGTGTCGTGGGAACCAGAAACAACGACATCACAAACATGTAAACATCCAAGACCTGGGGTTTTTTTTTTTGTTCCCAGCCGGGATTCGAACCCGGGACCTCTCGCATGGTATGCAGATGCACTACCACTGCGCCACGAGGTCGTCAATTTAACTTAGAACTTATATTTTTACAGCTTCAAGGGACTATAGACTTGAGTATATAGTTTTAATTTCAACTCGATACCTCCACACGTTACCGAGATAAAGGGTCTTGACAGACAGACCGACGGACGGATAACAAAGTGATCCTATAAGGGTTCCGTTTTTTTTCCTTTTGAGGTATGGAACCCTAAAAATAGTTATCTGAAATAAGACTTAGAAATCTTAGAAGAAGTCTTAGAATGTTGAGAAAAAATAATAGTATGTTTTTGAAAGAAGGGAAAGGCCGATTTTTTCGATGTTTCGGTTGCTGTCTACGTAAAAATAAAAAATTCAGAATTCAATTTTTTTTTATCAAAGTAACACTGTGACGCCAGATTAAGAATAGCGTCACTCCATTTTCTTCCGTGGATGTCGTAGAAGGCGACTAGGGAATTACATTACCAGGAGACGGGCAGCAGTGTCTTCCTGAGATTCCAACCCCATACTGCGATCGCTAACCCGTCTGCCAAGCGTGGCGATTATGGCAAAACCCTTCATGGTTAGGAAAACCATGAGGGAGGCCTATGTCCTGCAGTGGGCGTCAAATGGCTGATGATGATGATGAACACTGTGACTTATTGAATGTTACAAGTAAAACTAGGTGTCCATTTCAAAATCTAGACAATTTGGAGAAAAAACGGACAAAAACAATAAAAGCTGTTCGTATTGACACCCTGTACAAATTCTTCTATATGTATTCCAATTTTATTTTTTTCGGCTAACGTCTCACCAGCCCATAAACGTATTGCAGGGGGCTCATTTTATTAAAATGTAACGGTTTTTTCGCAGTACGAATTAGCATCTACGTTACAGTCATTATTTTAAAGCGATTTCTTTAAATGAGTCCCAAAAATAAACCGAAACTTTGATCCCTCAAGAGATTTATCTCTCCTGTAACCCCTCGAAGAAGAAATACGAGGACTTTTCAATAGAATCAAATCGTTTCAATGATAACACGTGTTGCGACTATTTTTGTGGCAAGAAAAACAAAAGACGAATGACAGAATAAAGTAATAAGAATGGGGATACACATGCAAAACGAATCGAAGATGGCGCTAGCTGCGATCCGGCCATGTCAAACTTTGTTGTGATTTGGTTAGATACAGATTTGTGGTTTTTCATAAAGTCTTTTGTGGGTTCAACATCTTGTTTTTCAACATATACGCAACATCGAAGTTACCAGAACTAAAAGACGAACTTAATAAACGAGGAACAAAAGTAACTGGAAAGAAAGCTGACCTTGTGAAAAGTCCGGTTAAGTCGGTGGAAACCACAAAATTATACTATATTTAATGCTAGTGTTTTTTATTCTTTTCTTGAGGTACTTGTAGTAGTCTACAAGATCAGTTTTAATTCGTACAAATGTTGAACTTGAATATTTTAGTAACCCCATATTATTTCCTCATATTTTTGTTTAGAATTCTATGACCAGAACGTTGAGTGTGGCAATCAAGGAAATAAGTGAACACCATTTTTTTTACAACCTGGCACGGCACAAAGAGACATCGAAAGAAATCTAACGGAAATTTATGAAAGATCGTAAAAAAGTGCAACAATTGTATAAGAATGACAGTTCAGCCTGGCCGTATCGTTCATGCGCCCTCTACAGGGATAAATTGGCAGTGTGGATCCCCATTGATAAAGTGTTCTCTACTATATTTCACGACGATGAAAGGATAACTAAGAAGTAAGAAGAAAAAGAAAATAACAATAAGAAGTTAAACTAGCAAGGAGGTACTAAAATACTTTTTGGCTGGTGCAAACAATTGGGTATTTGACAAAAATCAAATGAGTTACTTTTAAAACGGAATTTTGAATGAAAATACTGGCTTATGACGTCATATTTCAGAGCACTCTTTTTATGTTTAATCTATTTAAAAATTGTAATAACTAGTAATTGACTAAAAGAGATACATTTTCCGAGATATTTTGTCATTTTTGTTTTAATCGAGCATATGTAATAATTTATTGTTGATCGTGTCAAATACCGAATTCTAGGTGTCTAGAAATCTAGTCTAGTGTCAAATGGCATTAGAACAGCATTTAAAATTATATTCTTGCTAGCGCCTCTACCTAAGTACGGACTGTCTATAGTAGATAAACTTCACACAATGAACGTTGGCCGGCTCTTATGCTGGAAGCATAGAGTCGAATTCAGATTGACCATGTGAGAACCACTGACATTAATCCGGCTAGACAACGCAAGCCCCTACTACCTACTTCGCGTACCCGACATAAGTGCATAAGTGCTAGGAACCTCTGCGCCAGCTATTTTTAGGACGCGCTGCTGCTATTGTAGTCGGACATCCGAAAAAACGTTACATTGCGTAGAGATTGAACACCTAGTTTTAATTTTTACGTTTAATAAGTCACAGTTTCTGTGTTACTTCGAATATTTTTTTTTAACAAACAAAAATCGTTTTAAGAAAAAAAAAACTCACTGAAACGAACAGTTCTTTCTCACGGATTTCATCTTGACCAAATTCGCATGAGACCACTCTGGAGATACCCACTTTTCTAACGAATTAATGATATAAGCGGTGTTAGCCTAGTGGGTAGAACATTGGACTCGGAAGCGAGAGACCCAGGTTCAATTCGCAGTGCGGGCATGTAGCTTTGACTTTGTTTTCTAAGTTATGTGCATTTGTGAAGTTATAGTGGCAACTCACTAACGGGGAAGGAAAATATTGTGAGGAAACCTGAATGTTTTGTTCAATAAAGTCATATTAGTACGGTAATAATAATTGTTGTTTCATTGACAGTACTGGTAGTCTAGTACCCGATCGCATTCCAATGTATAAGCCGTGCAACCTAACTCTGCGCCTCGCGCAATTCGCGAGAGATACCCATTTAATTAGCGCGGGTTATACCATTTGTTGGCTCGGGGGTGCCTATGTCCAGCAGTAGACGGGCGAGAACGGGCTGATTGATTCATTAACACTATTGGAATGCGATTGTGCTGCCCTTGATTAGAAGACTACCAAGTAGAGGCAAATAACAGCTATAGTGAAATGAAAATGAAAAAAAAACTTTATTTAGAAAAGGGTTAAAAGAGTGGTTACTGGCTCCCAAATTAAAATGATGTCGTGCTTATATAATTTTAATGAAAAACTGCGTGTGTACGAGACTCTCGGGACAGGAGACATTTCATTCTACTGACCTTAATAGTAGGTAGTTAAAAATCAGCACGCTCTTGGTACATTCAAATCGCGGTGCTTGCGTTATCTAGCGAGATTAATGTCTGTGGTAGGAACTTTACAGCGCTACCGTCGGTACCTATACAACCTATGCTATAAAGCGAAAACCTTAGTAGAGCAAACAGTTTAAGGACGTGGGTTGTAGCATAAATTAATTAGGATAGACGATGAAAATCAAATGTAGGCATTGACAAGTCTCACTGCAAGACAATCTGATGGTCTAATAATAGTGATTTACTGATGTACTTTAGACAGAAAATGTAATTGACCAGCGACTTTGCAACCACAAATTGTTGACCTATTCAACTGTACCTTTACAGCAATAAGATTGAGTAATCGTAATAATTACATTATTTACAATAAAACATTCATACAAAAAATGTCTCTAGAAAGCTGCCGTTGGGAAGAGTTCTCAAGATGCTGGGAGCATTCCCCCTCTTAATGGGCAGGCTGATGTGCTGACCGAGGTAGCTACCAGCTCTAGAGTCACCTGACGAGTCGACCTGCTTTAGGGTTACGTGCCTCAAAAGGTAAAACACGGAACTCTTGTAGGATAACTTTGATGTCCGTCCGTCCGTCCGTCCGTCCGTCCGCCTTTCTGTCAAGACCTTTTTATCTCGGGAATGCGTGAAGGTATCGAGTAGGCAAAAAACCGTAATTATAATCAGGTCTACAGTCCCTAAAAGCTGTGAAAAAAACCAACTTTTAAGTTAACGTAAAAAAAAGATATGGCCGTTTATGCCGCTTAAGGGAATCAAAATTTATAGGGTACTTTCTGTTGACCTAGAACTATGAAATTTGGCAAGTGATATTGTCTTATAATGCAAGTACAGGGAAAAATCTGAAACTATGCATTTGTAATTAAATCATTAAAAAAAATTAGTCTTTGAAGTTCGGGAAAAGCCCAGAAAAAATTGCGAGACTCAATTCCTGAACTATTTATAATATGTAAGTACCTACAAACTTATACGGAACCCTCGGTGGGCGAGTCCGACGCGCACTCCTCCAGTTTTTCTTATTATGATAATCTATATTATGAAATGGACCTAGTATAAGTTGTAATGTTCATTAAGTTGCAGTTTCTGTGTTATTTTGAAAAAAATGCGCACCATATCCTGTCGGAATCCTGACGTTTGCGATAGCAATTAGTATGGAATTTTACAGTTAGACGATTGAAATCGCTAAGGGTTTGGTGCTCGTAATATAGGGGCAGTTTTTAACCCTAGACACCTAACCTTCTCACAAACCCCATAGTACCTAACCAGTCGTCAATTTGACGAGCATTTTGAAGCGTTAAGTTTTAGATAAAACTTTTTTGTTTTTGGTACTTTTATTGCACTGAAGTTTCAGGCATATCATATATTTTTTAATAAAATAATTTGTTGTTATTTATCACATGCTCTTATGTATTTTTCTGTCTATTTAAAATTACACGCGTTTCTACAGATCAAAACCGACATTCTTATGAAAAATTTAATTTAAACACGCCCACTCAGTACAATTTTTTGTTCATCATAATTTGCGATATTGTACATATTTAGCAAAAATTTTGAAAAAAAAATAGTGCTTGGCTGCCGAAATTTGTTGCCTCTTACCAAGCCTTGATGAACACCGAGTTGAAAAGAGACACACTTACTTTTATGCACATGCATAAAAGAGATGCACCATCTTTTCCGTCGCGTATTCGTCGAAACGACGAAGGCTAGGTGTCGACCGTTAAAATTGAATACAAACAGTCCAACTCCAATAAAAAACCAAGAAACAGAGCTACAATACACTGACGTTGTTCCGATTTCTTTACCCACCACTGTATTATCAATACTGAAGAGGAAAGACTATCTGCAACTGTCCTTTAGTACAAATCAATTGCTGACAGTCTGCGTCTAACTATGCATACGCCCTAACGATAAGACTCGTCCAAAGTCTACGCGTAAAAGTTGACCAGCTGCCGTGTGTACTTCAAGTACTTTTAAGTGCGTGTCGTCAGACAATTAATGTGACAGTGACAGTACGCAAATGTCCTGAGACAAGGCGACTACCAACTTATCAGCTTCTCGGATGGGCAAAGATTATGTAGAGACACGGACTGGACGTGATTCGAATGCAATGTCATGTGATATATTGGGGCGAGTGAAGAGGTTAACATTATTGTACAAGAACGTGGATTCTGTTACGTCTGGCATGCATGTAGTCTCGCTCGCACATCACCAAATTTTTAATGATTGTAAAAATTCTCGAAAAAGTATACTTACCCATATGAGTACAAAGTTCAACGGCAATGTGGCGGATTTAATACTATAAGCATAGTTAAACTATAGTATACCTTTGGAAGATTTAAAGTTCGTGACTTAAGTGAGTAGAGTGCATGCCAGTAAAGCTGATGTGCTGAATTCTGCTACGTAATAACACAGGTTTGATATCAGTAATAGTCTAAAATAAGTTGATAAAAAAAAATAATGGTGTTTTTTTTAACGTTTATTTAAGAAAATAAAAAATACACACAACATAATTATACCTCCCATCCGCCGAAACCGACAAGGTTTATCTGAGGACTGGGTTCTTTTTTAGTCGCTGGCTTAACAAACATTTGGCACCAGTTCTAGTACTATGCTTGACAGATAGCTTGAACAAAGAATTTGCGCAGTCAGGATGAGCTTGCGATAGATTATGAAAATAAATTGCTGAGTATATAAAAAGCATATTTTTATAAGTAAGTACACAATGTTTTATTGAAATAACGCAAAACTTAAAAATCCACTCTACAGTAAGGATGGAAATGCCGCTCTGAAAAACTACAGCACAAAATTCTAAAATGTTTATCGATACTGTTTTTAGATTTTATTTGGTGGTTTTAACAACCGGTACATTGCATTCTTACTGCAATGTGGTCACTTTGATGTAATTGGGTTCGGTTAAAGTCCACACTTTAATCAAACGTCGAGACCAATATATGCGAAGGATCGTTTTTAGGGTTCCGTAGTCAACAAGAAACCCTTATAGTTTCGCCATGTCCGTCCGTCTGACGACGGTCCGCGGCTTAGCACAGGGAAGATAAGTACTTTGGCATAGATATACATATTTGTTACACCGACAAAACGGTGGAATAAAAAGTAAAAAAAATGTTTTTTTACGGTTCTTAGGGATGCCTACGCGCTACGGGGTATCGTTGGATTGTATAATGAATTTAAAAGGAAAAATATCATGGCTAAGAAGGCATAATAGGCAACCAACTCATAAAAGGAAAACTTGGTACAAAATCCATTAAAAATAACTTTGATGAAGTTGTTAGTTCTGTAAAGCAGATAAAAAACCCCTCTTTCTACGGAATCCTACACTGCGGGTGGCCCGAATCACACTTATCCGGATTTTTAGTTCATTGACCCCCTTAGTACTACTAAGTATTCTAATTTCACTAATCAGCATTTCAGAAACCTAATAACGGCTTCACGAGTTTAAAACGACCCATTCATTGACTCAAAGTTCACATCTCGTTCTACTTAATCTTTGACGCAAAAAGAGAGACTGCGGCGAGGAGTCTGGCCAGAAATAGACTGCGCTCGCGGCGTCCTGCGCACGCCTATCGAAGGATCCATGGAACGTTCTTAATTTAAAATTTAAGAAAAAAACTACGAAGACGATTTAGATACATTCTTTTTTTAGTTTTTTAAGTTTAAATGTTGCGTGAGGCTTGTCGATAGAGACTCTTTGAAGTGAGTGGATTGAAGAGTTTTTTCTAATTTTTCGACATATTTTGTAGAGTTGTGTTAAAATGCAGTTTTTATTGGTGTTGTGTTATGTGCTATTTGCTCTTGGACCTAAGGATGTTATGGGTGAGTTGTTCACGTACTTCTACCTATTGTTGAATCATATGTGTAGGTCAGCTTGGATGGTACATAATTAGCGACTCCGTCACTGATAAAAGCTTAGCTTAGTGCATTTTACGACGAATAGAGTCAGTAGAATATGATACCTGTTGATATATGATACTTCGATAGCTCACTGACCTCCATTTTCTGAATCAACGGTCAATTGACGTTGCGAAAAAATCACTTTATATTGTTTAATTACCTACTTGAAGTAAAGAATTAAAGAGTAATTACGTAAAATTTTGTACTGCAATCAAACCAAATTATTTGTAAGATTTGAGTTTATGTATTATGTGTATTTAAAATTAATTACTTACTCATTCTATTTATGAAATTAGGTTACGCTTTGATTCATTGTTGTGCGAGTATTGGGTCCGAATCGCACACAAGCAGGCTCAACTGGTCAATAAAAGTAACTAGGCATCATTCATCATCATCATCATTCAGCCACAAGAAGTCCACTGCTGGACATAGGCCTCCTCCATGGATTTTCGAAAAGACCGGTTGGAAGCGGCTTGCATCCAGCGTCTTCCTGCCACTTGGATGAGATTATCTGACCATCTTGTGGCCGGTCGTCCCATGCTGCGCTTGCCGATATGTGGTCTCCATTCGAGAACTTTTCGGCCCCATCGGCCGTCAGTTCTGCGTGCTATGTGCCCCGCCCACTGCCACTTCAACTTACTAATCCGCTGGGCTATGTCGACGACTTTCGTTCGTCTACTATCTAGGCATAATGGTTAGCAAATAGATTGACCAAAAATAAAAAATAAAATGTTATTGCCCATTGGATAGGTATGAAAGGAGAGATTAAAAACTTACAGTCTAACTTATAAGGAATTCCTGTTGTAAACCGGCGTTAACTCCGTCTTAAGAGTGTTTTAATAAATAAAACTATTACGGTCCTATTTATTACAACACGATTCCTTAAAACAATCCTCAGAATCAGTTTAATTTGTCTGTGGTTACGTCTTATAGTTGTAAAATCTTCACCACATTTTACGTTACATTTATCGAGTGTTTTAAGGAATCGCGTTTTTATATATAAAACCGTTTGACTTAAAAGTTTCTATGATTAAAAACCACCTTTTTGGCGGATGTCTGCCACTACCTGTAATTTAAAGTTTAGCGGGTTTTTTAACTAAAAGTACTTAATTATTATAAAAACTATGTCTTATTTATAAAAACTCGATTCCTTAAAACACTTCAAAAACGCCGATTAAAGTAGTCTGTGGTGGAGATTTATTATTCAAACGTTGTTTAGCCTACGACCTATTCTCAGACCTACCAAATATTCACAATTTTTTTTTATAAAAATCGGTGAAGCCGTTTCGAAGGAGTTCGAAAACAAACACCGCGAAACGAGATTTTTATACTTACATGAGAAGATTATACACCATGAAACCCGTCCAAATGCGCGTCGGTCTTGCGCACTGAGGGGGGAACAAAATGTAATATTACGATTACGTTAATTCAGTATGTGTGAGTCATCGAACATCCAGGGTCCCCTTCCGACGTAAGTTTGATTATTATAGTAGAAACTCTGTTATTCAATCAATCAATCATTGCTGGACAAAAGCCTCCCCCAGGGCGCACCACTTCCTTCTGTCCTCAGCCATGCTCATCCAGCCACAGCCAGTAATCTGCCTCAGATCGTCCGGTGGGCGTCCTACGCTGCGTTTGCCAGTTTGTGGTCTGCACCCCAGGACCGTTGCGCCCCATTGAACATCGGTTCTTCGGCATAATGTGACCGTCCGTACGAGTTTTTCCCGAACTTAAAAGACAATTTCTTAATGATTTAATTACAAATGTATAGTTCTCAGATTGGTCCCTGTATAAGATAATATTACTTGCCAAATTTCATAGTTCTAGGTCAACGAAAAGTACCCTACAAATATTGATTCCCTTGAATGTCGAAGCATACGTTTTTTATGACATAAACGGACGTATCTTTTTGATTTTTTCACAGCTTTAAGGGTCTGTAGACACTGCCACTTCAGCTCGCTAGTCTTATAGGCTACTTCGTCACGTATTCTTTGGCGGATTGTCTAACGTGATCCATTAAAGCGACTCCGAGCATAGCCCGTTCGATAGCACGCTATGAATCGGTGGACTAGGCCTGCCGTCAGTGTCCACGTTTCTCCTTCGTAGGTCTTAACTCGTCTATATTAAACTAATGTTAACGGGGACGATTGTCTAGTGTTCAACACATTTATGGGTAAAGTCAGTTTATTAAGTCCAAACGGGTTTTGAAAAGTATAAATGTGGAGTTTCCTTGTTAGTTTGTTCTCCATATTTATAACAATATATATATTTATTTTATTTTGTTTATTGACGAAACCGAAAACACAAGGTTATTAATATAAACATAGTAACAAAGAAATTTACGATAGGCCAATTAATGGCTTATTTTATATTAACTTAACTAAGAGGCAGGCAGTTTTATTTTTAAGTCTAAAAAAAAAAACAACAAACAAACTACTTAAGTTCGAAAAAAAAGCTAAACAGAATATTAAAATTAGGTGTATAGTCATGACTGCAGAGTGTACAGATTCAAGTGTGAGTAGGCGCGCGCGCGCGCGCGTCTGTATGTATGTGTGTGTGTGTGTGTGTATGTGTGTGTGTGTGTGTGTGTGTGTGTGTGTGTGTGTGTGTGTGTGTGTGTGTGTGTGTGTGTGTGTGTGTGTGTGTGTGTGTGTGTGTGTGTGTGTGTGTGTGTGTGTGTGTGTGTGTGTGTGTGTGTGTGTGTGTACTAAGAGCCCTAACCCTCCTCCTCAACACATTGCTAAAGTGACTATTAAAAAGCCATTTCCAAACTACAATTAAATTAATTCTCAAAGTAACAGCTTTGACGTTCTTTTTGAATTTTAATAATTTTAATATCTCAAATAGCAGCAGGATATTTTTTTTGTTAACTGGCCTACTGTAGAATAGAAATGGGCTGTCGTTTGTTGAAACAATTCAAGGAACAAAGTTATCTTGGTCAAGATTAGTTTGTTTGCTCCAGTTTTGATGACATTGATACATATCTCACTAAGGAAAACCCTCGCGACAGCAGTTTTACATTTTTCTTAATCAGATCTTCCTATTAATAAATCCACGTGGGTGCTAACTTCTTAATGGACTTCGGGTTTTGCTATTATAACATAGTTATTAAGAGAAAGGGACTGGAAAAGTATTTGCCTCTCGCTTCTTCTTAGCCCTTGCGGCCCAGAACTTTGCGAGGCTGCGTTATAAGTTGCAATCATTAGGTCCTCGTGTGTGCAATATTGTATGAGTCTCGCTCATACAATATTGTGGTGTAATATATTATACTGTTTGAGCGAGAAGCAAATAGTTGTTCACTCCCTTTCATATCAACCGTTTTATATTATTTATTTATGTAACACCGTTTTCTGGCTCGCAAGTGTAATGTTGGAATAATTATAAGGTAATAACGCAGCCTATGTAGTCGTCGAGGGTATGGGCTTACTCACTGCACGTGCCCATCGCGGATTGGCTATTACGTCAGACACTGGGGTTTCCTCGCGATGTTTTCCTTCACTGCTAGCGAGTGTAGTAGCTACTATAAATTAACAAACGTAGGAAGCTAACCCCCAGTTTCTCGTACACTAACACGCTGTTAATCTACTGTTAACAGCTGTCAATTGACCAAAGTGCATACAAAAAAAAACCACAGCTGTTAACAGTAGATTAACAACTTGTTAGTGTACGAGAAACCGGGGGTAAGCCATCGGGATTGTCGATCGATCATCAATGCCGGGATTTCAACCCACGGCCTATCGAATGTAGGGCAAACGTTCTACCTTGCGCTACCACCGCTACTAATCAGTAATTTAACAGTTAGGTACTAATTTTGGAATGTAAATCAAAATTGCAATTATTTTGTTATACAACCTGGGTTACATTGATAACTTTGGCCTTTGCATCTACGTAATGGGCACATTGGCACAGTGACAGGCATTGATGGTTACTGAAGAATTATTATATTCAATCCTCCTCAGTCCTGGCCTTGAAAATAACAATTGGTATTGTCGTAAATATTCTCAATAGTCACAAATGATACTTTATTTTAAGGGTATGAGGTCTGTAAATATAATGCTACAATTATAAATTAATAATAATCGCAGATTTCTTTTACTTTTGTGAATAAGTGTGTGACTAATTATAATAATAATAATAGTTTATTGACCAATAATATTACAAGGATCTACAACTAAGAATAGTTACATGAGATGACTTAAATTTATAATATAGCCTCTGTTGCCGAGCTCGGCATAAAGCCTGTATTACAGCATCCAGCGCCAACTCCCACGGAATATGGCAAGGTAAAGTATTCTAATAAATAATGTTTAACAAAGAAATAATTTAGAAGAAATTTAAGTAAGTGCAAGGTTACACTAAGTGTATTTGTGAGTCCTCTCTGTGAGGGAGTGCGTGTTTGTGTGTGTGTGTGTGTGTGTGTGTGTGTGTGTGTGTGTGTGTGTGTGTGTGTGTGTGTGTGTGTGTGCGTGTGCGTGTGCGTGTGCGTGTGCGTGTGCGTGTGCGTGTGCGTGTGCGTGTGCGTGTGCGTGTGCGTGTGCGTGTGCGTGTGCGTGTGCGTGTGCGTGTGCGTGTGCGTGTGCGTGTGCGTGTGCGTGTGCGTGTGCGTGTGCGTGTGCGTGTGCGTGTGCGTGTGCGTGTGCGTGTGCGTGTGCGTGTGCGTGTGCGTGTGCGTGTGCGTGTGCGTGTGCGTGTGCGTGTGCGTGTGCGTGTGCGTGTGCGTGTGCGTGTGCGTGTGCGTGTGCGTGTGCGTGTGCGTGTGCGTGTGCGTGTGCGTGTGCGTGTGCGTGTGCGTGGGCGTGGGCGTGGGCGTGGGCGTGGGCGTGGGCGTGGGCGTGTGCGTGTGCGTGTGCGTGTGCGTGTGCGTGTGCGTGTGCGTGTGCGTGTGCGTGTGCGTGTGCGTGTGCGTGTGCGTGTGCGTGTGCGTGTGCGTGTGCGTGTGCGTGTGCGTGTGCGTGTGCGTGTGCGTGTGCGTGTGTGTGTGTGTGTGTGTGTGTTCAATCGATTTTGGCGATATCTGTCAATGTGTCATTGTCATTCTAAATAAGTCTATTGGGGATCTGTGACAAAATCTTGATTAGTTAGATTCTGATCGGTGTGAATTCGATCTTCTAACGTTCGTTTCAGAGTAGGTTTATTATTTTTGAATAAAAAACGCCAAATAAAACAAATATACCTAACCTCTTTTACGTTTGCACAGATGAGGAGTCTTTTTAGTTTTGTTTATTTAAGGAGTTCTTGGAGTAGAAAGTGACAGTTCGTAGGATCTCAATCGATGACTTCCGTGCATGACGTACTTCCGGTTTCGTAAACGCTGGTTCTTTTTTTCGCTTCAAAAATTAAATAAACCAGGTAAAATTGAAAAATTCTGCCCAGGCTCAATTCAGGCTTCAGGCCCAATGGCCGGCCCACTGCCACTTCAGCATGCTAATTCGGTGTGCTATGTCGGTGACTTTGGTTCTCTGTCGGATCACCTCGTTTCGAATTCGATCTTTCAGAGAAACTCCCTGCGCATAGCCCTTTCCATAGCATGCTGAGCGACTTTAAATTTGTGGACCAGCCCCACTGTGAGTGTCCACGTTTCGGCACCGTATGTCATGCATGACGGGTAGGTTGCACGGATTGAAAACTTTCGTCTTGAGACTCTGTGGGATTGGCGATGTGCATGCATGCTCTAAATTAAATTTATACACAAATTTGTTGTCGTTCTTGGGTTAACACTATCCCTAGATAAGACTCCAGTAAACCATTCTGTATGATTTGTGTGTTTTAGCAATAAATGTATTTACACTTTCCCTATCATTTTCTAAATAGGCATACCAAAACGAGCGTGCCTTAATTTTAATTAAATTTTACGTCTATGCTTAACAAAAAGTTATAGCCTAAATAGATGGCATTTTTAATTACTAACTACATAACCGTGGCTTAGCCACCTAGATTACAGCGTGTACAAGACTAATATACCTTTTCATTTGCCCACAGGCTCCTTAGGCGAGCAGATAGGCAAGATCACGAACAAATGCTGCTCTGTAGGCGACGCATATGCGCGCGCGCATGATGCGCGGGATTGTACGTCGTCCGTCCCACCGGAAGTACCGCTGATCTTCAGCACGCTTTGTCAGCTGGCTATGGACCAGTGTTGCCAGGAGTTCCGACAGTAAGTGTCCTCTATTGCCCTTGGTGATCCTCACGTATCTTCGTCTATCCTCTCTTGTGCTCTTATGGACCAATACTCTTAGGAGATTCTCCAGTGAGTACTGTACCTACTGCCCACCATTGTCGCTTATTCTCAACTCTATTAAATTTTTCCTAACTTTCTCTGAAGTCCTTTCCTTTCGTGATGTGTAATTGAATGTTATCCGCTCAGTCGGACGTAATGCTGGATGTTAGCTCTTTGCGCCAGCTGACTATGGACCAGTACCACCAGGAGTTCCGCTAGTAGGTGTCCTCATCTGTCTTCAGTGGTCCTCAGCTGTCCTGAGGGTAGGCCCTCTTATGTACGATTACTGTTAGGAGTTTCACCAGTGATTGTCCTCTGCAGTCCGCAGCTGTCCTCAGCGGTCCTCACTTATCCTCTCCTATCCTCTCATTTGACATCAACTATCTAGCTTACTTAAAACTACTTTTAAACGTGTTTTGTGCTAACTGAATTATGAAACTCTCACAAGATGTATAAAATATCCTTTATTTCGTTTCCAGCAAAGTATGCGCTGAGGGCATCGAGATGGCGAAAACTTCTGGTAGCTGCAACAGCTCACATTTTTCCCAAAAAGAGTTGGGAGAGGTAAGTAATAGTAGATTGTTCACCAAGGGTGCAAACAAATAGGCATCTCTCGCGAAGAAGATCGAATCGCGCAAGACACCGAATTATAAGTTGCACGGGTTTATACCATTAGATTGCGATTGGTTAGTAGACTACCAATTGTGTCAATGAAACAAACATTACCGTATTAATGTCACTCTATTCAAGAACTACGCATTTAAGAGACTCGCTCCCCTGGAAGCGCTAGATAGTTAGTTACAATTTCTAGCGGAAAAACTATCGCATTCACAAGGCAAGTCGGTGTAATCTTTGTCTTGTGTTTGAACATTGATAGAAGCTTGCTAATTACCTAGTCACCTACTGCTCCAGTGTTTTCTGAGGGCTTAGATACTCGCAAGATAAACTCTCGAAGATAGCACAAAATTTAAAGAAACGAAGGCGTCTGTCTATTCGATATTTTGCCATTTATCGCAATATTAACTCTTCTTTTACGCGCCAACCCTATCGGTCAAGACGGCAAAGGAGTGAGTTTTGACCTACGACCTGATGGGCCGATGACTTTATGAAATACAGGGTACCAGACCTAGAGCCAGTTTATGAATTAAGAATTTCGCTAAGGAAATAGTTGACTGTAGTGCTGTCTCTTCGAATTTCCCAAAAAAGGGCGTGATAGAACGTTACTTAAGTATTCACTTAGTGATATTCTCAATTCAGAAACCGGCCCATAGCCCAAGATCTTTCAATCAAGATCTAGATCTATATCTGTGGTACCGACTAACCTGCAGCAATGGCCGTGTCTTTGAAATAATCTTCCAGTCTATTGTATTTGCTGCGTGCTGTCTCGTAGTTGACGACGAATTTGGCCACCACGTTCTTTGAGGCTGGTAATCCAAACAAGAAACTGGTATCGACCTCGTTTTGAACCTTTGCAAGTTGTTTAGGCATGATACTTTCGTATTCGCAGGGATAATCCTTAGATTACTAAGTTTAGTAAAATAAAATATCAATATCTTTATTAAATTTATTTGTTATTCTGGTAAGGTCTATGTCATTGCATATTATAAGCTTATCTTCCAAGAACGGTTACGTTATGCAAGACTTTTATCTGTGTAGCACCTATGCATAGTTGGATCCACTTGCTTGATTTATCTTGTAAATAGTAGTTTTCTCCTGAGCGTGTGTCTTCCAGTAGATAATAGATTATATTAGATTATTACGCTAATAATATCTCATTTGGCTCTAGCAAACCATCTTCTATTCCCAGCATTGCTGTCAACAATGCCAAAGTGGCGCTACGATCGGCTCGGAGGGCGGCGAGTGCAGTTTGGAGTCTTTAGAAGGCAGCACCGAAGATTCACTAATTCAGGGTGCCTTCGAAAAGTGCTGCTCGGTAAGTGAGTAAGGAACTAGATAGAATGAGCATTTAGTACAAGGTTATATATATGTCACTTATCTGCTTATTTTGTTTCTGTGATGTATCTTGTTGGTATAATAAATGTCTTTTTTCTTCTTCTAGTTTCTATGAAAAGTCTTAAGAGGCTATAATTTCTTTTTTAACCACGAACAAACCTTGATTTGTATCAGCTAAATATATTGGTAAAGGGTCATTGAGATCCGGCATGTCGTTTGTGAAATAAAACCAAATTACGTTTGTATGGGAATTGCTCCTTGAGGGGCCACCTTAAGCTGTTTACATTGAATCTACATGCAAAGTTTCATTATCATGCTACTAACAGTTGAGGAATGTTCTCATGGGGAAAGAATTCTATCTGCAGCATCATTTTATTTCTCAGCATGCAAAATTTAAGTCTTAGGTTTGTGATATCCTTGCCTGGCTACCGTAGTACAGGTCACCTTAGTTTGGAACCAGAAAAAGTTATTGTGTTGTGCGGGAGTTATTATTATCATGAAAACCGCCACTTTTTGGAAAATTAAGATAACTAATTCATCAATTCACAATTATTGCGAAAATTATCCTAGACGATAGCCGTAGGTGGCAAATGTAGAGTCAGCGATAGCTAGGATAACACACCAGTAGCTTTTAGCAAGAACAAAGATCTTTTAGTTGAGCATTACCTCTGTTTTGTATCTATGAGCGTCCGAGAGCACTGAAGATGGAACGAATTAGTTCCAGAGTCATTGAAGAAAATAGCTGTACCTAAGTAGTATATAACCTATTTCTATCTGTTTCAGTCTCAGAGGGAATCCCGCAATATCTCAGATGCAACCCACGCTGTTTCACAAAAGCCGTCTGTTGGTAAGAGAAATGCTTAAAGGAAACATTGGCATCAAAATCTTTGTAGATCTAAAATAAAAAGCTTTTAAATTGTGAATCTAAATGCTAGTCTTCGTGAAATCACGTGAACCACAGACTACATAGAACGGACCACACTGCATACACTGATTTTCATGGACTTAAAGTAGATTATTTTAAGACGACAGGATTATTATATTTAAAACTGTATGATATGGCTTTTAGAGTGAGTATGCTTGTGTTTTTGCTGGTACAATAAAGAATATTCTTATCTTCTCTTATCTTATGTTTCCTCCAAATATTATTGCAATTAGATCAAATACACACACTAAAAGTGCCAGGAGCCATAACGCCTATCTAGCCCAAATCAACAGGCTTTTAAAGTATCCCACCGCTGATACGGTAACCCTCATTCACGCATTCATATTCCAGCGTCCATATGCGAGGAGTACGCCCCAAACGAGCTGTGCGCCCACCACTGTATCCCCATACCCGGCTCCTATCGCTGCGAGTGCAACCCTGGCTACAAGCTGATGTCTGACAAAAAGAATTGTATGGAGGTAATGTATCAAAATCTTTTTTTTCTTCAACTGCCTCGTTAGTCTAGTCTCGCACGTCTGATTATCAAGATAGAGCTCGTAGGTTTAATTCCCGCTAAGCATCGCCGTACTTTGATTTGAGCTATTTGGTAAAATACCTACAGTTAAGACTCTGCTCCTTGTTGAAACTCCATAGATATCCAATTTGAACCTACTTTGGACCCCTTGGTTAAAGTAGACCTCACATCTGCAGCTGTGGTCTAATTAAGGATGACAAACTTTGTAACGCATTTTTCATTCACTACGTGACTATGATGACATTTTTTTTTAGAGTCTGTTGACTGTTTTTCTTCTGCAAAAGGTCTCGAAACCACTTGTGCTATTAAAGAATCGCAACTGCTTCTACTTTAGCTTTTGGATACATAGAAGATTTTTGTACATTGTTTCTTCACCCTTTTGCTTTCAGCTTGTGAAGAACAGATGCAAGCCGAAGAACCCTTGCCACCATAAGTGCACTGACAATGGTGTAGAGGTGAAATGCTCCTGCAGGCGCGGCTACCAGCTGAAAGCTGACGGGAAGTCTTGCGAAGGTCTGATTCATGATCACGCATAGTATATACTTACGTAACTAGGACCTTCATACTCTGGAGAGGTGATCAGCTCCTAATACTGTGGGGCCCGTAGACCAAACTCGCCAAACACCAAGCTTGGCCAGCGACCTCGTTTAAGCTGCTCCAAGTTGATTTGAAGGTATTGATGATGGCTAAAATAGATACATAAATAGATAGATTGATAGCTGCAAACTATTCTACATTCATCAAACCCGGTTGCGAGTATATCTGATAGTAAATATAATTATACGTTTTCTTTCATCTTCATACTTTTTTTAATTCTTGCCAGATCTTTAGGGAAGCTACACTTGAATCAGCACAGTCTCTCGTTACTACATTAATTGATAAAACAACCCGGTATTTAAATTTCCTGACTATTATATTTATTTAATGCTGTGTGTTGATGAGACACCACATATTATATAATGGTGGCTACACAACCTGCGATAGTTATTCAAACTTGAAGTTTTCTTGCCTCAAAAAAAGTCGAGTAGAGAACAGTTTATTGTACACAAAATAAGAAATAACGTAAAATAGTAGAGAATGAGAAGAAAATTGATGATAAAGAAAACTTGGTTGCTGACTTCCGTTAGGATACAGCACACGAAGAAAAAGAAGCAAAGGAAGTCGATAATATTGGTGAAATGCTCTTTTTCCAGACATAGATGAATGCAAGCTAAACCTGTGCCTGCCCGGCACCGAGTGCCGAAACTACCTCGGCTACTATAAGTGCATTCCAATTAAGAAGAACCAAAGCACAGACCAGGGACAGTGCCCGGCTGGCTTTAAAAAGAACCCCACTAATGGTGCTTGCGATGGTAAGTCGTCTTTTTTGGGTGACCTAGTTTGATTTTCGACGTGTCATGGTAATAAACATACATTTTGTCACAGGTAGGTAACCTTACCTTTTACTTTTCTAAAGTACCTATATAAGATGTTTGTGTACATAATACATTTCTTTATTCTTTATTATTATTGTTTGTCGGTCCAGAAATAATATGCTTGATTTTCAGCACAATGTGTCTTGGGTTCGATAACCGCACGGGGCCGCTGTACTTTGAATTGTGACATCGATCTAGGTGTTTTTCATTATTTGTGGTGTCAGTGCTTGTATTGACACCTACCCCAATATTCAGGGTATACTAGTTTAGGATCCAGTACAAGTTATCTTGTAACATTGAGTCAAAATAGGAATCATGCACTCATGATATCTAGCGTACCTTATTACTGTATTATTGGTCTACTGACTGACTGACTGAGGATTCTTGGTAGTTTTGTCTCTTGTTTGCCGTTCTTCATCTTCAGCGCCCCAACGTATTGTTGCATTACGACGATGCGCAATCTTTCGTAGCTTCCAAGCCTCGATCAATATGTATGAATTCTTTTTTAGAAGTTTATTGATCACAAGGTGTATAAAAGAGGACTTTTCAAGTATCAAGTTCCTGGATGTAGAATCTATTACCGGGGCCAGTTACGAGTAGATTCGTCGCAGAAAAGCGATATGGGAAGTATTGTTGGATACATTTTCAAACGGTTATTTTTGTCATGTCATTTCATTAAAGTAAAATGCACTCTTTGTACTCCACAGATATAAACGAATGTAAACTTCCCAGACCTCCGTGTTCGATGTACCTCTGCGAAAATACAGTGGGGGGCTACAAGTGTGGAGGTGTGGCTGGGGATCCTGGAAATTTTTCTGCTAACCCTGCACCTTTGTCCACGGTCGAGGATAGGTGCCCACCTGGATTCAAGAGTGGCATCAGAGAAGAGTGTGAAGGTACTATTTCTATCTACCAAGCCAAGCTAGCTCTTACAGTGAGTCATGACACACCCTTGCCCCCCCGCCCTCTGGTTTTAAATCAAAATTAGAGCTAAGGAAACATGTAATGCTGGTGAGATTTAGCTTTAGCGTCGGAAGAGAGCTCGCTGGACCAATAGTCTGAAGCAGATTCCCGATGGCGCCTGGATGAGGATGGACGACCAGGCCGGCCTATGTCCAGTAGTGGGAAAAAGTGGTCCGTTGGAGTGGTTAGGATGGGAAGAAATTATGGAAAAATAGAGAGAGAGATTACATTGAAACTGCTAATACTATGAAAATGCCATTTTACTTGATGAAAAATACTTTTTGGCAACTTGGGACATTTTTTAGGGATTTTCAAGGCCCCTTTAGCTCATAATCATAAACTGACAAGTTTTGAAGATATTTGCCTTATTTCTAGATGTCGATGAATGTTCAACAAATCACCACGACTGCAACCAACAGTCCCAGTCTTGCATCAACACGCTCGGTTCCTTCTACTGCCAAGACAAGGGATCCAAACACTGCCCGCCTGGATTCAAGCTGAATGCTGTTACCAATAACTGTGAAGGTAGGTCATTTTATAGAGTTAAATATACTGAAAGTTCATTTGCAAGGGCCTTGTTTTGATGGAGTCATATGACGAGTTTTTATATTTTGCTGTCCTCTCCATAGAATGAAACCAATGCGTCACCTATTTAGGGTTTCGAACCTTAAAGAAAAAATTGGAAGCCGCCATCTCGTTCGGCCTAAAACACGCGACGCGTTGTATAGAAATCGCGCATTCGCCCCGTCTCTTGTGTATGGGTTTCATGCCGTCCTTTCAGCACATTTTGTATGAAAGTGAATTGGATTAACGACGTGTCTCTTCCACGCTCCCGCCCCACGTCCCTTCTGTGTGGCCCGAGGCCAAGGCAGGATAGTGGAGTATTGTGGACGCCCTTTGCCCCACTCAGGGGACATAGTACATTAAGTTAAGTCAGTATAGGATCAGTATGTGGTCCGTACGTTCGTTCATCCATTTGTTTGGTACAAATATCATTCATTTGTACCCATTTGTTATGACGGTTTAGGCTCAAATACATGACTTGTTTTAGATCCATATTAGACTTCACAGCATAAGTTGTCTAGCATGATAACTCAGAATTTATTACAGATGTGGACGAGTGCCAAGACAGCCACTTCCTTTGCCCTATTGATAAAATTTGCGTCAACGTCCCTGGTGCTTACGACTGCAAGCCAAAGTACGACCGCTCCAGGTAACTTTTGCGTCATGGCTTTCTGCCAATTGCTACAATATTTATCTACCCAACAGCATAAAGTGAGTTTGATTAGAGAAACGAGTCGCCCGCCTCACATTAAATATCTCAATCTCTAACCATCACAGAAGGAATCTGTTAAGATCGTCCTGATATCTAAAATTTGTTTTACAGGTCAACTACGAAATGTCCCTATGGAATGAGGATTAATCCCGGAAGTCCTTATTGTGAAGGTATGTACCTCCGGAGATCCGAGACGTTGAAATTTCTGATAAGTTTTATGGAATTTATCGTTTTATATGGAAAAAGGAGGACGCGTGCGCGGGCGCGTCCAATAAACTAAACACAAAGATAATGGGGAACTTGCCATGAACGTAGAAATATACTCAGAAAAAAAATTGTAATGAGGACTTAGACCCTTAAAAACACAATTTTACGAGATGACTAAAATATTGATAAACGCTTTAAAAATTATAAGGCATTACCTTCAAGTTGTGACGTCACAGGTAGAGCCAGATTTGAATGACTCGTTGTTGTACCACGTGACTAGAATGAGTTTCGGACAGGTTATAACATGAAAAGTATTAGTCGGAGAGAAAAAAACTAAGCACGGTTTAATTAATCTTTTAATTAACATGGCCTCTCCAATAAGATTACAGAATAAGTGTAGCATATGCCAGCGGAGATTGAAAAACAGCATCAATTCTGAGGCTCCGACCATTTCAAATTATTTTTATTTATTATTCTTATCACACGCAAATTTGTTACTTTTGAATAAAGTTATTTTTATTTATAAAAAGTTTTTTTGTGAGAGTTCTGTGGAACAGTATACTGCCAACAATTTTAAGACTTAATTCCGACAGACTTATAACTAAAATGTACGTAGATCCGTAACTGAGGCCGCCACCAAATTTCGTTTACAGACATCGATGAATGCTTGGAAGGCACCCACCTGTGCGATCAGTACCAGAGTTGTCTGAATACTAACGGCAGTCACGAGTGCCGTTGCAAGATCGGCTTTGAACCGGATTTGACGGGTGCTTGTGTGGGTGAGTCTTGCTCCATGACGATCATTATTTGTTTGTTACACTTTATTGCACAATTAAAAACATTTTTTTTACGTAGTCTCGTTTATGTCTCATTACATTCAATTCAATTCAAAAATAACAACCCAACACAACAATTAAAAACATTAACAAAAATAAAACTTAAATAACAGGCTTGTGATAAAAAAAAATTGTGCAATTATGAAGAAGAAGAAGAAAGATATTTACTATACCAACAAGATACATCACAGAAACAAAATAAGCAGATAAGCAACACAATATGCACAACAACAGAAAGAAAACTAATAACGCAACTGACAAAAGGAATAAATAAAACAGGACCATAGATGTAGCCTGTGGTGTATCTAAGTTGAAACAAAAGGCATCATAAGGAAAGCCAAACTTTTTTTACCTAGCCTCCATTGTTACCAGCCTGTATTGTCTACTTGACAAATCCTACCCTCGGATTTTCCACCTCACTGTGTCTCTAACCACATTGCATAATCACGGCAAGAGTCGTTATTCCAATCTTCGCCTTGGTCTGACGCCTAGTTGATCGTAATTTTAGCGTCTCAGCTTATAGTGCAGACATAGCCAGCTTTGTTCCACATGAACCTGGCGGAACTACTTCAATTTTAAGTTCCGATTACGGAGGCAAGTCAATAACTTTTTTCATAACTACTTTTTTAATAACTAGCTCTCGAATGACCTCAACCTGAAAGCATCCAGATTTGGGAAGAATCTGGTTGTGCTTGAATTGAAAGTTCAATCAGCCATGATGAAAATTATGTTCAGGTACCGTCAATGTAATTCTACTAGCTACGCGAGGTGGTGACTGGGATTCATAAGGAAGACTAGGATATAAGAATCGGATAAAAGGTGGAGTGATCCATTCCGATTCGAGTTTATTCCACAGCAATTCTATTGTACTTATTACTAAACCCGACTTTTCCACGATTACGTAATAATGGGTATCATTCATTAGCCGTGAAGGAAAAATTCATGAGGAATTCTGAGTGTTGGAGGTATTCATTTTAGCTCGTCAATCCATGGTGGGCACGGGTGACGATTAAGCCCATAAGCTCTCTGTGAGAGAAAGCTTGTGCCCTACAGTAGGGAATGTATAGTAGTAGCCAATGACAGGTTTCCTATACCACAACTTCCGCTTATGAATGTATGTGGAAGCTATTATCTACAGCTTTTTCTCTTTTCCAGATATGAACGAATGCGCCACGGATCAGAACAACTGCCTCGCGGAGTCACAGCGGTGCGACAATACCGTGGGCTCTTACATCTGCGTCAGATTCCTATCCTGTGGGACTGGGTATATTCTACATCATGCCACTGGGAACTGCGAAGGTATTGCGATGATCACACACATTGAGGGTTCTAAACTGAAAAATATTTTAACCGAGGACGAGATGCTTTTAGTTTCTGTGTTATAGTTGGTGGCAATTACGTACATTATGGAACCAATTGGAGAAACTCGTCTTCTCTAAAAAATCGACAGATTATTGGAACAGCAAAGACCGTGTATGGCCTCTCAGTGTAATTATATATGCGGGTTTTAGTAATACACCATATCACAGCAAATGTTATCACGTTTAGAATGTATAATAACTCCGCTTCCAGAGAGATTTAGTTTGAGGTTCCGGCCTATTCGAAACTTGACTTCTATCTCAGCTGAAGCGAAGAAGAAGCAATTGCAATTATTTATTTCAAACTTACTATAAGGTTACCTGATAGGTAAGGTTGATAGGGTCATAGAGTGTTAGTAAATTTAAAACCTTCGGATGTAGCCAGCGTCGAAGATCTGTTTCGCTTGGCAAGAAATAAAGAAGAATATGGGGATCTGATGGCAAACCTCCATTAGTGGAGAGGCACAATAAGAAGAAAAAGAAGAATGTAGAGTCTGTTAAACTTATTTTTAGGGTAAATTTTTAGGTGTGGCATCAACCGAAATCACGCCGAAACACGACAAATCTCTTGGCGACGTGTCTTTTTCTGATGAGTGACCAGTTTACTGGCGATCACCGTATGGTGCCAAACGAGTTAAATGCTACTCAATTGGAACTACCTGGGAGTCGCTATAGAGTGTGCAAAAATATGTCTTTAAATAATAAAATTAAACCTACGACCGTCCGGCATGGTAACTGGGCGTAATACCGTTATACCAACGACGCATCTGTAGGTTTGCCTTATAAACGAGTACTCGAGCGGTCATCTTTGTAGATCCAACCAGTAAACTTTGCTATCTCTAACCATGACCCTAAACTCCACAGACATAGACGAATGTGCCCTCAGCCAGCACAACTGCAACCGCGCCGGACCCAACTACCAGTGCGTAAATATACCGGGCTCCTTTCGCTGCGTCCGACAGCAGCCGTCCACCACGTCCACCACCGCAGGCCCCGAGTACGAGTATGAATATTACGATTCTGAGTGAGTATGCCTTCACAAAATAACACGAACGGGACGATGGTTAGTGGGTAGATTAGTAGCCCAATGGACGGACGATATCGCTGAGTGGGGAATGGCAAGGGACCGCGAAAGATGGAATTTGGGGGGAAAGGCCGCAGCAGTCTGATGATGATGAGGTCATCACAAAACATAAATGTTTGCCACATTTTATAGTTTGAGAAGACGGTACAGATCGAGGATAGGAGTAGTGAGAGGCACAGGAAGATGTATGAAGAGGAAAATGTCTAAGCTGGACAACTCTGCTGACGAAATTATATTTTTGTTATTAGTCACACGAAATCTAACTATATAAGAGGTGTAGTCTGTACATTTTGTACTAAAATGCTAGTGGTATTGTTACGCTGACGTGCCGACCACCTGTACATTTTTCATTAGAAATAGTCATGCTAATGCACTTAACAACTAGTTATTACCACGATACAGTGATTCCTAGTGTGGGCGCTGCTAAAAAATGTTAATCAGCACTAAGTCATTAAGTTATTGGAAAGTTTTAATTTAACTTGTCAATTTTGTTTTTAGAGAAGAACCGGAAACAAACAGTACCAAGTCTAAAACGGTGCCAAACAAACCTGACACGAATCAAGTACCAACAACTACTAGTTCAACTACAGAAAGGTCTACTCCTTCTACACTACCTCCTACCACAAGTTCGGTTCCAACAGAATCTCCGAAATCCGAGCAACCAAAGTCAGAACAAACCCCCACGAACCCAGAACAACCGCAACAACCAGAAAACAATGAACCGCAAACTCCTAAAATTGACTTTAGATTTGGTGATCCAGGAGAAACACGTGAAAAGGAACTAACAACAAATGAAGTAAAACCACCAGAAGAGAAGAACTATTACGAGCCAACACAAAAAATACCAGAAGACAATACGTTGCCACATCTGGTGTTACTGACACCGCCCGCAGAAACTGTGACTTTTGAAGCGGTGAGAGGTGAAGACGGCTCCTTGATAGTGAACACTAAAGATGTACCAAAGAATGAGTGGACTAATATTGCGGGGAAACCGGAGCAAAGCTGTCCATCAGGGTTCGAGCCCAATGATTTTGGAACGTGCATTGGTGAGTTCTTATTCTTACTCCTTGATGGCTGAATGGGCTGCCAATATACTATATCAATCACCTGAGAAAACACAGACGCCGTTTTCTATCGTCTAAAGATTTCCCCTTTTGTGAGCTTGTAAAATGATGTCGTTGCTGTTCTCTTAACACACCTACCTTGTGAAAATATTAAAGTTTTAATGGTGTCAACTTAGCTACATTGGTTTTGATATTACACACTTCCTAGAGAATTCTGTGGTTAATAGCAGAACTGGTGCTACAAGTTACTGTAACTTATTACCTATTTTTATTTTATTTTATTTATTTGGCACACAAAACAGGTTACAGACAATATTACACAAGAAAAACAAAGAAAAAATTTACCTTGATCTAGCCCACAACCCTAAACTTATGCGCACATCATGATTATAAGTTATGAAAAGGAAATTATGATAAAATTTGCAATCAAACTGGTATGCAGGAATAACAAAATTATGTAAACTTAATAATTATTATAATGATGATGATTATAATGACAGTTCGCTCTTCATTTGAGGATACTTAGGAGATTCTATTACTTTATTATTCCTCAATTGTTTTCTGATATGTTGTTGTTGGAGTCTCGATATCTTAATAGTCGAAAAATCGACATTATGCTGTCCAAGAGATGTACGTAATGTATCTTTCCCTCGTCCTCTCTGTGTTGATCAACGTGTGTGAGCTTTATCGCAATGCCAATTTCAAACGATTTCATTCCAGACATAGACGAGTGCGCAACCAACAGGCACGTATGCTCTGGCCTCACTGAGATTTGCCGCAACAGCATCGGCGGTTACGTTTGTAACTGCGCCCCAGGGTTTCGCCGAGACTTGACCACGGGAGCCTGTGACCTAATGACCTCATCTACCAGTACTAGCACAACTACTAGTACAACTACTAGCACTACTAGTTCTACTAGCACTACTAGTTCTACTAGCACTACTACGTCGACAACGGAGACGCCAACTTCTTCTACCACTGAGGGTAAGTTAATGTTAGTCCTTGTCACATGAAAGACGTTTTCGTGTATGTTGCACTTCAAATATAAATACTTTATTAGTAAAATATGGGTAGGTACAAACATCTTCTTCCATTTTGTTTCGTCCTCTCCTCCAAAACGTGCTTTTTCCACGAAACGAACTTCCCAAAATACAAATTCCCTTGACAATTACTCAAAACGTGTACTTTTAATTACCATGAAGACTTTTGAGTACTTTATCAGTATTATTGATCAAGTTTATATCGAAAAACGAGTTTCTCTCCGTCGTCCTAAGTACCCGAAATTACCGGCTCCTCTCCAATTTATGTTTTTTGTCTTCTATAGACGATAGACGATTCTTCGGCTATAAAGTGTATCGTCCAAAATTCAGGCCTTTCAAGACTGTGACGCTTTGTGACGTTGGTTACCACATGAACACCAGCTCTGGGAAGTGCGAAGGTATGATTATATTTAAGTAATTCTTACTTTCTTAATGCTTACACCTTGACACGTTTGATAACTTCAGAGATCAGAAAATTGAGGTTTCAGTTACTCAATGACTGACTGACCAGATTTACGTAGAATACGAAAACACTTTAAAGTGATAACATGTCTTTCGTAATTTATTACTAATTTCCAATATTTGTTACTAAGTTCACGACAACGAGAAATAACCTTTACCTGTCAATTCGCTTAAGCCTGAAATTAAGGGGAATTGTCCCGATTTTTTCCCCTGTATTGTGGACATTCTCATTGTGATCCTCTCTCACCAGACATAAACGACTGCATAAATGTTGTGGCATGCTGGGGTGGCGTATAGAGTCAAATCGCATAAGCCTATAAGCTTAAGAAAATTTTCCCAAAATTTTCCAGTAGATGGTAAATATTCTCATTGTGTGTTTTTTTCCTGAAGACATAAATGAGTGTATGAACGGCGTGGCACGCTGCGGTGCCGTAGAGATCTGCGTGAACACGGACGGCGGCTACCGCTGCGACTGCCACCCTAACTGGAAGTACGACGAGAGCCGGCACCGCTGCGTGCCCAACCGGGAGCGCGGCCGGTTCCCGTCCGGCTACGAGAACGTTGGTGAGTGGTTTTTCCGAATACTATTGATGATGTGAACTGATTGACTGATGAAAGATGGATTGTGATTGATTGATGAATTCATGCATAATGATGCGGCGAATTGACGCTGTGATACATCCATGGATTGATGTAACAGTGCATTGATGGATTGTTAGATTGATTGCTTGATGAATTGGTGTAACGATGTTGATCACTTCGTGAATTTATGTATGGTGCTCGGTTGATTGACGGATTGACTGATTGAAATAAGGATGAATGGTAACTGCAGTACGACGAGAGCCAGCGCCTCTGCGTATCTTATCGTTATCGTTATCACGAAGCAAGACACTTAAATATTGTGCTACAATTTAAATTATTATAATTATCTTTACAATGACATTTATTTGATTACAATCCAATCTATGTATTTACTCAATATAATATTACATACACACATAATAATATAATGCAATAATAATTTAATTTATGCTTATTTTGACATTGAAATACCAAATTACTGCCAATTTATTCGTTTTTCCGAGTGCTGCACGTCGGTACACTACCGGGTACTGACGGAAGACCAGCGCTGGAGTGGTCTGCCTCTCCAGCATATGCTGAGTCAGAGCCCCTTTGCTTTTACCACACCCACAAAATGCTCTCTCGTATTGTCTATTGATTTGTGTATGCTTATTTCTGTTACTCTTTTTGTGTGCCTACTTGCTGTACGATTTTGCTTTGTAATTTTCTTTATTTGTTCTGTACCTATGTGTGTGTGGAAATGCAAATAAATGGTTTTATCTATCTATCTAACTATCTACTTAATTTTATTATTTTTATTCCTTTCCAAGGTCATTCCGATGTCACAGTGAGTCGGAAAGACGTCCGAATAAACGCCGTGCCGACATTCACGAAATATGAAGGTCGAGGCAATGTGTTGCAGTGCCGATCAGGATATACTCTTGGTGACGACAATACTTGCCAAGGTGAGCAAGAGATTATGGTGATTTTGTGTCATCTGGACTAAAAGGTATCCTTTTGGCTTTCTGGTCTATGATACTATACAAAGAAACAAAGGAACTAACATCCTGACAGTTGCTAGTCAGTATATCTATGACAATATTATGTAGGTACGTCAGGAAAAATATAAGTAAGTAGCTGTTGCCCGCGACTTCGTTCGCGTGGTAATTTTGATGTGTATTTTTCCGGGATAAAAAATAGCCTTTGTGCTAATCCAGACTATAATCTATCTCTGTGCAAATTTCCTCCGGATGCGTTCAGCCATTTTTGCGTGAAAGAGTAACAAACATCCATCCATACATACAAACTTTCGCGTTCATAATATTAGTAAGGATTTTAAAACCGCAGGTAGCCAACACAATGTAAATACTAGAAATAAACATAAACTTTCTTTCCCAAGATTTAGTCTGGCAAAGTTTAATACATCCTTTATGGGGCATTGTATACGTTTTTCCAATAAGATCCCTGAAGATATAATAAGTTTGCCTGAAGCGCGGTTCAAAAAATGTGTAAAGATGTGTAAAGCGCACTTTGTGCTAAAAGGGCTACTCTATAGCATTAAGGATTATTTAGATGACATCCGTGTGGCGCCAGATTAAGAATAGCGTCACTTCATTTCCCCCCGTGAATGTCGTAGAAGGCGACTAAGGAAATAAATTACCAGGAGACGGGCAGCGGCGTCTTTCTGAGATTCCAACCGCATTCTGCGATCGCCAACCCGCCTGCCAAGCCTGGCGATTATGGCAAAACCCCTCATGGTTATGAAAACCACGAGGGAGGCCTATGTCCTGCAGTGGGCGTCAAATGGCTGATGATGAGATGACAAAGATGTGTGGAATTAAAGCCAGTTCAATGCGTCCTAGTACTGGGTTTTAGAAGATATGACATGTAAACTCTGTTAATTAAGGAATATGTTTGAAAAGACAGTTTGGAGTTTTTTTTGTCCGTTTTTTCTCCAAATGATTTTGAAACGAACACCTAGTTTTTCTTGTAACGTTCAATAAGTCACAGTTTCTATGTTACTTTGAGTAAAATTTTTTGACTTAAACTAAAGGTAATCGTAAAGCGCAGTGATATCTGCTAATGACAAGCGAGTATTAATAAACCGCTTACAATGTGTTTTCTTTGATTCCGTTCGGGACCCTTAGTGTCTTGAGGCCTTTTCCAATAAATCATCAGATATAGCATGAGACTCAGGAAGGTCCACTTCTTCATTAGACCACGTGTCTATCGTTGATTATCAAGACATCATGTTCTCCAAAATTCCAGACGTAGACGAATGCGCTACTGGCTCAGCAAATTGCGACGCTCAGCAGATCTGCACCAACCTCCCGGGGGGCTACGTCTGCGCTTGCGCGATGGGCTACAAGCTGGGCGACTCGGAGTGCCAGGACATAGACGAGTGCGCCTTGGCTGGAGACCGGGTAAGTCTGGAGACCGTGATGAAGGTGGGTAGGGTTTTGCCCGCATCACCACGCTGGGCAGGTGCTTTGGTGACCGGAGTAGAGGTTTACTCTAGTAAATGAAAAGCCGCCTGAATCTCCCTTATTGGCTTCTTATGACACCCAAGAGATGAGTGATAGAACTCAGGAACCGCGCGGGTAATAGAACTCAAAGAAGATGTTTTTCACAGATCTTTAGAAATCGCTAATATGGAGATGGATTTCAGGTGACAATTGGGAGTGATATATAAGTGATGTGATGATAATGATATGTTCCCAATATATCCTAACATTGTATCTTTAAAATCACTTAGATAACAATAATATGTATCAGGGTTCTATCATCCTAACAACTTCTCTCCTATCTAGGTTACAGAGGTTAGTACCTAGCTCAGAGAGAGCATAAATGAGTACCTTAGGTTAGACTGAGAGTGCATTCTTTGGCTTTGTATCGTATGGTACATGGTATTTACCTCGTATAATAACAATTAGGTACTTGAAATAGTCTGACAGACAAGATACAGTGATACAATCCTTTGAACCGTAAGTTGAAGATAGATTTTCATATTGCTTCGATGTGATGTGATTTCCAGTTCTGTCTGACCGAAACCGACCTCAGTCTACTCTGGATGCTTTCAATCTACTTGACAGACTGAAACTTTGACATTCCTTTCAGCCAATATGCTCGGAACATGCCGATTGCGTCAACACTATTGGCTCTTACCAATGCAGGTGCCATGAAGGATTTCGACCAGCTCCAGCCAATGATAAGGTAATGTTTCATTCATATCGATATGGGGTGGTTGCTGACAAGCCTAGCTAAAGACACGAAAACCAAAGAGGTATCGGTGGCGATTGAATAAAGAAGAATAATAAAAAGAAATACATTTATTTATCGCCACCTAGACAAGACAAGAATACACGATGATTCTACAAGACATAGAAAAGAAAGAAAATATTTAAAAAAAATGTTATTAATTAAACGGGCGAATCGGACTCCGCTACCATCTCGCGCTGGTAGCGGTGCGGTAAAAAGCCGGCTTCTCATTCGGGAGGTTGTGGGTTCGAATCCCGGCAGGTACTGCATGCATGTTATGACTTTTTTTATAAGTTGCGTACATTTGTGAAGTTATAGCAGCAATACCACTCGCTAACTGTGAATGAAAACATTGTAAGGAAACCCTAGTGTCTGAGGTATTTACATACCTCAGCACTTGCTACGTACAATGGCCGAACTATGAAGCTAAGAAATCTCAAATTGCGTAAAATTTTAATTACCTAAATACTAAGAATAAAAAAATAACCAACACGGCAGAACTCGACATCAAGTCTAATAGGAGCACAAGCTATGTCGATGCGGCGGTGAACCGTCCTCAGGCTCAGTAATTGCTGCGGGTTTATTGCCCACAGCAGTGATTTTCAGCAAGGGCCTGGTCTAGTGACTCGCTGAACATCGCATCAAGACTGACAAAGTGTACTAATACATTACAATACGATGGCCATCATCACTGCAGTAGTATTTGTAAGGAAACGATTAATTGATTGACCGCTGAATGACTTCTGCGTTCGCGATGAGAACGCGTTGGTTTGAATACGTCCATACAAATACAACTGCAGTAAATGATACAAAATAGTAGGGATCGCCACCATTTTGGTTGGTCAGTTCCTGGTTCTACAAGCAACTTCAAAATGAATGAATGAATGAAGATTTTTATTCAGATAAATATAGAAAAATAGCGTAGGTACGCTTTTCTGCCAAACTGCATAACAGTTTGTTGGCTGACTTACACAGAAGAGAGATTACATGCATAAAGCAATTTTATAGGTCGCTGATCACTGAATAAACACTTCCAATCAAACCGTCAGCCTGCTATGCCAAGGGTTTCGTAGTTGGATGAAAGAAAATATCAACAATCCTTTTTGCAGGTCTGCATGGATATAGACGAGTGCGTGGAGTCCAGAGCTGGATCTCTGTGCCAGCATCGCTGCAACAACATCTGGGGTAGCTACCGGTGCTCCTGCCATCGGGGGTACAAGCTTAATCCTGACAACAGGTGAGAGAAGAGGCCTCCTGGGCCATGACCTTAGTATAAAAAATCGTTACTCAAATTCACGCTCATAAAAAAAATATTGGAAACATTTTTTATGTCGGTTATATACGCCTCACTGTGGCGTTCCGTGTGGCGCCGGATTATGAATAGCGTCACTCCATTTCCTTCCGTCGATGTCGTAGAAGGCGACTAAGGAAATCAATTACCAGGAGACGGGCAGCAGCGTCTTCCTGAGATTCCAACCGCATACTGCGATCGCCAACCCGCCTGCCAAGCGTGGCAATTATGGCAAAACCTTTCATGCTTATGAAAACCGTGAAGGACGCCTATGTCCTGCAGTGGGCGTCAAATGGCTGATGATGATACGTCTCACTGCAGGACACATGCCTTCTCCCAGAGAGAGAGAGTATAGCAAAGCTTAATTACCACGCGTGCCCACCGCGGATTGGTAATTTTAAGAGCTGATGTATGCGAACACCGCAGACACTCAGGTTTTCTCACGTTTTCCTCGCATGTTAGCGAGCGGTGTGGCTACTACAACTTTTATTTATCACAAAGTTCTTTATCACGATATAAATCTTTTAACATGGCCTCTCCAAGTTCCAAGTCCAATTTCTGAATTACTACTTTCAACTCGGCAGGACATGTTCAGACATCGACGAGTGCACAGTGTTCAAGGCGAAGGTCGTGTGCGTGGGCCGCTGCCTTAACGAGCCGGGTGGTTATAAATGTGCCTGCCCCTCAGGCTATCGGCTGTCACAGGACAAGAGGAGTTGTATCGGTAAGCTACCCTAAATGAGCTTAGCCGTTATAAGTTCGGCTCTAATCGAGCAGGGTCATTTTAAGTGCATGTCTGCCTCTCAGGCTGTCACAACAGGAGTTGTATCGGTATGTAACATACGAGTATGTAACGAGTCGGGCGGTTATGAGTATGCTTGCCCCTTAGGTCACAGGACAAGCGGAGTTGTATCGGTAAGTTACCCTAAACGAGCCGGGCGGTCGGCTTAGCTCAGTTATACGTGTGCCTGCCCTTCAGGCTATTGGCTATAACATGACAAGAGGAGTTACACCTGTAAGTTACTCTAAATAGCACAGGGTATCCTAGTTTGGGACCAGGTCAAGTGATTCTATTTTGTGAAATGTGTCTGCCCTTCAGTGTAGCGGCTGTCACAGGACAAGAGGTGTTTTGTTGCAATTTGAAAAAAACGCCGTTTATATAAAAATCCCACGGCGTGGCACAGATCTTCTCTAAGAACGAGAGAGAGTATGTTGTAGAAATAGTGATAAATATGTGTTTGCGCCTGCCAAAATGTATATAACCTCCTTGCTAGTCTTAACTTATTCTTTTTATGTAATAACGTACACAATTCGTCTTTTATTTCTTCTTCATCATCATCATCATCATTCAGCCACAAGAAGTCCACTGCGGGACATAGGCATCCTCCATGGATTTCCAAAAAGACCGGTTTCTTCTTCATCTCATGAAAATATTAGCGAAGTGAAAAGTCGTCGTATATTTTCTAAGAGGATTTACAGAGGAGACAAATCTCTTTATCGGTGTAGTGACGGGAGCATTTTACTGCCACAGTGCGGTTCAGTCTTGGCAGTCTTTCATCGTCCATAATTTTCTCCCAGATATTGACGAGTGCGAGACGGGCGAGGCGGTCTGCGCGGTGGGAACCAGTATGTCGGGAAGCAACCTCTGCTTCAACATCCGCGGCGGCTACCGCTGCGAGAAGATCACCTGCCTGCCTGGCTACAGACTCGAGAATAAACAGTAAGGTTTACGGTTGATTATCATACGTACCTTTTTAGGGTTCCGTACCCGGAGGGTGCTCGGCCTAGTGCGGCTGCCCGCGAGTCCGTAGTAGCACTGTTCTTGTTTACATCTATGACTCGATACCCGATATTCTTTCGTTCTGTCAACGGGTGCTAATTATGATTCTGCGTATCCTACCCGACTCCCACGACACAGGCTGTGCCTAGTGTAGGAGTTGCAGTTATTCATATCTGTAATGCCTTGATTTTTAATAAACAATTTTTATTTTATTTTATTTTTATTTTATACGGGACCCTATTACTAAGACTTCACTGTCTGTCTGTCACCAGGCTGTATCTTATGAACCGTGATAGCTAGGCAGTTGAAATTTTCACAGATGATGTATTTCTGTTGCCACTATAACAACAACTACTAAAAATAGAATAAAATAAATATTAAAGGGGTCTCCCACACAAGAAACATTGTGTAAGGACAGCGTTCGCCGTTCGGCCATCAATGTAATCTTCACAGGACCGATGTCATGCCGTTCAATGTCAATGTTAAACGCTTCTCGTTGGTGTCTATGGATGGCGCTGTTCTCAAATTCTATGTTTGCCTAATGTTTTATAGATAATGATACGGAACCCTTCGTGCGCCAGTCCGACTCGCACTTGGCCGGTTTTAACCTGTAAAGTCCGTATTCGATCCAACATACCTAATACTTTTTTTTTTCATTTTAGTCGCTGCACAAAGATCGATCAACTGTGTGCAGTGGGAGACTGGAACTGCATACACCAGCCCAGCACTTACTCTTATCACTACATCACCTTCGTCTCCAAGCTCGAAATACCTGTTACTAAGGTAAGTTGGATTTTCGGTTCATTTCTAAAGAAAAGGGAGATGGACTGTACTCCTTCTTGTTCGACCCTGTAACTCTTAAGTCAAATCAAATCATTTTTTTTGTTGAAAGTAGCACAGAAACTGTGACTTAATACACGTTACAAGTTAAACTAATTGTCCATTTCAAAGTCTCCTACATTATTTTGGAGAAAAAATGGACAAAAAGACTCCAAACTTAGTCTTTTCGAGTCCTTAATTTACAGAATTTATATAAATATCTTAAAACCTGGAACTCATGCATTGAACTGGCTTTAACTCCAGACATCATTGTCATCTAAATAATCTTCAAAGTTATAGTAGCTTTAAAGTGTGCTTTACACATTTTTTGAACCGCGTTTCTGGCAAGCTTATTATATCCTCAGGGATCTTATTGTAGAAACCTTTGCCAGCCTAAATTTTGGGAACGAAAGTGTATGTCTATTTCTAGTATTTACATTGTGTTGGCTACCTACAGTTTTAAAGTTTTAACTGATCTTCAAGAGCAAAGGGCCTCAACCACAGATTTCCACTTCTCAAGGTGTTTTGCGACTGCTTCCAGCTCAGGCTAGGTAATCCCGATTGACTTGGCATCTTTGGCTGTGGATCGCTGTGAGCACCTAAATCCTTACTGCAATCACTGACCCACTTGCCAGCTTGGTGATTGCGGGGAAAACACCCCATAGCTATCACGTCTTTTTAGCGTGCTCTGGGGGACACCTCACTGGGTGGTTTGGGTTGTTCGTCTCTGACTGCGATTAACCCCCCTACCTCAGAGGTGGGGGTGCGAGGGGGATCATGTGTACTGCTTACGAAAGTTTTAGCCCTCGGAGTTGTTCGGACCGTGTGATTGCAGGTGGATCTCTATACTATGAGCGTACCAGCATGGCCGAATGCTAATACAAAGTTTGAGCTGCGACTGGTCAAAGTGGACGCCCCGCCTACGGTCAAGAAGGCGCATATTAAGTCTTTTCTGTGAGTATTTTTCAGGAATTTAATCACCAGCCATCCGACCCTACTTCCAACTGAGTAGACTTTCCAGTTATTTATTAGTGTTAATAAATAATTGCCCTTGCGCAATGTCCACAGCACATGAACGAAGGTTAAGTACCTACATGCGCTTTACGCCCGTAAAGCCCGTACATGCCCGTAACGAAATTGAGTACCTAGTGTTAATTTAATCTTACTCTTGATGTGCTGTTGAGATTGTGTAATCGAAAGCATCTCGGACTTTATGTGATATATCAGTTTCGGCTGGCGAGCTACTGCTTTGAAGAGGCATCCACAATACAATATAAAATTATCTTTTTCATCACCTTTACCTACACTCTACATTTAAATTTTAAGTAGAGACTACTTAAAATTCAATGACTCTACCTGCCTTTAGTCTACCTTCAGCTCCTTGCCGGATTTTTACTTACTTAAGTAGACAGAAAAGGACAAAGGACCAGCAAAGGATCGGATGGGTTGGCGTGAAAGAGACTATACCTATGCCCAATAGTGGGCTCTGTTTATGGGTTGATCAGACAGTACCTGGATGACAGAGCATTGCTCGGTATTATTATTTTTTGGTTAATCGTGTTTTTTGGAAATTATATTTAGATACGATGAAAAAAAAAAGGGAAAAAATAATCGGACTTAAGACATCTGGTCTGGACTCTGACCGGGGTCTTCTGGTTTCGGGACCGGCCGATTTCCCACCTGAGCTATCACCACCTTGTTGATGGTGGCGAAATTAAGCAGTTTTTCATTGCCTGAAAACACGGATAAAATGTCATTTTCTAAAAACGAAACCTAGCTACCTAGAAAATTGTTGCAGCCGTTTCCGAGATTCAGATTATATACGTATATATTATCTGAATTTTCGCAGTATCCATCTTTCTTGTCTAAATTGAATAACAAAAACAATTGAAAGTCGATATTCAAATGTTTCACATTTTTTAAAAAAAGAACATCCAAGAAACCATTTGAAAAAAGTTTCATTCGAAAACCTCAAACCATGAAGATTCTATGTCAATTCAAAGAACCTATTGCAATAAAACGGCAATTTCATACTCTAACCCCTAATATATAGATAGAAGTAGGCTGAGCACATGCAACAAATTCAACGTTAATTCCGTTTATTCCAGCCTAACATCAACGAACAAGAATGCCGTGGTGTCCATCGTACAGTCGCTTGAGGGTCCCCAGAGCATTGAGTTGGAGCTGTCGATGGAACTGTATTCAGGTGACAGCTTCGCGGGCATTGCTGTCGCCAAGCTGTTCATCTTCGTGTCGGAGTACGAGTTTTAGAAGGGACGCCAACTAACCTACCAATTCTCGCCATAAAATTCAGCGTGACCTTAGGCCATGTTACGGAGCTATGATTTTCTTTGTTCGCCGGCGCGCCTTTTCCTGTTAATTGTAGAACCTTAAACATTAGCATCGTCTTTCAAGGTCTCTCACAGCACCGAGCGCCTCTAGTCCGATGAAATTAACCAATGTAGTATAATGGCTATTACAGCTCTGATATCTACAGTCATCTATTCGCAATGACATCCGAAATTATACACGATTAAGTAAAACTGGGAGGTTTTGCGGGCCGGGCGTAAGGTCCATCTCTTGGTAGCGATGTACAACAACCGATTGGCAGTGTACTGAGTGGAAAGAGGTTAGATCCACTAGAGTGAAACTAGATAGAGATTGTATAATTCTAAAGTGAACTGTAAAATTCTTGTCTAAGACTGTAGCAATAAGAAAGTACTTACTAAAAAGTGTGAAGATCATCATCATCATCATCATCATTCAGCCACAAGAAGTCCACTGCTGGACATAGGCCTCCTCCATGGAGCAACTGCCTGACTAATAGAATTTTTGACTTTAGCACTATAGAATTTGACATCTTCGTGATGTTCGCATATAGTTCGACATTTAACGAGCCTAGTGGCTGGACCACACGGAGTCAGTCACTGACGTTAGTGCTCATGCCTGGAACTGACTTCTTCCGTTTACATAGTCAGTGAACGTCAGAAAACAAGTCAGTACTACGCGACAACGCTGAACTAACAAAGCACATTAGTTACACCTAGTTTTACTTGTAACCTTCAATAAGTCACAGTTTCTGTGTTACTTGGAATATTTTTTTTTGACTTTCACTTTGACGTTTAAAATACATTTACACTGAGTCAGTATCAGGTCAGTACTGGACTGACTTGGCATTGCCCTGGCGTCAGTGACTAACTCCGTGTGATTCAGCCCTTAGGGCACTTAAGGCTCCACTGACTCTTATGTAAACGGAAGAAATCAGTTCCAGGCGTCACTGCTGACGTCAGTGACTGACTCCGTGTGATCCAGCCATTATCGCGACTCCACCTGCGAACCATATGATGTTGGTGTTTTTTTTTGTTATTTGCGTTTAGTAGCAAAAAACAAAAAAATGTTACCCGTTTACTTGACGCGCCACGCAATTTGCCACGATAGTAGACAAGTTATTAGTTTGGTCAGTTAAAATCATTAGTAAATACGACACTAAGTCCAAAAAATACCTGCATAAATGACAATATTTTCAAATTAGAAAATATGGATACGAGGTCAAATGCAAAACTGACGTTCTAAAAAAAAACATAATCGCGGGCCACAACTCATTTACGGCCGGGCGGACGCGCGGCGCGTAGTGCAAACATCTAAACGCACCTTTTGAATAATAAAACAACAGCTAAGTGTCAGTAAAGCTTATATTTGTACTTAGTATTATTGTTAATTAATATTATTATTCCTACGCTCAATAAACATTTAAAAAAACAAACTAGTGTGGAGATAGTCAATTAAAAATTTCCTTTAATCCCTGAGAACTTGTACTTTTATAGGCAACTTAAGCCCTGGCTTCAGAATCTGAAGATATGGTTAATAAGGCTCGCAATAGATATAAAGGTTGTTAAGAAAAGTTATTAACTAGGTACACCCACATATTATTTTATCTTATAATTTATAGCGCCTTCTTCATCCTTTAAGGACATTAAGAAACCCCCCTTAATTAGCGCCCTTCAAATACACCCTGACAGAATGACTTGGCTAGGTACATACCTAAAAGCGCCGCTACGCAACGAGAAGTCTGTTGCCCTTGGATCGCCGCGCCGCGCGCACGCTTCCGAACTTATGTGCTTTTAGCGGAAATAGTGCGTTCCCCTGGACTTTTTCCCGACCCTCAACGCTTCCACTGCTTGTGCTGGGGAACAACCCCTCATGGTTTTAAAAACCACGAAGGAGGCCTATGTCCTGCAGTGGGCGTTAAATGGCTGATGATGGTGATGTATAAGCATAACATTCTAGATTAATTCATAGATTAATTTTTTTATTATAACGACATCTACTAAAACTACGTGAGATCCATTCCATTTTGAATAATCTACCCGACAGTCTACCAAAATAATTCTTTATCCCATCCCCGGACCTTAAATAATTACTCCTACATCAAATCACAGACTATATTTTTATAACATCTTAATTTCTAACACCATTAGATGTTTTTCAGCAAGTCTGAAAATGTACTAATGAAAATGTAGTGTGGAATACGATCAGAGTTATTTCTTAAATCTTTTATTACTGGAACACGTCATCAGATCATTTACACTATTCTAGGACTTTAAATTTTTTCGATTTTTTTTTTGTGGGTGACCCAGTAAATGTTTTTCCACATAGTAGTAGCAATCAAATGTTACAAAAATACAATGAACATTAAGTCCGACGTACTATACATTTACTTTAAGTGCAATAAAAGTATAAATAAATAAACATTCTTCTATGTAAGACAATAAATTACCGAATTGTAGTACTCTGATCTTATACAATAAGCGTAATACATTTCATACTTCGACCAAATAGGGGATGTATTAGCAAAGGGCGTGCGCGCATGCAACGACTAATGAATTTTGAGGAAGCGAAAGTGATCTGTCAGGATCGTGGCCAGTGGCAATCCCTGGTCTCTGCCTACCCCTCTGGGATACAGGCGTAAGTTTATGTATGTAGGTAAATTTTATAAAATTACGTTTACCTTAATATTTCGACGAATAGAAATCTGAGAAGAACATAAGTAATAAATTACAAACTTAATTGACGCGTTCCAGGAATTGGGAATTTAAAAAATAATTCTGTGCATGAATGTAACTTTGGTGCTGTAACTACCACAGATTAGAATGAAAAAAATGACATGTCTTTATAACTTCTTCAAGCACCAAAGTGACATTAAATGTGTAAATTACATTACATTTTCATTTGCAAAAAAATCCTACTAAAAATTGCATTGCGTTTGAGTCCATTGAAATCACGAAGGTTTGCACAAACGTACGTTCTCTTCCTTTCTAGTCAGTACGGGCCTTAACTTACTTAGGAAGATACCTAACTCTACCTACAGCGCCTTCTCATAAGGATCCACTATATCGAGGATGGTGAGGCAGCCATCCTGGCCAGCGATGGCCACCGACCGACCACCATGGGCACTCTCCACCGCCATAACTTCAGCCGGGGCTCGGTACTCTGCTATGGCTTTGCCGTCCACCGTTCTGGGAATAGAGTAAAATAATTAAGGGTAAGTACCTGTTGACTGAGTAAGCTAATTTGACATTGCTTAGATTGAACAAGTCATAGTTGTAATATTCTTTTTCTGGCTGTGCTATAAAGTGTTCTCTATCTGTCTATTTATCTAAGTGAATTTCGGAAGAAGAGCTAGGTGCTAAAGAATTTTCGTCACCATCAAAATTGCAACTTTAAATTTTTGTGGGCAGCAGCACCTCTCGTGTAAAATCGACTGCAGCTCAACCTTTACATTTTAGTGGCAAAGTCTCCTGTGACGTAACTGAGTAGAGTGTTATGGTATTTACGGGAAATTATAAGTAAAGCCACTAGGTAGTAATTACTCCGTTTCATGCTCGGTAACGACTGCCAGACAATCGGAAAGCAGGTACATTTAAAATGTCTACCTACCCTAGTGTAGAGTTTGAAGTGTTCTGGACTATACTGTAAGCCTCTACTGCAATCACGAATCGAACGAAGCAAGCAAGACAAAGAAAAAGTAGTTCGTTTTCGTTTGACTGCCTCGTTGGTCTAGCCGTTAAGGTGCTTAGCGACCAAAACAGAGGTCGTAGGTTCGATTCCCACTGGGGGCCGCCGGACATTTGTACAAATAGCTTCAGTCTGTGTGTATTTTCATGTTTATAATGTCCTTGCCTGGTTACCCTAGTTTGGGACCAGGTCAAGTGATTGTGTTATGTGGAAGTTATTTATTTATTTGAAAAACCCTGGTCTTTGCCTTGCCTACCCCTCCGGGATACAGGCGTGAGTTTATGTTATGTTCGTTTCAAATCTCAAATAAATCTCACCTGAAAACCCTCAACGTCTTCCTCCCGCTGTGATAGTAGAACACGTAGTTATCGGTGGAGCTGAACATGGTGATGATGCTGAAGACGCCCTCAGCGGCCCTGGTAATGAGCTGCTGCACGGAGGTCCCTCTCTTCAGCTCAATGAGGTCTAGTCCACCCCTGGTCGGTGCGCAGAGGCCGATCTTGCCGTCCCGGGAGCACGCGCCGTTCCAGCGTGGCACGAAACTTGGAAATTAGAATTAGGAAATGTGTGTTTATGTTTGGTTTAAAAGTCATTTATTTAGCGCAAAGAAAAAAGCTAACACAATATTCGAACGTTCCCAAAAAGCTTGATTAACCTCCTCAGTCCTGACCTTGAAAATAAAAATGGTTTTCAATTGTTATTTTCAAGGTCAGGACTGAGGAGGTTAAATGTCTGTTTGTTTTTTAATAACCTATTGTTTTTTAATGTTTAAATGTTTACATTAGTTGTGTAGGGTTCAATTTCAATTGTAGGTAAGAAGATTGTTACTTCAGGAACGGGTTATGACGACCCCTTTCTTTTAGTAGATTCGTATGTGGAGAAATATTTTAGATTTTGCTCAGCGTGCGCAACATACAATAATGTGGTACATTTAATTTTGTGGTATTGTATACCACATCACAGAAATATTTTCGTTACGTTTAAACTGCTTGATTCTCAGACATACCTACACTGTTATTTAAAAAAGAGCCACCGCAGGCATGTATAATGAATATCATCATAAGCAGCCTATATACGTCCCACTGTAGGGCACAGGCCTTCTCTCAGAGAGAGAGTATGGGCTTAAATCACCACGCATGCCCACCGCGGATTGGCCATTTCAAGCGCTGAGGTATGTAAAAATAGCTCAGACACTCAGGTTTCCTCAGGATGTTTTCTTTCACCGTTAGCGAGTAGTATTGCTACTATAACTTCACGAATGTACATTTTACAAATGTATAATGAATATACTTACCTATATTTTTAATATCCAGCATGTACATAAATAAATTAAATTAATTAATGTATCTAGTTTTCTGGTGTGTACAATAAAGCGTCCTAATCTAATCTAATCTAAATAATAATTTATTAATAGGAAACTTTCAGTAGAGAAAGTTGAACTCTGTTAGGTAATAATAGTTGATCAATAATTACCACCACGAGAAATGAATACGATAACTAGATTATCTCACTCACCGAACATGCCGCTTCGTCTTGATGTCCAGTATGCCAGCCTTATCGTTCCCAATGACTGCCACCCAGTGCGGCTTGTGCGGGAGCGCCGCTATCGACTGCATATCCTTGATGCCGCTGTTCTTTATCGGTATCCTTTAGAAACCATTAGCAGAGTTAGGGCGCTTATACACGTCGTCACGTCGACGGCAGTCGCCGACATGTGTCGAGGGCTGTGCAGTTGGCACAGTCGTTCGCAACGAGCCGTCCGTGTGTGAGCGCCCTTAAGCTTATTGACATTGTCAATATATTAAACTTCATCTTGTTCCCACGAATAGACAGGGAAAGGCTGTCCTTCCCGGCGCAGAACCCCGCGTGCCGAGATGAGGCTTTTAGTGCCTAGAGGGCGCCTAACTCCAGGAAGCCTAGCCGTGCATCCATCGGCACGTTGACCTCAGATTGTCATTAGGAAGAGGACCAGGAGTCAAGGAAAGGAAAAGTGTAGGGAGTGTTGATGAGGAGCAGGTTTGGATAGAAAAAAGGTACTAAAAGGACTACGAAAAGAATAAGTGTGATGACCACTTCGTCATCACACTTATTCTTTTCGTAGTGGTCGGTAAGGGACGTCCCAGCCGGATATATTTCGACGAATCAGGGGATGTATTAGTAAATGCCAAGATAAAAAGTATCCGAACCGGCATGCGTGCATGCAACGACTCATGAATGTTGATGAAGCGAAAGAGATCGGTCAGGATCGTGGTAAGTGGCAGATCCTGCTCTCTGCCTACCCCTCCGGGATACAGGCACGGGCTTATGTTATGTTTTTTTTTTTTTTTTTTATAGGAAGGGAGGGCCCTGGCAGTGCCGGACTTTTACCGGCTAAAAACACCGCGTGCCCTTATTCTGTCTCCTCTAACATGGGTGGGTCAGAGCCTTTATATATCTTTTCTTCTTTTACTTAATTCTACTTTTAGAATTCCTTTATTCTATGTTTCTACTCGCAACCATTACACTTTTATTTTGCTTATTGTTATCCTAGGCCTATACACTTCTTATAACATATATGGTTATTTATCATGAAACACATTTCCATAGTGATAAGTACTTATATAATATGCTATTCTATATTTATTACTATTGTGTGGTCACTAATTATGTATAATATAAACAATTTTATACGAATAGTGGCAATTTTTACTCACTTTTTATTGTTCTCTTTACTTATCTGTATTTACTTATTTCTACCTCCACCATTTTATTACAATGTATACTAAATTAGCCTACCTCTATTACTGTTATTGTGCCATTCTATGTTCACTATTCTATGTCTTCCCCGGAAGGGACAATCGGCCAGTATGCAGAGCACTCTCACCTACATTTGAATCGCAGAAATCGCGTTTGCGTCACGGTGTTTCAGAGTCGCAATTTTTGTTTTTCGTGCAATACATATGCCATCATAAATGTTATGTTATGCAATATAATATTAACACCTATCGTCGAATAGATTGTCAACATGACTTCTTTTCGACCAAGCTCTTCAGATTAACCGAGCTTGGCATTTTTGTGGATCTTACATGTGCGATTAATGGGGTCAAAGATTTTTCAACGGGTTACTTTCAGGAAATAACATTCTTTCTTTATCTCTATGGTTTCCTTTTTCTTTCCCTATTACCTTCTAATCTCACCTGTGCAGCCTGGTTCCAGTCCTCGCATGGAACACATGTAGGCAGTCCCGATTTGACTTATCCACGCCAGGCGCGACGGCGTGGTGCTCATCAGCAGATGCCACAGCCGCGCGATAACCCATCCCTCTCACGTCATAGTCCACGGAGTACATGCGATCGCCGTCTTGGTGAAAGATGGATAGATAGACGAATATCATTTAAAATCATCAGCCATTTGACACTGCGGAACATAGGCCTCCTTCGTGGTTTTCATAACCATGAGGGGTTTTGCCATAATCGCCACGCTTTGCAGGCGGGTTGGCGATCGCAGTATGCGGTTGGAATCTCAGGAAGACGCTGCTGCCCGTCTCCTGGTAATTGATTTCCTTAGTCGCATTATTGAAGAAATGAAGTGACAGTATTCTTAATCTAGCGCCACGCGGAAGATACAAACATACGAAAATGAATCTCAAATTAACGGCACATAGAAAACATAGACAAGACAGAAGCACACAAAAATTACAGAATCATAGCAACTTGTCAAGTACCGATTGGTGAAGAATCAGAAGGCGATAAAGAGACACTCTTACTACTAAGCTGTCAGGATGGTATAGCTGCTGGGCAAGCCTACTCCATCTAAAATCAATGTCCCAGGCACCGCAGCGTCCGAGTGGTCCCTTCACCCATCTAGTGTGATTGATGGTGCCACTAGACGATGTATAAATCATGTCAATACGTTACAAAGGCTAAAGTTTACTGCTAGAAAGAAAAGTAGACAAAGGAAAATAAGCTGAAAAATATATTCGGTTCTTTACTTTACCTATTAGTTAGCTCTTTAAAATATAGAACCTTATAATTAAGAAACAACGAGACTTAAAATTATGATTAACATAATTATTCAACAGCGAGATTAGAAAATAATATTTAAAATGTTTAAAAAAACGTCTCTAGATCAAGTAAAGTATTTAGGTAGGTACCTGGTATAGTCCGTGCCACCATCTGAGCGATGGCAATATTGTCGGTAGCGTCAGGATTCACTTCAACCGAGATGGTAATGAACTTTGTCCCATCTTCTAGGAGAAGTATCTGCTTGATTCCCTTCTGCTCTTCCTTAAACATAGGCTGAAAAAGAATCAACATCAACATACTCGTATTCCGGTTAAACCAAACAAAAACTCAGGATGGGGATGAGGATGTCATGAATAAGTATGGAAAATCAGAACGGAACAGAACTAAGCCTATCATACATAGATTACACAGAAATAATTGCAAAATTAGCTCTTGATTCGGTTCGATTCTTGTCAAAACCATACGGACGGACGGACAGCGAAGTCATAGTAATATACCCTTACGCTTTGGTTACGGAACCCTAAAAACTAGATCCTAAAAAACCAACATCAACACACCTTTTGTTCACTGAGATCCCAGACGAGCACGTTCCCAGATTCTGCTGTCACGACGTGCTCACCGCTGGGCGTGATCACGGCGTGGGTCACGATGGCGCCCAGTGGCGCCTCTGCGAGCTGGGCAAGCAGTCGGCCATTGGTGGTGTCCCAGAGACCCCAACAACTGCGTGTCACAGTCACCGCTAGCCTCTTATCGCGCGCCAGGCTGGAGATAAGGGTTAAGCAGAAAAACGGTTGTATTAATCACCAAATGTTTCGTCACTTGCTAAAATTAGCAAGCTAAAACAGAAAGTGGCTGGTCGCATTTTCTGGGAACTTAGAAAAGGGCAACGTGCTTTTGGTAGCCTATATTCAACAGAAGACGAATGTAGAATGTTAGTACTGCATGTGTCTAACTAGCTAAGTGAAAAGCAAAACGTAGAAGCCGTCTCTAAATAATAAGCCGTCTCTAAGCCGTTAAATATCGTCGTTAAATATTCTCTAACTCCCGGTTTCTAGACCACTAACAATCTTTTAATGTAATGTTAATCCGTCAAAAGCAAACAGGTGCTTTTTTGGTATGCACTTTGGCTAGCCGACAGCAGTTTATATTAGATTAACCGATTATTAGTGAACGAGAAACAGGGCGTAATTGTCGCATTTTTAGAAACTGGGAGATTTTCTTGTCTCTCTAGATGGATGCCTACCTGATAGAATCAATAGGCAGCTCTTGCCGATCGATCTTGTGGACTTGCTCAAAGATGTTGTCAATATTCCATATCTTTACGGTGCGGTCAATGGAGGACGTGATGACGTTATTCCAGTTGCCCACAGTCAGGGGCTCGAGCTGGACAATTCTACCGAAGTGGGCGTCCAGAACCTTGATGAGCTGGGTCGTCTCTAAGCTCCACACATAGAGACTCTTTCTGCAATTTATAAAAATTAGAAGAAAAATAATAGAATAATGACTTATTGAAGCCAGCTGACAAAAAATTACAGAAACAGAAAAGTATGGACAGAATTTTTGCTAGTAGAGTATCTTGATTTGGTATCAGGACAAATGATTGTGTTGTGTGGAAGTTTTATGTATGCTGCACAAGAGAAAAAACTAAAATAGTAAATTGACTGCTTATAGCATGACCGTAACCTTACCAGGTACCAGCTGTAACAAGTTATATAAAACATAGTTTCTATTTTATTGAAAACACCGGCCCCCATGCCTTTTACAGGGTGATCACTAGAGATCAGTAATCACCGTTATGTTGATGTTATGAAGTAAGTGTTTCTTTCTGACCAGTGAATACAAATTTTATATTTCGTAAATTGCAGCTCTCATATTTATTCAAATAAATCTTACCTCACACCAGCAACGGCATAGGTGTTGTTCTTGCTGACCATAAAGGAGTTTGAAAGCGTCATCTTCGTGGAGATATTCCGGATTGTATGCGGCAGCTTCAGAACTATTCCTTCCAGACCCATGTCTTTCTCTGGCTCGTCTATCTTTTCTTCCTGTAACAGTATCTGTGTAAGTGTTCTTTTTATGTTATTTTAGTGCAGATGATACTTTGCATGTGGCTAGACCTACTTCTATTTCTTCTTTTTTGTCTTCTTCATCTTCTATTTTCTTCTTTTCTGGCCCGTGTTTTTCTCTTGATATCAATTCGTCAAAGTCCCACACCACGAAGCTGTAGGTTGTTGTTGCTGAAAAAAAATCATGAATTGCTATTCTACTAATCAAATCTCTGTGGTATGGAGTTCTAACTATGCCTGGGACACCTGCGACGTAATTTGCATAAAATAGGTTATCCAAGATAGGATTATATGATTATTTTACATACATAAAACATGTCAATCATTTATAACAACGTTTTGTTCTTATGGGTAATTTTTTTTTTCAGTTATACATTTTTTTCAGCTTAGAAGTGGCATTTTAGATAGACAGTACTTAAAACTATATTGTTAAATTGAATGGGAGTTCGTCTATGTAGGACAATGATTTACCGGAGGTTGGGACATTGGTAGAGCTATCGCAAAATTCATAGAATTATATAACATATCAAACTCACGGCTGTATCCCGGAGTGGTTGGAGAGTTGGGTGAATAGAGTTTGCCACTAACAACACAAAGTAATATTCAGTACCTACACAAGCGTTGTGAAAGCTTGCATCTTTATGTCTTATGCTCTGGTATACAATAAAGTAGAATCGATTACCAAGTAGCATCCGATCTTTTTTCCCCCGTTTGAGCTGCAACATGGCTTCAGCTGTGTCGGTCTCTTTATGATGCAGCTCTATTTCTTTCTTCCAGCAGTTCTCTTCCCCATCCAGGGCGAAGATTGTCACCTGTTCATCAATACTGTTTATTGAATTGAGTTCCTTATGGATACCTATTTAGGAGTTTTGATTTTGCTAATATTCTGAGCTCAGTTGTTCCTACCCATAATATTTCGATCGTTTTGGGCACCATATCATTTATCGATGAAAGTCCCTATTTTTGCTGACCGTAGCATTTTCCTAAAATCTAGGCTAATTGCAGATGTTCTAAAAGTTTGTGATGGTTTCCTAAAAACTTTGTAAAGTGGGTACAAGTGTTGCCCTTACAGTCACATTTCAAAATATCACCCCGTTTAAATCGTACGACTTGCGAGAAACCAGAAAAATTGAAATTAAGTAGAAGAACTCGGTTCTAATGAGATTCTAGTGTAACATATATGTATTACGCAAAACATATTGCACATATTATACTGTTATGCGCACAATTTTACAAGAATTAATGTTAATTTTTTATGTTAGACAATATTGGGAGGGCAGAGGTCCTATCAAATCTTACTTTTTCACAACTGGAGTATTACTTAAATAATAATTATTTTATTAACTATTGCGCAAGAGGACACGGGGTCTGAAAGTCTTACGTAACAAATGAACAGCCCCAAATCAATTTCAGTGATAAAACTAGCGCCTGTACTCCTTGAAAAAGAACATCTGGGGCTGTTCAAATAACCCCTTCACGGACAGGTGGTATTTACCTGGTATCCTCTCTCCGGGTCACTGGTGTACACCTTGCTCCAGGTTTTGTGGAAGGCTACAGCTCCCCGGCACTTCAGAGGTCGCACCCATTGGCCTTGCCGACAGTAGTGCAGCAGCAGCCGGTCCTCGTCCAGGTCTCCGCTCCACATCACCACCATGAAGTTCTCGAGGTCACGGAACTCCATGGCTGGAGGGAAAGAATACACGATTACCGGTGCGGCGACTTGACACCTCTTTTAATGCATACATCAATGTGGGAAAGTATAATATTTGCTTCGCTCTGCCATATAGTTGCCATTCGCTAGTTGCTAGTTCTATAGTTGCAGTTTGCTCTGCCGTAGGTATATTGGCGTAATAAGTACGTATTACACGTATGTAAATGTTTGAGCGTTTAGACGGTTTTCTATTGGACGATAATATAAATGCTCGATATTTCTTTTCATACAACGGCCGGCCAAGGCTGAAGTACCTAAATGTACAAAACGGATATCGACTCTTGGGGGAAGAAATGTAGTAAAAGCCATTTTAGGAATTTTACAGAAGAGCGAAACCAAAAACAAATAATAAAAAGAAGCTTTATATCTTTTTTCTTTAAATTTGGTATTAATGCAATGATTACAAATATACTAATAATGTAACGAGTTTTATAAATATTCATCATTAATATCAATATATCAGGTAGTTTAGAAGCTACCAAGGCTTGCAAAAAAACCGGCATTCAATGGCTTTTACAGCAAAACATGTAGTAGTAATAATTGCAGTATAAACCATGAGTAGGTAGGTACAATACAAATACTTAATGTCTTTTACAACAATAATTAAGCAGTATAACTGTCTTTTACAGCCTTTTTTAATGGAAAAACTGTAAAGCCTGTTAAGAAAATCAAGGTAGTAAAAGCCATTTTTTGCGAATTTCAGGAAACGAAATAATATACAGATTGAAAGAGCTTGAAAATCTGGGTAAGACTGCATCATCATCATCATCATCATCAGCCATTTGACGCCCACTGCAGGACACAGGCCTCCCTCATGGTTTTCCTAACCATGAGGGGTTTTGCCATAATCGCCACGCTTGGCAGGCGGGTTGGCGATCGCAGAATGCCGTTGAAATCCCAGGAAAACGCTGCCCGTCTCCTGGTAATGTATTTCCGTAGTCGCCTTCTACGATATCTACGGAAGGAAATGGAGTAACGCTATTCTTAATCCGGCGCCACACGGAATTTACATTTTCACCAAAAATTGCTTCTACGACATTTTTTTCATCCTCAAAGAGTCAATTTAGTGTTTAAATTCTTAGACACTAAATTGACGGGCGTCTTTTCCGCACTACCACCTCACGTCCCTTCCGTGTGGCCAGGGTGGGTTCCAATCCTGTCTCGGCCCGATATTATTGTTTCTATATGAAGTTTCTTAAAAGAAATATAAGTTAAATTCAACAGGACTTACAAAGAATTTCCCAGGTGACGCCATCATAGGGTGCTGGATCAGGCGCCGGCACTGTCTCCTGGTGCTCTCCTCTCATGCTGTACCGCACCCAGGTGTTAGGACCGTATATAAACATGTTGTGATTGAGCACGTACACTCCACGGACAGTTTCACCTGAAAGACACCAGTTCGGAAGGGTGGTCAACGTCGCGCTTGAGCTCGACAATTCACTTCGAGTGAATTCTAGCGACAAGCACGGTTCTTTTTATGAATAGTTTCCATAGTTGAATAGTAATACTATTCAAAAGAGAACCATATTTGTCGCTAGATTCGAGTGAATTGTCGGGCTCAAGCGCGACGTTGACGACCCTTCCGATAATGTCGCATTTTTCATAATAAGGTCTCTAGATAATCAATGCCGTGAGTCCATAAAGCAGAATTAAATTGAATTAATCTGTATATTTCATCATTTCATTTACCTACAATTCTTCTTTGTGAACGATTATTTGGAAGGTTTATTTGAGCTTTCCATATAAATGCGTTTATAAATTAATTGGTAGGTAAGCTGTGGACATCTGTTATTGGCCTTATTTTAAGTACTTAGTTAATAAGTAATTATAATCATATTACGCTGTTTTTGTTCCTAATAAAGTAAAATAAAATAAATAAAATTTACATTTTTGGAAATTATGAGTGAAACACAGCATTTCAATTTTTGTAAAACAGACCTTGCAACGACAAAAGTGAGACCGATGATGTTGTGGAGAGTCTTTTAACCGTTCACCTCTCATTCACCAACATTGAAAGGCAATATTTTTTTATTGGTGACAGTCTACCACAGGCTTTGAAGAATTTCTATATTAAGATATACGCTGGAAAAAAATATTTCCCAAGGAACACTCAGATGAAAAAAGGTGGTCCGTTGTAAAAAAAATCCCATGTTTCACCCAGGTGGTCCCAGGAGGTGGACCGTGGCTGGGAAGGAGACGTGGCATCTAACCTTAATATCTAATATATTAAAATCGAGTGTCACAGCGTGTGTTATCGAACTCCTCCGAAACGGCGTTACCGATTTTTATGAAATTTTCAGCGTATATTTGGTAGGTCTGAGAATAGGTCGTAGACTATAATGCATATGGCTAAATAACGTTTTCCGAGTTATATATACATAAGCAGCCTATATACGTCCCACTGTAGGGCACAGGCCTTCTGGCAGGGAGAGAGTATGGGTTTAATCACCACGCGTGCCCACCGCGGATTGGCGATTTCAAGCGCTGAGGTATGGGAATAGCTCAGACACTCAGGTTTCCTCACGATGTTTTCCTTCACGGTTGGCGTGTGGTATTGCTACTATTGCGAAGTTTCACAAATTCACAAATGTACATAACTTAGAAAACCAAGTCATAGGTACATGCCCGCACTGGGGATCGAACCTGGGTATGTCGCTTCCGAGTCCAACGTTCTACCCACTAGGCTACCACCGCTGTACTAGGGTACCACCGCTTATAATATTTATATATGTTTTTTTATCTATAGAGTAAAGAAAATAAAAATACCACACCTTCGTCTAAAGGATTGTTGATGGTGATGTATTCGCTAGTCAGCATGTTCAACAGCATTGACTGAAACAAAATTTCGACAAGTGATTTGCTATAAGTACTAGCAAGGTATTACTAGGTACTATAGGTAGGTACGATTTTACTTTGTACAGCTAATTAATTATTTTACTGCTTATGATACTCCGGCGGTTCCTGAATTGAGAATTTCACGTGCCCACCACGTTGGATCCGAGCTTGTGCCTTGGTTCCAAATTAGAATGCCCTGTGCTATAGTAACCAGACAAGCTCATCAGATACTTGAATAAACACCCAGACTGAAGTCATTTGTACAAATCAAGTATGGCGGCCTCCAGTGGGATTCAAACCCACAACCTGTTTGGCAGTCAAACGTCCGGAATCCAACACTCACCACAGAGTTGTTAGTAGAAGCGGCAGCCCATTTATTATCCGGGGACAGCTCCAGGTTGTGCATGATCCCCTCGAGTTGAGGGCACAGGTCTCGCGAGAGGTCCGAGGTGGAAAGATCCCAGGATATCACCCGGCTGGATATGGAGACCACGTAGCGCTTGTCCGAACTCAGACGGATGCCAAAGACGGCGAACTGGTGTCCTTCTAGAGAGTACTAGATGGAAAGATATGATGAATATGCAGTCAATTATCCAGTCTTAATTAATTTCAACAGCTGGATAGATAGATACCCACATCAGGTTTGGTAAGTATACTCATACTTCAAACATGATACCCAATAAAATGTAATAAAGCAATAGGTAAAGGAGCCCAATATTTTTTGTTGCAATGATGTCCATATTAACGTATGGGGTAACCTTGTCAAGTTCGATTAAAATAGGTGACAAAATAATACCAATAAAACCCAAACTCGATTTCCCAGTATTTTTAATGACTCGCGTAGCTCAAACCTTTTTATCAGGTAACATTTTATTACCATAAGACTGATTTTACGTGAAAAATTCTGTCTCGCTCGCACAATTTAATATTTTTAATTCATCATCATCATCATCAGCCATTTGACGCCCACTGCAGGACATTAGTAATCTTTTGATAAATTTGATCTGAGGGTTTGATGCATGACTACATTACAGACAATTTGAATATATTTTTGTTTTCCAATAGGTAGTTTTTAATAAAGAAAAGTCGTATCAAAAATTTTTCTCAATGAAAAACTTAGTAGGTACCTACAGAATAAAAAAAGTATTCCTTGAATATCCGCAATTTAATTATCCATCAAACCCTCAGGCCACATTTATGAAAAGTTGACTCATATTATTACAATATTAAAAAATGTTACATTGCCTTCAAACAAACCAACCTTCAAAGGCCCTCCAGGGGTGTGGAGGCAGTGATGAGCCGGCAGCAGCGCGCAGTGAGCCTTGCCTCGCTCCACGCACTGCCGCAGCAGGGAAGACACGCCGGCGTTGGTCGAGGCTTCAGGCAGGAGTCTGCCCACCAGCTGTGGGGCTAGCATATCTGGGTAAGTGCCCAAGATAGCTCCTCCAAGGCGCAGGGCGTCCGCTACTAGCATTATTTCTCTGGAGGAAAACAGTTAAGGAGTTTCATAAAAAATAACTTGTGATTTCTAGTAGAAAAAGTGCTTGTGTAGTTTTGAACGAGTTGTGATGGAAGGCGCCGCTGATAAGGCTGGCCGAGGAGATGGATGGATGGTGATCTCGATAGATATTTTCAGCTGTGTTTTAAAATGATTTGTGGTCGACGAAAACTGGTCTAAGGGAGAGAGGCTCTTACACAGAAGTGGGATTCCAATAAATGCTACATAAAAAAAGTTTAAATGAGGGAATGAGCACCAAATAATAAAAATGGACACGATTAAGAGCTTAAAGAGATACAAAAGAAAAGGTATCTGCTTTTTAGTTTGTAATCGAGCAAGCCTTCACGTCGCCTTAAATTGAACCAATCAGCACACCTCACCTCACAGCGTCCTTGCTAATATGCAGCTTAGCGTCCTCAAAGTCTGCCAGCACGGCCTGCAGGGGACAGCAGTTAAGCTTGGCGTGCAGCCAATCGTAGTTGAATAAGACTTCAGCGTAAAGGTCCGTGAACCGCTTGGAGCGAACCAGGTGGAAGGGGAGCTCGCCAAACTGGGGATAAAAAGTTACTCCGTCATTCTGAAATTATTTTTAAATTATTTTAGTATTTTTTAAATAGGCTACTATACGTCCTGCTGTAGTTTAAATGTATTTACTTAGAGAGGAAGGGAGGGAGAGACAGAAAGTATAAGTTAATATTGCAAAGTGACGAGTATCCAGTGTAAATTAGCAATTTCGAGCGCTGAGATATGTAAACACTTTAGACGCTAAGGTTTCCTCAGGATATTTTTTTTCACATTTGGCGAGTGTTATTTCTGTTACAGAATAAAAAATACACGTATGTAATTTATAAAGAGTAGGGTCCCGATGACTCGAACCCTCCGCGAACGAAGTCTTCTGGAATCTAAGGAGATTCTGGAATCGATTAATGCTCTGAGCAGATATAAGCAGAATTTGTTCTTCCAAAGATTCTCGATCCGACTCCGTAATTGATGGTCTTTCCATTCCTTGGCCTACCTTCCTCAGATTGTATCTCTTGTTAACTCCATCAGCGGAGATGAAGGCTAACGGCTGGAGGGGCACCTTCCGGTCAGCCACGCCTTCGCGATCTGCCAGGTTGAACCGGTGGCGCTGGATTTCCGTGTACTTGAAGGGCTTAGGGTTACCGCCACCCCATATCCCTGGAAAATATTCCTTAAACATTTACACGTTTAGCATGATGATGTCTTTCTTGGAGTCAACCTTCAATTGTGTTGTCAACTGGGGCAATGTAAGGGCGCTGTTAAGATTCCGGAGAGAAAAAGCAGGCTGGCTAGATTATCTATTCTCAACGTTACTAGAATGAGAGAACAGTACTAAGTGGCACCCACTGGATTTATATTATGAACCCAAAAAATGTGATTAAGAATATTAATTGAGAAAAGGTGATCAAAGTAGAGTTTCCTCGCTACTATTCTGATGACAAGATATAGATAGATAGATAGAATATTCTTTATTGTATGAACACCAGGAATTACATATGAGAATTTAACAATAATATAGTACAGTACAATTGGCGGCCTTATTACTAAAAGTAATTTCTTCCAGACAACCATTGACGGAAAAAAAAGAGAAGCTAAATGACGGGTAGTCGGTGCAACTAAACAATACTAAGAAAGATATTTTTATATTTAATACACATACATAAACGGTACATAAATATGCGATAAATATAGAATAAACATACATAAATAAAAATTATCATATGAAGGGAGGAGATGAACGAAAAATATACCTACATACCTACTACTAGAAATAGATTTCACCAGAAAGAAAAAAATAAAAAAAACAAACTTAAACTAAGGCAAAGTAATATTTTTGAACCCTGCTTTTAAATATACATGCTCGTATTATAACTTTGTGGTCAAAACGAAGCAGACTTACCGAGATAATAGTCGGCGATCATCGAATGGAAGTACATGGCCATGTTCATGTTCTTGAAGTACCGTTCACGGGCCGTGTCCCGGAACTGCCTGTGGTACCAATTCATCACTGAGACACCGTCGGCCTCTCTCTCCGAGAGATAGTTCGGCAGGTCATTGCGGATCCTGAAAGCAACAGAAAGCTGCATTTTCAGACACAACTTACGATAGTGGGTCTTCCGAGTTTTGTATTGGCAGTCTCGAAAAGTAAGATAGCCGAATTGTTTGCCAACCTCCAGTAGGAGACGACATATTAAGAAGATTTTTTGTTGTATTGATTTCTGTTGACAATTTCTCTTTCAAAAAAAGTGTAATACGTAATCATTAAACTCACAAAAGCGGTGGCAGCGGAGCGGTAGAACGCCGGCTTCTCATTCGGGACGTCGGGGGTTCGAATCCCGGCATGTACCAATGACTTTGTTTTCTAAGTTACGTACATTTGTGAAGTTATAGTTGCAATACCACTCGCTAACTGTGAAGGAAACATCGTGAAGATACCTGAGTGTCTGAGGTACGCATACCTCAGCGCTTGAAATTGCCAATCCGCGGTGGAAACGCGTGGTAATTAAGCCCATGCTATCTGGTGGATATTGTAGCTCTATGATTGGACTATTTAAATCCAGTACTTGTAACATCGTGTTCCTATCCCTTTTCTCCTTCCCACACGCACGCACACACGTAGCGCCGTCTCTCTCTGACGGCCGATTTTCTACGATTATCTCACCGAACCAAAAGACAGACGTTTTCCTACCGTGCGTGAGGTCAGATTGTATCTGCTGCGTGTGATTCAATCAAGGATGAAATCCATGTAATCCTACATTAATTAACCGCTATTTTGTATAAGAAACCTATATGTGTGACAATACTAGTGAATTAAGTGCAATTTAGTGCCGTTTTCGAACTTCTGCGTTGCAACGTGGTGCGCCCAGGTCAGAACTGGACCTAGGCGCTGATTCCTCAACTCCTGAACTTCAGAAGACACCAGGTACGTGCCTGCTCCTTTCCTATAAAGCTGCTGTATCATAATCCTGTGTCTCTCCACAAGCAGCAGTCGTTCGTCCTACCCATTAGAACGTTGTTACAAGTGCTATTGGTTTACCACAGCTAGGCCTAAGTAATAGCATTCTAATTAGTCGCAAAAATACAGTCCACTCTAGCCCTCAACTTGAGCAATCGTTGAATTTATAAGAACCCGCACCCCCCACTGTGGTGAGAAAGGTCTGAACCAGCCCGTAATTTCCACCATAAGTTTTGTTCCTACGAGCACGGATATCTTGGGTAGTTTGTATAAAACCATCTGCCCAATATCCGTTTGTTTCTACGTAAATTGCATCTACCGCTGGATCTGTGTTGTATCTCAGTGTCCATATTCTATATAACGTCACTACTGTATCTACTTAATGTCACACGTAGGTATTCATTTCCCCGCTAATTAATTTGTACGTCAAATCCTACTGATAAATTCAATAAGTTGTTCCATTTCCGCCCCGCATCCGCTTTTGTTCCGCACGGTCAACTTATTCAATTCATGTTATTATCCGCTAAAATCAGTCTAGGAACTTTGTACCTACACGTTATAACTTTATTTTGTAACCCCGCTTTGTATCGCACGTAAGGCCTATTCTGCATACATAAATACATGTCTACCCGCATCGCCAGTATCAATAAATTTCTGTAGAATATTCGAGTGCTAGTTGTGAAGTTATTCACCTTATATCTACCCGCTATTTCTCGTTATTTGTACGTTCTCCGCTAGCTCCTGCGCGCTCGGCTTTACTACAATAGATACACGCTATACTCAGTACGTAGGTATAGCAGTCCGCTGCGCCTGCGACTGCGCTATCGGTTTGTTTTGGTTCTAAGTACCGCGTCTCATTTTATCTGTACGCTTTAGAGGTTTGTTCCCTTTGTTTTCGCGTCTATTTCACAATTAATTACGATGAGTAAGAAAAATAAGAAGGAAGGTTCCGATGATGAGAGTTATGATGAGGATCAAGGTCAGCGAGTTATACTCCAATCTAAACGTGAAATTCTATTTGCTCGCATGCAAGGAATTTACGATCTCGCTAAAAAGGTCGAGGACGATCCTTCCAACATTAAGGCTTTGCTAAACAGCGCGTTTAATGTTGATCAATTGCATAAAGACTTTGAAAGGGTTTTAGATTCATATAACGCTATATCGTTGAAGATTGACCCCAAGTTCGCTATTAGGTACCAGGAATGGAGTAATTTCGACATCATGTACTGTCTTATTAAGCAGGTCATCGCGACTCATTTGCCGTCTAATAATTGTGAAGCGCCTTCCCAGGTAAAAAAATCAAAACCTAGACTTCCTCCTATGGAGTTAATGTCTTTTAATGGTGATGCCAGCTTGTGGCCATTGTTTTACCAACAGTTTAAATGCACCGTCCACGAAAATACTTCGTTGTCAAATAGTGACAAGGTGTATTATTTGATAGGTAAACTGTCTGGACCCGCTGCGTCGGTTTGCGCCCGGTTACCCCCTACCGCTGAGAATTACCCCATAATTTGGCAGGCACTTATAGAAAAATACGACGATCCCAGACTTCTCGCTAGTTCGTACCTTAATCAGTTGTTAAGTTTTAAACCACTGACCACTAACTCCGCTACGGGACTTGAATCGTTTCTCGATAATTTTGACACGTCTGTAGAAGCCCTTAGACAACTGAGTCTTGGCGACTTGACCGATTTTATGCTACTGCACCTCGCTCTTCAAAGGCTGGACTCGGAGACTGTCAAGTTATTTGAAATAACGCATCGCAAGGATAAGATCCCCACTTATTCTAATCTGATTGCCTTTGTAAAGGAACAGAGTAAGGTTTTATCGCGCTCAGCGGTTCCGTCTATAAAGGCTCAAGCGCAGCACAAAACCCGCGGCCCGCACGTCCCGATGCCTAGCACTAAGCAGCCACAAACCAAGTCGTTCGTAAACACTGACCGAGCGTGTGGCGCAAGTGATGAGAATAAGTGCGCCTTGTGTCAGCGCGACCAACATGCTCATTTGTACCGCTGTTATGCTTTCATGAAATTGACGCCTCATGATAGGTATAAATTTATAAAAGGTAATTCGTTCTGCAACAATTGTTTAAGTATAAAACACAAAACGATGGCTTGTGATTCCAAGCACACTTGCTCTCATTGCTCGGCCAAGCACCATTCGCTATTGCATTTTAATCCGCCCGCTAATAATAGTACAATTGTGAAAACAAAACCCGCTAATAAAAATCCGCCCGCTAATTCGCCCGCTATCGCTCATGTCTCTAGCCACTCAGCGCTGAAACATGTTTCGTCCGAGTCTAATACTCGTGCTCCCGCTAAGGACTCTGCGCCCCATGCGCATAAGGTCGATTTTCCCACTCCCGCTAACGATCATAACACGTCAGTTTGTACTGTTTCTTATGATCAGGATTCACATACAATAACAACTGCGTTATTGGCCACCGCTAAACTAAAGGTTTTCGATAGCCTAAACCGCCCTCACGTTTTGAGATGTCTGATTGACCCCGGCTCTCAAAGTGAATATATTTCCGCTGCATGTAGCAAGCGCTTATCGCTTCCTATCTCCACGCAAAGCCGCTTCTCTAAGGTCCAAGGCATAGGAGGTGCCTCTCAGAAAATTTTGGGAGTTACATCACTCAGGTTTACTTCACGTTTCGACGACAGTCACGTATATCATATCCAGCCTCTGGTTATAGACAACATTACGTCACAGCTTCCCGACTCGTGCGTCGACGTCGGCGCTCTCGGCTACCTGCGTAATCTACCTTTGGCGGATGATGACTTTTCCGAGCCTGGTCCCATTGACCTACTTCTTGGAGTGAATTTGTATTGTGAAATCCTCCTATTCAATAAAATTACCGCAAATAATAATAACTTGCCTGTCGCCTTAGAAACGACTTTGGGCTACATAGTTATGGGGAACGCACCCGTTGTAAGCCCGCGCTCGTCTCTGCACGCATTTTGTGCATTTACCGCAGACCCGCTACATCAACTTGTGGAGAGGTTCTGGTCTACTGAGGAACCGCCCTCCCAGTTGTTTTTAAGTCCCGATGACCAACGTTGCGAAGAGATTTATACCTCGACCACCACGCGAAATGAAGATGGCAGTTATGTAGTACAGCTTCCGTTCAAGGATGATCCGCAGGCGTTAGGTAACTCTTTCATAACCGCGAAGAAGAGATTTTTTAACCTCGAGAAGAAGTTTTCACGGTCACCGGACTTACATAAAAAATATAATGATATTATATCTGATTATCTCGACAAGGGTATATTAACACGCGTTTCTCCCGATGAATGTACCTCTCCAGGTTATTATTTACCGCACCACCCTGTCGTTCGTGACGATAAGGCCACGACGAAGGTCCGCATCGTTTTAGATGGCAGTGCAACGACTGACTCAGGGCTGTCTCTAAACGACCTATTATATAAAGGCTACAATCTGCAAGCCGACATATTTAACATCTTACTGAACGTCCGCATACATCGCATAGCGTTCTTCGCCGATGTTAGGCAAATGTATCTTTGCATATATACGCATCCTGCTCACCGTTGTTATCAACGGATTCTATATCGCTTCTCATCAGACGAGCCACTGGAAACTTATCAGTTTGAGCGTGTCACCTTCGGTCTCAGGTCTTCCCCAATGTTGGCGCTGCGTACCTTACGCCAGTTGGCGCAAGATGAAAGACACAGGTGGCCTATTGCTGCTGATGTCGTCGAACGAGACGTCTATATGGACGATCTAGCTTCTTCTGCTTGTTCTGTCGAACAGGCGGTCAAGACTGCGCAGGAATTGATTCAGATGTTTAAAGCTGGTGGGTTCGACTTAGTTAAATGGACTAGTAACTCGCCTGAGTTTCTAAAACATATACCCGTGTCACATAGACAATCTGAGTCAATTTCTTTCGATGACGATGACGCGTTCAAGATTTTAGGGCTGCGCTGGCTCCCTGCTTCTGATAATTTCACATTTTTGACGTCTGTTCCGCCATTTGCTCTAACTAAACGGGCAATCTTGTCCATGACCGCACGTCTGTACGACGTCCTAGGTCTAGTCGGACCTGTAATTCTTTACGCAAAATTGATAATCCGGGAACTCTGGCTTTTAAACATTAACTGGGATGACAAGCTACCCTGTGACATCACCGATTTATGGCAAAGATATTTATCTGAGCTACCGCTAATTTCAAAACTCAAGTTTCCTCGTTATGTAGGAATTAAGGAAAACAATTCTAAAATATCACTAATAGCATTTTCGGACGCAAGCGAAAGGGCTTACGGCGCTGTGATCTACCTCTACGTCTACAATGGTGACCACCAGCCACCGTCGATTTCGTTGTTGTGCTCCAAGTCCCGCGTCGCTTCAACCAAGCCTACAATTACGTTGGCTCGGCTTGAATTAAATGGCCTAGTGCTTCTCGCAAAGTTACTACGGGCTGTTTATGATTCGCTTTCCGCTCGTTGTCATATTGATAACGTTTTTATATTCTCAGACTCGACCGTCGCCCTTTGTTGGGTTACCTCATCTCCGCATAAGTTCCATACTTATGTCGCAAACCGCATATCAGAATTTCAGTGCACCTCGCCATCACAAAATGTTCATCACGTCGCTGGTATTGAGAACCCGGCTGATTGCGTTTCTCGTGGCTTGTTGCCTTCACAGATTTTAAACAATGACCTGTGGCTTCAAGGTCCTCCTTGGATGTCTTCGCCACTTGAAGATTGGCCCATAGAGAAATTTACTCCCGCTCAAATCCAGTTGCCCGAAGAGAAGACTATTTCTCACGTCACTGTGTCAGATGAAGAGAATATTCTCATCTCGCTAGGATCCAAGTTTTCTTCTTGGCTGAAGTTCCTCAGATCCACAGTCATCGTGCTTCGCTTCTTAAAGGTTCTTCCTCGTGGTGCATCAATCACTGCCGAAGACTTGAGCACTGCTGAAAACAAAATTATTCAGGCTGTCCAGAAGAGCTATTTCGCTAGTGATATACGAAACATTGAAAAGAACAAGCCTTGTTCGACCGCTCTCAGGAAGTTATCTCCATTCATCGCTGATGGTGTGGTGCGAGTCGGAGGTCGCCTCTCATATTCAAGTCTAGAATATAATCAGAAACACCCCGCTCTTATGCCTAAAAATGGGCACATCGCTGAACTTATTGTGGATTGGTACCACCGTGAAAATAGTCACGCTGGTCCGCAACTATTAATTTCAATATTGCGTCAAAAATATTGGTTTTTATCCGCTAGGCGCTTAGTGCGCTCCCGCATTCATAAATGTATTCGTTGTTTCAGGCTTAATCCTAAGCCTACTTTTCCCGCTATGTCAGATTTGCCCAGTTGTCGCGTAGAATCGTGTAAAGCTTTTACCCACACGGGGATAGATTTTGCAGGTCCTCTGTATGTAACGACGTCTAGGAAAAGGGGTGTGCGTAGCCAAAAGGCTTATATCTGCGTATTTGTGTGCCTCGTCACCAAAGCGGTGCATATAGAGCTAGCTTCTGACCTTAGTTCAGCTACCTTTCTTAACGCGTTAAAACGCTTTTTGTCGAGACGTGGTCCTTGTAGTTTTATATATAGCGACAACGGAACAAATTTTGTCGCATCACAATCCTATCTAAAGGAACTATTTGACTTCTTAAAGTCTAACGAATACTACACGCTTTTTAACAACGAACTCTCTAAGCATCAAATAATTTGGAAAAGGTCACCGCCCTTAGGAAGTCATTTCGGTGGAATCTGGGAAGCCAATATAAAGAGTATTAAGTCTCTTCTCTTTCGCGTTATTGGCAAACAAATTCTCACTTACGAGGAAATGCTTACAGTCCTTAATCAGATTGAGGCTGTACTTAACAGTCGACCTCTGTACGTCCTGAGCCCCGACCCTTCGGAGCCAACCGCCTTAACGCCGGCGCACTTTCTTTCAACAAAACCGCTAGCTTTTTTACCCGCTGCTGATGTTAGTGGGGAACGGGCAAATCTTTTATCGCGTCATTCATTAATGGACTCGCTTGTCCAAACGTTCTGGAAGCGATTCAAGAATGAATATCTTCATAACTTGCAAATGCGCGAGAAGTGGAATACAGTTAGTAATCCAATAGCTGTAGGTACTATAGTTCTTTTAAATAATGAAAACGCGCCTCCTCTGTCTTGGAAAATCGGTAGAATTTCCGAGGTTTTCCCAGGCAAGGATGGCGTCGTTCGCTGTGCGAGAGTAGAAACGGGTGCTGGCTCGTCATACGTTCGCCCGACAACAAAGTTGTCTCCGCTTCCAATACAGTAGGGTGTCCATAAGATGTAGAAGTTTAGGATATTATTATCCAACCGCTATTTAATACTTTATTTTCCGCTGTTATATAGAATACATTCCGCTTTATATTGAAGTTCGCTATCCATTATGTTTATCCGCTAAACTCTTTTTATATTAATTTCGCTTTGAAGGATTCCTTCAAGGAGGGGGAGATGGTGGATATTGTAGCTCTATGATTGGACTATTTAAATCCAGTACTTGTAACATCGTGTTCCTATCCCTTTTCTCCTTCCCACACGCACGCACACACGTAGCGCCGTCTCTCTCTGACGGCCGATTTTCTACGATTATCTCACCGAACCAAAAGACAGACGTTTTCCTACCGTGCGTGAGGTCAGATTGTATCTGCTGCGTGTGATTCAATCAAGGATGAAATCCATGTAATCCTACATTAATTAACCGCTATTTTGTATAAGAAACCTATATGTGTGACAATACTAGTGAATTAAGTGCAATTTAGTGCCGTTTTCGAACTTCTGCGTTGCAACGTGGTGCGCCCAGGTCAGAACTGGACCTAGGCGCTGATTCCTCAACTCCTGAACTTCAGAAGACACCAGGTACGTGCCTGCTCCTTTCCTATAAAGCTGCTGTATCATAATCCTGTGTCTCTCCACAAGCAGCAGTCGTTCGTCCTACCCATTAGAACGTTGTTACAAGTGCTATTGGTTTACCACAGCTAGGCCTAAGTAATAGCATTCTAATTAGTCGCAAAAATACAGTCCACTCTAGCCCTCAACTTGAGCAATCGTTGAATTTATAAGAACCCGCACCCCCCACTGTGGTGAGAAAGGTCTGAACCAGCCCGTAATTTCCACCACTATCTCTCTGGGAGAAGGCCTAGGCCCTGCAGTGGGACGTATATAGGCTATATAAAAAAAACTCACCTAGTCCACAGAAGCGGCGGGATCCTCCGCACGGGCGGCAAATGGTACTGGTACACGTCATCCAGGACCTTGTCATCCAGAGAGATCAGATCCTCCAGCTCAGTTTCGGAAAGCCCACTCCTGGCTGCTGTGATGTACGCCAGCGCGTGGAAGACCAGGAGGCGGCCGTGCTATATAGAGATTTTGAAGTGAGGCTCTCGAGGTTCTCGAGTAGAGACCATGAACTTGCAAACGTTCGTAGGCCATCCACCAGTTCGCTGGGCCGTGGATCTGAGGCAGATTGCTGCTAGCGGCTGGATGAGGATGACCGAGGACAGAAAGAAGTGGCCTGCCTTGGGGGAGGCCTATGTCCAGCAGTGGACGAGTATAGACTAATTGATTGATTGAGGTGAGGATACCCAGCAGACAATAATGTATACTCGTATACATCGTGACGTCATTTTCTTCTCACTCAATTACGGGTTTGACACCTAACTTTGTTTAGGAAGTCTATTGAAAGTGGATTGGCAAGTACATATTAAATAAGAAACGTCATATGTTATCGTCATATCACATGCCTGTTTTTCAATTCTTTCAAACAGCATCATGATGGAGTCCATGACTGTGGAAGCCAGATGAGTATCTTGAGGTTTGGTATAGCTCCTCCATCTGCAGACCTGGAAATTATAATGATATAAAAATAGTATTTTCTAAGGTTAACACGAGCACTAGACATAATAAATTGTAAAATGAAAAAATAGACGAGTAAATATCCCTGAAAATTCAGTTTTTATTATATTAACTTCAATTATCACTCAAACGTTTGCTGGTTTTCTTTCTTGAATGATTTTGAAGGTTTTAACTCGTTTTTTAATAAGGCAGCCGTTTAATCGACTTATGTTATACATATTTGTATAAAGTCTTAAAATGCCCTAAGACCAGCTGTACACTTATCAGAATTGTTTCTTCTTCTTTTTAATTGGCTCTTCAGTCTCATTCGCTTTTATGCTACACGCAACAAGAGCTACGCATAGTTAAAGACTTATTGGAAGTACCAAATCATTTACAAAGGGCAGTATATAGCTCGCATCACTTGTTACATGTGGCATTAGAGCGGACGTCGATAAATGACTGTAGCTAAAAATTTATAATGTTTAATTATTATAAGTTGAATATGTTTCGAATTCAGAAAGACATTCCGGATGCTTGCGTCCTACCTAAGTATCGTATTAGGTCAGGTTAACATTAACATACCTCAGCGAACACCAATTTGACGAAAATGGGCAGCGAGCATTGACCAATAGCATTAGAAACAAGTCTCCATTGGTAGTTACTGAGATCTCTTGCTGCTGATGCCATCCACAACCTGAAAGATTACGGTAAGACAATAACACCACAGCCTGAAATTGCACGTGAAACTCATGATTGTGGAAACAAATTTTATTTAAAAGAATTGCATTTATTTGCCACCTAGACATTACACAAAACAACAAGAAGAAACAGACAGAACTCAATAAGTAAGGGATACAGGTTAACTTCATGTGGCATTAGCTTCTGGCTTAGTATTTGCTGAACGTTTATTCAGAGCTGATTTTCAGCAACAGTCAGGTTTTTTGACTTACTGTATATCCTATAGATACGGACATGGGGAAAAAAGTGTTTTTCATGCATCAAAGTAGCCACTTTCATACTTAGTAGAAACGACTATCAATGCCACGTTTACCTTAAAGTAAGTATAGTAGAACCATCAGATTACCCTCACAAATTGCCGTAACTAAAACATCTTGAACAGAATTCATAAAAGATTCTTCTTTAAAAGATGGATCTTCTTTAAAAGATGGAAAATCATATATTTAAGGTTGAATACAATTTTATTGAGAATATAAACCAAGAACTGTGCTTAGCCGCGACTTACTTCAGAACTTGCATAGCCAAGTCCTCTCCCAAAGCTTTCACCTCCAAAAAGTTTTCCTCCGAGTCTATCATTCGTCGCAGAACGTCGTATTCTCTTGACACTTCTGGATTGGCCTCCTCACATGCGCAGGTCACTATGATCTGTAATAACCAATAAAGTAGGAATTGCGAAGAATTTAAGAGGTACATTGATAATTGGTTGATTTTCTTGAAAAAGTTTTCATTAATCGCCCATGTATGAATGAAGGTCTGGATCAAGCAAGAAAGGAAGTAAAGAGCGAAGCAAGGCTTCTGTTTCGGCACATGGCAATCCATATTTTCTACCTATCTATCTACCTCTACAGGCATGAGCTTATAATTATAATTTCTGCTAGACCCAAACCATCTTTAGTTAATTTCATGCAACACAGTCATATTCTTAGAAACAGAAGGATGTTTACGTAATATGACGCTATTAAAAATAAATGGTCGGGGCTAAAGTTTATTGATTGCCTCGTTGGTCTAGCCATCTAGACGCTTGACTACCAAGACAGAGGTCGTGGATTCGATTCCCACTAGGGGCCGCCGTACATTTGTACAAATGGCCTCAGTCTGGGTGTATTTCCGTGTTTGTGATGTCCTTGCCTGGTTACCATATTACAGCGTATCCTAGTTTAGGACCAGGTCAAGTGATTGTGTTGTGTGGAAGTTATTATTATTTATTATTATTATTTTTACATTGGGAGCAAAATTTATACACTTATTGCCCAAAGACAGTATTCTCACCTTGACATGAGGCGGCAGGCGTGTCGGTAACCAGGAGACCTTGTTGTTCTCAGTCCCGATGCCGGTCAGCTGGTCAACAGAGTCCAGGAACAACAGGAGCGGCTGTTGCTGCGTGGCGATCGCCAGCAACTGCTTGAAGTGGGCTGTTAGTGGCACCAGATCGTCGGGGATGCCCTCGAAGGGGAGGGCAAAGTTGTAGGATATCTGGGGATGTGACACCTACTTCAGACAGAGAAAGACTGAAAGAGAAAGATAGTTTTGTCTCTGATGTTGGCGATGCAGCATCCTTGGATATGAATAAGCTTGTACTCATTATGAGTAACTTTTAACAAGCCAATGATTAAGTTATTCTAGTATTCCTGATGATCAAACTACAAGACTAAAAGAAAATGTATCCAAAATCACATTGTACTGCATCAGTGACTTAGTGACTTACTTCTTATACAAACTATTAGGTGAAGTTTGGGGTTGAAAGTCTTCAGATCTAGTTAAGTGTATTTTTATTTGTTACGATACTGGAACCGCTAATCGAGATACTACCTGTTGACAGATAGAAATGAGGGTAGGAGTAAGTGCGCTGGAGTCTGGCGTCGTCCCCAGGAACCGGATGATGTTAGTCGGCCGGACTTCGGCGAACCAGTCGTCCAGAGACGTGGCTGCAGCCTTCGATAGGAGACTGGTCTTGCCACAACCACCTGCAAATAACGAAATAAGTAACTGCCAAGTCGAAATTTTCAAAGAATTACTTTATAAGTTAACTAGGTGTGTTTGCTCTCCATGGTAAAGTAAAATCACGTAACTTAAGATATATTCATCGGTGATGTAGGAGAAAGACCTTCAACGAAAAATACGTTAAAGACAAAATTATGGTGGAATCGAACTAATAAAAGCCAAGTAATTATCAAGGCACGCCACTTCTTTAAGTACCTATTTAACTTTTTTTCTCTCTAAAAGAATATTTCAACTGGCATACCTTCTCCGTACAAAACAAGCGGCTTGTCGCAGCTATTTTTCATGTAGTTTTCGATGAATTGTAAATCATCCGCTCTTCCATGGAAAACCTGTAACACCCGACATCGATTTATGTGTCGCTTTTGTATCAGATTCCGATTATTTTATGCCCCTGCATATGTCCACAACTGAACACGTGTCCCGGGGCGGTATATTTAATTAGTTTAATTTAATATTTAGTTTACTCGTTAGCTACAAAATATATGTGTGTAATATTTAGTTAAGTTATTAAAATGTAACAACCCTAAAACTTGTGGAATGCAATAAAGATTATATTTTTAGAAGATTACGCGGTATTATCCTCCAGATTTTTTCTGAAAGGTTGCGTAACAGTGAGCATTTACCTCTTTCATTAAAAGGTATATAATAATATTATATATTAAATCCGGAATAGGAGCTCGTGCTTCACTTGCTTAAATCAAACAAATTAGAAGTGAATCTTGAGTTTCAGCATTTAGCTCTATGTTTGACAATATTATCAGATGTGTGCCATAGATATCGACATGTATTGGAAGCTAATATTTACCTTGACAGAATTATTGCAGGCGTGAAGATGCTGGAGTATTTCTGTTACTATTTGACCTTGAGCGCTGCTGTCTTCTTTTCTCATTGCCCTGAAAGTTGTCGATTCACTTTATAAGCTTCTATCACTGCTTTATAATTATGTATCGATATCGATAGATCTTCTTTGGGGTTCATTCATTAACCAAATTTTTACCTGTCCACGAGTTTGATGATGTTCTTGTAGAAGTGGGAGATGAAGTGGTTGAGATACTCAGCATGTGACTCCGTGTCCAAGCCTTCACGGCCGATCCATTCCACAGTGTATCTGAATGATACAAGTGAAATAAAGTATTTATCGAAAGGTCTTCGATATCCTTTGCTTCGTTACGAATCCGAAAAGCAGTGCTTTTAAACACTGCTTTTCATTACGGATCCTTAAAAAGCATTGCGCTTGCTGCTTTTATATACTGACACGATCTTACTTTATGTTAGGCAGGTTGGATCCATGAAAGGTTAGGCTCCGTTATATAGACTTGAGCTTACATTAGGTTAGCTTAGGTAAAAATGACAAATACTACCAGTAGTTTGCTACATATCGTAAGATTTACCTTAAAATATTTTGGGCAATAATCCTTGGTAAGCCACGAAGCTATTTTGGCTTTTCATGTCGTAACCTATCAGATTGTGAAGGAATTAGCAGGTGAACTTAAGTAAGTACGTAATATTGTCGATGATACCCCAAAAGGCAAATACCAACCCACGTATCAGTAAACTCACTTCTGTATATTCGTTGTCTCTATCTTATTCGGCAGTCTAACATCCCTCAAATCCGCCAGCAGCTTTGACGCCTCCGAGTCCAGGCTTCTGTTGAGGATGTCCACGAAGTTGCTGGCCTTCTTCAGATTCTGAAGGTTGATATTGTTGATGTAGCGGACGTACGCCAAGCAGTGATTCTTCGTATTCTTCACGTTGAGCACGCCGTTTATCACTTCGCGCTCGGTCACTGAAGACAGACCATTCGCTTTGTTATTATCGTGAGGATTTCTTGTATCGTATCGGAAAACATTTAACTTTTAAGTACTTATAGAAGTTCTAGTTTAAAATCTACGTTCTCTTGCTAGGCAACGAACAAATCTGTGTGGGCAGCTATTTGAATCGAAAGTACATATAAGCACTTTTTTTAACCACTTCTAGAGTACTTATTCATTAATTAGGTAACATTTAAATGATCCGCAAAAAAGAACCGTTTTGGTCACTAATAAAAGTCTTATGAGCAGCAACTAGTAGTTGATAAAGTTCGGTAACAAAAATTCACAAAATTACCTCATTTGTTTTTGTTTTTGTTTTAAAATAATTTTAAAATAACAATATTGGAGCATTTACTGACTATGTTTGATTTATTTGCTGCGTTATTTATATTTTCTGCTGTGCTAATCAAAATAATTTATGAAGCAGACCAAAATTAATTTATTTGCTAACTAAGTATTGTTGCTTATTTATTCTGCTTACCAGGATTATTATTGGCTGATGGTTACCAGGATTATTATTGGCTGATGGGAAGACAATTTTTCCCGGTTTTGTTGAAATTAAAATATTTTTGATCATAGGTTTTGTTAGCTTTTGACCAGAGGTTTGTCTTACGAATAATCACTGGGTTTGTCGTTTATGTACATATTTATGGCTTATTTATTTTGCTGATAAATTTACTTAGTTAGTTCCTTTATTAAACACCCACTTATTATTTGCAGAAGATTACTACTATAATTATTAAATTTTAAGTCCACAGAAAACAATACTTTTAACCGTTCATTTTTGGATAGCGCGGCTTGGGCAGTGCAATATAACTTACTAAATTAAGTATATAAAGATCAGTCGCCTACCTATTTACTTTTATGATGTCTTACCAGACATGAAGTAATTGTGCATAGTATCCTTGTCAATCTTGCCGGAGTTGAAGAGCTGGAAAGCTGCCTTCCGGAACATCTTCTGCATCTTGACCAGCGTGTCCCACCAGACCGCCTGGTCTTCAGCTTGGAGCTTCGGTACTCTCTAGAATTTAGAACAAAGGATTCATCACCATCATCATTCAGCCTCAAGAAGTCCACTGCTGGACATAGGCCTCCTCCGTGGATTTCCAAAAATACCGGTTGGAAGCGGCTTGCATCCAGCGTCTTCCTGCCACTTGCATCTTGTGGCTGGTCGTCCTACGCTGCGCTTCCCGATGTGTGGTCTCCATTCGAACAGAGGAACAGAACAGAGGATTGATAATTGGAAATCAGAATAAAAGGAATCCCTGGAACACAGGATTGCGTATCCCGAATTGAGAATCCCTGAAAGAAATCGATAAACAAGAATCAAGCAATTATTAAGCCAAAATCGAGAATCCACAGGCGAAAATAGAAAATCGAGAATAGGAAATAGAAAACAGTTGTCTGGAAGAAATTTCCTTTTAGTAAACTGGTCACTGGTCACATCGGCCGAGGGACCGATAGTCAATGAGGTACCTATAAAGGTTCTTGAGTGGAGACCCGAACTAAAACGCAGAGTAGGATGCCCGCCAGCTCGCTGGATCAACACTCTGAGGCAGATGGCTGACAGTGGCTGGATGAGGATGACCGAGAACAGACAAAAGGGGGGCCTATGTCCATCAGTGGACCAGTGTACTAGCTAATTGATTGATTGTAAAGGGTCACCAAGTGTCCCACCATTTCCTAGGGCATAATAAAAAAGAATTTAACCCATAACAGTGGTAAGGTACAATAGCAGTTGTACCTTATTATTAAAGTTGATCAAGATGGACGAAATAGGCTGCAACACCGACATGGGTGGTACAGCGTTCGAGTCCTTCTTGTACCAGGTGTCCGAGAGTAGCACATCTACACCACCGGCCGCCAGGTCATCGCGCAACATCTGCAGCTCCAACCGCGGGGCCTATGTCCATCAGTGGACCAGTACAGGCTAATTGATTGATTGAAAAGGGTCACCAAGGGTCCCACCATATTATGTCATTTCATAGGGCATAATAAAAAATAATCTAATCCATAACAGTTGTAAGGTACTCGTACAATAGTAGTTGTACCTTATTATTAAAGTTGATCAAGATGGACGAAATAGGCTGCAACACCGACATGGGTGGTACAGCGTTCGAGTCCTTCTTGTACCAGGTGTCCAGGAGTAGTACATCTACACCACCGGCCGCCAGGTCATCGCGCAACATCTGCAGCTCCGACGAGAGCACGTAGGTCGGGATAGGTCTGGAATATGTCGACAAAGACCACGTAAGTAGGTGGTGAGTGACAATCAGTGAAAAACATCAACGAAAAGTTATGATTTTTTAGGGTTCCGTACTCAAAGGGTGCCAAATGGGACCCCCTTACTTTGCCTCCGCTGTCTGTCTGTACGTCCGTCCGACCTTCGGACTCTATCTTTGGAACCGTAATAGGTAGCCAGTTGATTTTTTTATAGAATACGTGTTATTACGGTGGATTACCTAAAAACAATGAAATTTAAAATTATCTAAAAAAATAAGGGGATAATAGAGAATAAACAAAAAAAAAACGAAAAAAAAATGTTTTTGTATGGAAAAACAAAAACATATTTTTTTTCCGTTTTTTCTTTTGTTTATGCTCTATCGTAAAAACGGCAATACATACAGCCATCAAACTTGGCGTGATTGTGGGACTTATCATATATTCTAACGACAAATAATATAAACGGCCAACAGCGAGGACGGAACCCTCGATGCGCGAGTCCGACTCGCACTTGGCCGATTTTTCAGTTAGCCGTGTTTGTTTGTGTCCAATTGCTGGACAAAGACTTCCCCATGATCTTTCATTCCTCCCTGTTTTGGGCCATCCTCTGCCATACGGGCAAAAAGGTTTAGATCCTACGGACACCTCCGCATTGGCTGGCCACTTATATAAGCACCCTATATATGTACCACTGTAGGGCACAGGCATTCCCTCAGCGAGAGTATGGGTTAATCACCACGCGTGCCCACCGCGGATTGGCGATTACAAGCGCTGAGGAATGTGAATAGATCAGACACTCTGGTTTCCTCACGATGTTTTCCTTCACGGTTAGCGAGTGGTATTGCTACTATAGCTTCACAAATGTACATAACTTAGAAAACAAAGTGATAGGTACATGCCCGAACTGGGACTTGAACCTGTGCGGGCAGCTTCTTATCCATATAATCTATTAATTTTAATTCTGAAACTAACAGATTTTACGTTCATGGAGCAAACATTTTGTTTATATACTGAATAAAATATTTTAATACTAATAGGTTGATTGCTCTAAGCAAGGACAATCTGAAACGCGTCGAGTCTAACATGGTCCAGATTGCGGATGACTCTGAAGAAGGAGTGACCTTGTCACCTCTGCCACCACCATCAGACCTGTCTGGAGACCCAGTCGCTCTACACCTAAGCTCCAACCAGCAGCTGAACGATGAAAAAGTCAGTCCGCAGCCAAGTTTGCAGCCGTGCAGTGTGCCATCCACACCAGCCCCTATACAGCTGGATTGTGCACAGCAGAATGGAGGCAAGCCTAGCCGTCAGGTTGTAAGCGGGTGCAGAGCTACATCAACCAGTGCCAGCAAAATGCATGGTCGGCTGCAGTCGGGGCCCACCCGCAGCTCAGATCAAGACACTCCCTTTAAAACCTTAATTTTCTCTGACAAAATAGGTGTAGGTTTAGGTACCAAGCTACAGTACAGCTTAAGACAGCATGTAGAGAATGTATGTATGCCAAATGCCTCTTATATTCAAATAGTCAACCTTTTGCTCAGCAAACAATATGATAGAAATACAACTATTGTATTATTAATGGGGAACAGCACAGGGATTCAAGAAAGTGACTTAATAAATTATTATGAGTCCATAGTAGCTTTGCAAGTAAGAAAAATTATCATCTGTGCTTTTCCCTATTCAAAAACTCTCTCAGAGGCACAAAATGACCGGATAGATAAATTAAACCGGCTATTATATAATATGACCTTCGGTCATCGAGACCAAGTACTTTTTTTCGATACGAATAAATTTATTCGAAATTTTATATTAACTAGGGACACATTGTATCTGCCCCTCTCTTCTAAGCGACATATTGCCAAATTATTGGCATTCAATGTATATGACCCCCTTATTGTTAAGACAATAGCACAGGGACCTCTAGGCTATACAAAATGTAAGAAAATTGATACTTCCCAACCTCTGTACTCTGAGGTTGTGAAAAAACCTAGTTTAAGTAGGTTAAACTTGACCGCTGATTTAAACTGTCAGCGCAGACAAAAGAAAAGCCCCCCTTAAATAAATTAATTTTAGCTAATCAGAATATACAGGGTGGCTTTTCTGGAAAGTTATTAGAATTAGAGTTGTTCTTAGAACAATATAGAGTGGACATACTTTGCGTCACAGAGCACTGGCTACCAGAAACACAAATGAATTTTTCTGTGAATAACTATCAAATAGCCAGTTGCTTCAATAGAAAGTCTGCAAGGCACGGGGGATCCTTGATACTAGCAAAAAATTGTTTGAAATTTAAAGAACGGAAAGACATTTGCAGACTTTCTGTTGAAAAAGTAATTGAAATATCATGTGTTGAACTGTCTAGACACATTGTAGTAGCCATATACAGGCCCCCTACCAGCGATTACAGTTCATTTGAATCAATATTAGAGGATGTTTTGAAGGTAGCCTCCAGCAGTAATAAGAAAGTCATAGTCTGTGGTGACTTCAATATCGACTTATTGGTAGACTCGGCTTTAAATACCAAATTGACAATAATTTTCAAGTCGTTTAATTTAGTAAATATTTTCTTGGAGCCTTCTAGAATAACCGAAACTACGGCCACCTGCATAGATAATGTTTACTGCGATTGCGACTTTTCAGATAATTCTACAGTAAATTGTTTGAAGTCAGACCACAGTGGTCAAATTGTTCATTTTGAAATAGATAGAAAAAACGCAGAACAGGTTATCCTCTGCCGGCCCGTAACAAGTAAAAAATTAGAGTCATTTAAAGTAGACCTTGAAAGTAGCATAAAAACTCAAGAAAATTACCAAAATGCTAATGCTCATTATGTAGACTTTTTCAAAGTCGTGTCGGGTAGTTTTGAAAAAGTTTTTAAATTGCGGCAGCTAACAAATAATGAGAATAAATTAGGATTTAGTGAATGGGCAACCTCGGGTATCCGGAAAAGTAGAGACACACTTTATGAACTGTATGACAAAAAGACTTATACATATGACACCAAATTCATACAGCACGTCAAAAAATATTCCAAATTATTTAAGGCCGTCTGCCATAAGGCTAAATGCGATCATATAAAGAATAAAATCTTACAGTCACCGAATAAAATTAAAACAATTTGGTCAATAATAAATAGAGAAACGGGTAAAACAAAATTGGGAGACCGAGATATTTCGCTTAAGATTGATGACAAAATAATAACGACAAATGAAGATATCGCTGCAGCATTTGAACAGTTCTTCACTAATGTTCCAATCGTGACTACAGCTCCGTTAGACTCGTCACCTGATCGTGCAGCAACATTACTAAAAGACCATGTCTCCTCGTGCGAACACGATTTCTCATTTAATTACATTGAGCCCCATAACGTTCTTAAAAAAATTAAATTATTGAATCTTAAAAAAACGGAGGACTTGTGGGGTATGTCAGTAAAAATTGTTAGTTCAGTGATCCATGTCCTAGCTTTACCGTTAGCAAAAATTTTCAATAAATGTGTAGATGAGGGAGTATTTCCGGACCTCATGAAATATAGTAGATTAGTACCCTTATTTAAGAGCGGTGATAAACACGATCCAACCAATTTTAGGCCCGTCTCAGTACTACCAGTATTGAGTAAAATATTTGAGAAGATCATCTTCGATCAATTACTTACGCATTTCAATAATTACCAACTCTTTCATAGCCAGCAATTTGGTTTTACTAAAGGGCGGAATACAACAGACGCCGGAGTTATGTTACTTAAACATATTTTCAGCGCGTGGGAGGATCGCAAGGATGCAGTAGGCATATTTTGTGATTTATCAAAAGCATTTGATTGTGTAGACCACGAAACGCTACTGCTAAAGTTAAAACACTACGGAATAAAGGGTGCAGGTTTAGATCTTTTAAGATCGTATTTAGAAGGAAGGGTCCAAAAAGCAGACGTAAATCGTATTAAATCCTCGGGTTCACTTGTAAAAATAGGAGTCCCGCAGGGATCTATCTTAGGGCCGCTCCTTTTCCTAGTCTATATAAATGATTTACCGTTTATGGTACAAAAAATGTCTGAGATAGTGTTATTTGCTGATGACACGTCACTTATTTTTAAAATAAGGAGACAAGAAAATAATCTTGACGATGCAAATAATGCTCTCTCGCAAGTACTAGATTGGTTCACAGCAAATAATCTGCTGCTAAATTCTAAAAAGACGAAATGTATAAAGTTTTCCTTACCTAACGTACGAGTAGTTGAGAACAACATAGTAATTGGACATGAAAAACTAGAATTTGTAGATGATACTGTATTTCTGGGCATCACCATCGATCCAAAACTACAATGGGGTCCACATATTGTAAAATTAGCACACAGACTTAGCTCTGCAGCATATGCAGTGAAAAGAATTAGGGAACTCACTGACGTTGCAACTGCTAGGCTTGTTTATTTTAGTTACTTCCATAGTATTATGTCCTACGGTATACTACTATGGGGCCGGGCAGCAGACATTGAGACTATCTTCATCTTGCAGAAGAGAGCCATCCGATTTATTTACAAGTTAGGTAGTAGGGATTCGCTAAGAGATTTCTTCAAAGAAACCAACATCTTAACAGTTGCATGTCAATACATTTATGAAAATATTATGTACGTTAGAAAAAATATCAAAGACTTCGAAAATGTTGGTGGCCACCATAATGTTAATACTAGAAATAAACATAAATTGTCATTTCCACTATTTAGACTTGCAAAAGTTAACACATCCTTTATGGGGCACTGTATAAGGTTCTACAACAAAATTCCTCAAGATATATTAGAGTTACCTCCAACGCGATTTAAAAAATGTGTTAAGCACATTCTGTGCAAAAAGGCTTACTATAACATCAAGGATTATTTAGAAGACAAAGATGTTTGGCATTAAACAGTAGATTAATATTATTTAAAGGACGATTGTGACTAGTGTTCAACACATTCATGACTAATATTTTAAGTTGAAAACTCTGTTAATTAAGTTAAAACGTGTTTTGAAAAGAATAAATGTGGAGTTTCTTTGTTAGCTTCTTCTCCACATAATCCATTAATTGTGAAACTAACAACTTTGACGTTCATTAAGTAAACATTCTGTTTTTACAATGAATAAAAATATTTGAATTGAATTGAATTATATTTATTTATTTGTTTTCTATATGTGTGTGTGTGTGTATGTAGATGCAAATAATTTTTTTTATCTATATAAATTAGATTTTTTTATTTGGGCGGGTATGGCTGTTTGGGTTATGGGTTGTGGCTGTTTGAACCTTCAGATGCTCAAAATCAGTCAAAATACGAGGCTACAGAAGGTCACAAAGAGACACATACTCAATCTTACACCAGAAATACATAACTCTCTTCCTGATGGTCCAAATGGTCCAAAAGGGCTACTATAGCATTAAGGATTATTTAGATGACAAAGATGTGTGGAATTAAAGCCAGTTCAATGCATCCTAGTACTAGTTTTTAGAAGATATGACATGTAAACTCTGTTGATTATGGAATATGTTTGAAAAGACCAAGTTTGGAGTTTTTTTGTCCGTTTTTTCTCCAAATGATCTAGATTTTGAAACGAGCACCTAGTTTTTAACCGATTTCAAAAAAGGAGCAGGTTATCAATTCGACGCGTATATATAATATATATATATATAGGCTATGTTCCTCCATAACTCCGTCAAATCCTAACGGATTTCGACAATTCTTTTTTTGTTCGAACAGGTATAATTTTCCATTGGTCTCATTTTAATTTGGTGAAGATCTGATGGAGACTTTCAGAGATGGAGAACGGAACTCTTCAATGGACAGCAGTAAATAAGCCTTAATGGGACCCATCCTTCAGTAATATCCGTGTGTTTCATAAAATAGCGTAAAAGTAGTCCCAAGTTAATTTGGTGATATCCTGGTGAAGACTTTCGGAGATAGAAATTTAGAACATCAAATTATAAAGCAACGAATTAATTAGGGTAAATTATGGTTATAAGGGACTTATTTATTTTTCTCCCGCTCACCCACCAAAAATTGAAAAAAATTTTTTTTTTTATGAAAGAAGTACCTATACCTAATTTGTACTAGTCGGTGCCCAGTTTCAAGGCCAGCACATAAATTTTGGGCACCGGATCCAAATTATACTTCAACAATACCTACATGTATAAATACTTCTAATTAAATTATTTCTAACTTTTTAGTTCTGTAGTATTTCGAAGTCGGTTTTTATTTTTTACTTAAAAATTTTTATATTTGTAACGTACAATAAGTCACAGTTTCTGTGTTACTTTGAATATTATTTTTTTTACTTTGACTTTGACATCAAGGGAAAGGAAGGCAGGAGATCAAATTTACCTGTACCCATACTTCTGGCCCAGGAACACCACGAAGTTGGGCCCCATGGAGAGTCGCTGGCAGTTCTTAATCTCCCTCATGCAGAGCTCTGTGGTCATGTGGTCGTCTGTGGCCTCATCTCGGACGCCCCAACGCATGTCCACCACCTGGAGGAAAGAATGGCATCAGTCAGGATTGTTTATTCGGGTTGGTCGGCTCCGCATGTATTGACTTGTCTCTCCTGTGGGTTAGGCCGGCTAAGCCGTGAGGATGGTATGTATATAAAAGAATATCCTAGGCACTGCAGCGTCCGGGTGGTCCCTTCACCCATCTAGTGTGAGTGAATATGGCACTGGGCACTGGGTATAAATCATCTCATTACTTAGACGCAAAGGCTAAAAGTTTTTTTATGACTGTCTGGAAGAAGAGGTATCTATCTATATATACATAAGCAGCCTATATAGGTACGTCCCACTGCAGGGCACAGGCCTTATCCCAGGGAGAGAGTATGGGCTTAATCACCACGCGTGCCCACCGCGAATTGGCGATTTCAAGCGCTGAGGTATGTGAACAACAGGTTTCCTCACGATGTTTTCCTTCATAGTTAGCGAGTGGTATTGCTACTATAACTCCACAAATGTACGTAACTTAGAAAACAAAGTCATAGGTATATGCCCGCACTGGGAATGTAACCTGGGTCTCTCGCTTCCGAGTCCAATGTTCTACCCACCACCGCTATTACCTTCATATGTATCTACGTATGCACCTATTTAAAAATTTCTTCAATTAAGTACCTATCTGTACCACTCTAGCTAGAATCACCATTAAAGCCAATTTCTGTAAGCCATAAACTATACCCGGCTTATGTGAAATTTGTAGTGCAGTAAACATTTTGCCCGGCTGGGGTTGTATTTTTGCCTAGTTAATAATAGGTACCTGCATCCGCCTGCAGTAAAATCGTTAGGGCCGTTGTACACTGAATGCTAAGCTAGCGTTGTCACTAATGGGCCGGCCCCCGCAACGGGTTCACTATGCCGCTCCATAACACGTTTCACCGAATAAAATTTCATCTCTGACGACTCATCGACAGTTTGTTTGTCCGATATTTCAATATATCCAATGCACAATGCAAAATTTTTGATTATACGAGTCTCGTTAGTTCGGTGCTACGTTTCACCTGAGCAGTAACCGCCAATGCACGCATCGTCTTGAAATAGTTCATCGAAGCAACATAGCTATAATCATCCAGCAAACATTTCAAATTATTACAGTTGACACATCGACCTTTATTTTATTAAGTACATACTAATTTCACTCTGAACAGTTACGTTAAGGGCGACTGCAACAAAAATGTAAAAGTTGACCGGCTGTCGACTGTGCAATTGAGATGGAAGAAATGATTTTAGGTGAAATGAACCCTATTTAAAGTCATTTGATGTAATGAATTCTAGCATAGATAACCGGCTTATCTATAACTGGTAGTTGACTCAAACGTAGACTGGGGTGAAATTGGTTTTATACCGTAAAATACACGCAGAAAATCACTTAGGTACAAATAAAACATATACACATTTTTTTTTTACGGGTCTGAACAATCTTGAAACTTGACGCGAGTTTAGAGATAGACAGATAGATAGAGAACACTTTATTGCACAACCAGGTGAAAGATATTACAAATAAGTAGTGGTATACAATTTGCGGTCTTTTCGCTTAATTAATTAATTAGGTACTCTATTATTTCGTACAAATGAACATATTAAAATAAAATGATAATTTTACATTACATCACATAAACTCACGCCTGTATCTCAAAGCGGTCGGCACATAACAGGGCTTGCCACTTACCATTATCCTTGTGGGAGTCCAAGAAGGCTATAAACAACTTATGACGTGACATGAGGTTTCCCAATTGTTACCGCCCGTTGTAACGGTCTCCGCGGGAGAGTGATGTGGGAGTCCAAGAAGGCTATAAACAACTTATGAAAAGTTTAACGTCAGACAAGACAGATAGCTTTTGCCTTTCAGTTCGATTGCTACGCTTGTATTAAATATTCGTTTCTCTACGCATTTTACCGTGAAAATATGTTTTCGTTCATCTTACCCCTTCTATCTTTCTGGCTAGTGAATTCTGTGACTACTTCCATCACACACTTCCGCCTGCCTCATCCTCACAGACCTTTTTCGCTTCATCGACATTCATTAGTCGTTACATGCGCGCACAGTGGTTTCCGGTACTTTTTATCTTACCCACTGCCTTACCTGGGACGTCCCTTACTTTCCCTGATATTTTTGAGAATTTTAAATTTTTGTTTGTTGGAAGTGATGTAATTAAAAATTTTAAGTAATTAAAGTAGTAAGTAAACAAATAATCGTATATCCTGAAGAGTATATACGAGTATCCGGTATATCCTAATGTATGCTTTTTATTATTATTTAATACTTTTATTACACTTAACGTAATGTACAATGCGTCAATAATACTACTTATTTATATTTCTTATATAGTTATAGTATAATTATACGTGTTATTGAGATATCACAAAACTTAAAAATCGATTCTTCTGTATACATAATATCATACTAGCTGTCCCAGCGAACTTCGTATCGCCACATAATTCGTTTATATGATTCTTGCACAACGCAATGTATTTTTAAAATACAAGGTTCGCTCGCACAACGCCATCTATTTTAAACTTAAAATAAATATCATCCCACGGGAACGCATTACCGGGATATCGAGTACAGACAATTTTTAATACTTTTATTACACTTAACGTAATGTACAATGCGTCAATAATACTACTTATTTATATTTCTTATATAGTTATAGTATAATTATACGTGTTATTGAGATATCACAAAACTTAAAAATCGATTCTTCTGTATACATAATATCATACTAGCTGTCCCAGCGAACTTCGTATCGCCACATAATTCGTTTATATGATTCTTGCACAACGCAATGTATTTTTAAAATACAAGGTTCGCTCGCACAACGCCATCTATTTTAAACTTAAAATAAATATCATCCCACGGGAACGCATTACCGGGATATCGAGTATACTCTGTCTCAATTCAGGTCTTTGTCTATCTGTATGCCAAGTTTCATGTAAATCCGTTCAGCTGTTATTGCGTCATTGAGTAACAAACAACCAAACATTTTCACAAACTTTCACATTTATAATACCAGTAGGATAGATACATAGAAAGGAAGAGAGAGAGAAAAAACGAAGAAATTTATTTCAACTGCCACCCAACAGAGTATACAAGTAAGCAAACAAAATCCATGAAAAACTACAACAAATAGATAGAGAAACGTATTATATCTCCTAGTGTACACCCGCCCTAACACTTCAGGCCCAAGCCGCCGTGCACACTTGTAAACATTTAGAAAAAGCCGTCTATTCCCGTCGACGGAAGCCCGCGCCGCAACGCACGTGTGCTTGCGCCCTTACCCGCAACACTATTTTAAAACGCATCTTTGTAGACTTGCCTTATGACGTGGCCTATTACACTATACCTCGCTATACTGCCTCGTGGGTCCAGCGGTATCACGTCTGATTACCATGCCGGTGGTCGTGAGTTCGACTCTTAGGGGGGGCCGCCGTACATTTGTAAATATGGCCTCAGTCTGGGTGTATTTCCATGTTTGTGATGTACTTGCCTGGTTACCATAGCATTCCGGGGATGTCGTAGAAGGCGACTACGGAAATAAATTACCAGGAGACGGGCAGCAGCGTGTTCGTGAGATTCCAACCGCATACTGCGATCGCCAACCCGCCTGCTAAGCGTGGCGATTATGGCAAAACCGTTCATGGTTAGGGAAAACCATGAGGGAGGCCTATGTCCTGCAGTGGACGTAAAATGGCTGATGATGATGATGATACTATAGCACAGGCTATTCTAGTTTGCGACCAGGACCAGTGACTGTTTTGTGTGGAAGTTATTTATTTTACCTGTTCTGCGAAGTAGGTCCCGGTCGGTTTTAGGCGGTTACTGAATACAGCATCTTCAAGCGTCAGGTAATAGTCTCCCTTAGTATTGCCATAGGCTTTAAGAAAGATACAGTCCAACTTCTGCTTCGTCCTCTATACAGTCCATTTGAAACTTGGTTTCAAGGGTGCGGCAAGAAGTTGAAAGTCTGGATTGTAACTTGGCGGGGGTGCTATCACCTTAATAGGTCCCTTTTAGGGTTCCGTAGTCGACAAAGAACCCTAATAGTTTCGCCATGTCCGTCCGTCTGCCTGTTCGCAGCCTAGCTCAGAGACGATTAGTACGAGAACGCTGTAATTTGGCATAGACATAGATGATAATGACAAAACGGTAGAATAAAATATTGTGGGTCATAAGCAGCCTATATACGTCCCACTGTAGGGCACAGGCCTTCTCTCAGAGAGAGAGTATGTGCTTAATCACCACGCGGGCCCACCGCGGATTGGCGATTTCAAGCGCTGAGGTATGTGAATAGCTCATACACCCAGGTTTCCTCACGATGTTTTCCTTCACGGTTAGCGAGTGGTATTGCTACTATAACTTCAAATATTGTGGGTGTAGGAAGATAATTTTTTGATTTAGGGTTCCATTTGCGAAATATTAAGCTTTAAAGCGCAATTTTTTGTCCGAGTAGGACGTCCACACGGCTCTCCTGGCTAAACCGTTGATTGCAGAAACATGAAAAAGTTCAAGATAGTATCACATGTAGGCAATGAACTCAAAAGGAAAACTATCACGGCTAAGCAGGCTTAACAAGTTAACGAGTAATAGGCGAACAACTTATAAAAGGAAAACTTCCTACAAAACTGATTAAAAATTACGTTTATGATGTTGTTAGTTCTGTAAAGCAGATAAAATCGCCTCTTTTCTACGGAGCCCTACACTGCGCGTGGCTCGACACGCACTTGGCCGATTTTCTATGGGCTTTGGAAGCTGTTCTACATGATCCTTGTATCAGCATTAAAGGACAAACAAATTTTATTTTCACATTCTAATATTTTTTCGACAAAATATCCTAACCGTCATTCGACAATAACGGTTAGTGAGAGACCCAGATGACGCTTCCTATCAAAATTCCCAAAGAGTGTCAGAAGAGATGGATGGCTTAATTCCAGCCTCTACCAGGAAGTCTCCGTTAGGTAATCCGACCAAATCAACATTTCCACCGATATTGCGCCATAGATAGGAAAGCCCTTTGATTTTTCCAATGAAATGGCTCGAGAGCGGAGAGCTCGGATCGGTAATGTCTTTTAATGATATCGAAAGATTATGACGGAGAGGAGCGGTATCGTGAATATTTAAGAGGAAGATGGTATAGGTTTCGTCGAAAACTCAAAGTTATGTGAATGAGCGATCTGAAATCCGGTACAATATTTCAGTGCTGTCCAAGGTTGTCTGGAATCGCTTTTAGCGATAATACCGCCAATTTTATACTATTAAAAACTAGAAGAAGTACCTCATGTCTCTGTAAATTACTAGTGTGCAATAAAGTGTTTGCAATCTATCTGCAATCGCCAGCACAACAGCCTTTACTTACGTGCACTGAAAAAATATACAAGTTGACCAGCTGTAGATTGTACAAAAGAGCGGTATACGCCCAGGGTTTTCTAGTGTACATTTATGCTTGAGATTAATTAAGGTGCTTACATACATACATACATAAACTCACGCCTGCATCCAGAGGGGTAAGCAGAGACCAGGGACTGCCACTTGCCACTACCCACTTCGACACTTAAAATTCATAGTACTCATGTTATTGCAGTTAAGATAATATACTCGTATGTATAATAAGATACCTAGAAATATTTAAAGGAAAATATCTTTAATAAACTTATGTTAAAGCAATATCTTATAGGCAAATGTTATTACACTATAAAAGAGTTTATGGAAGAATGTTATAGACATCAATACAAGCTTTATAGCTATTAGATACGTTATTAAGTTAATATCCTTTAAGTAAATTTGTTATAAAATTGCAGTATGTAAATGTTTCATCATCAGCCATCAGCCATCGGACACAGGCCTCCCTCGTGGTTTTCACAACCATGAGGGGTTTTGCCATAATCGCCACGCTTGGCAGGCGGGTTGGCGATCGCAGTATGCAGTTGGAATCTCAGGACGACGCTGCTGCCCGTCTCCTGGTAATTGATTTCCGTAGTCGCCTTCTACGACATCCACGGAAGGAAATGGAGTGACGCTATTTTTAATCCGGCGCCACACCGATGTAAATGTTTATCTTTATGTTTATACCTTATTGCAAGAACTGTTGTACCGCATGAAGCAATAAACTGATTTGATTTGATGACATGAACTTAATCCTGTATGCAGAGACAAGGGAGAGACCAGGTTTTGGCACTTGATACTAATCTCACAGACCTCCTTCGCTTCATCAAAATTAATCGCTGCATGCACGCACACCGGTTTCGGGTACTTCTTATTTTGCCCTTCGCTAATGCATCCCCTATTTGGTCGACGTATGTCGCCCCGGCACCGTGTGGCACCGGATTAAGAATAGCGTCAAACTATTTCCTTCGGTGGAGGTCGTAGAAGGCGACTAAGGAAATCAATTACCAGGAGACGGGCAGCAGCGTCTTCCTGAGATTCCGACCGCATACTGCGATCGCCAACCCGCCTGCCAAGCGTGGCGATTATGGGAAAACCTCTCATGGTTATTAAAACCACGAAGGAGGCCTATGTCCTACGGTCGGCGTCAAATGGCTGATAATGGCAATGATATATTGTCCGGCTCTTCCACCTGGTAAGAGTAGTAATCATTCGTTACGAAGTCAGGGGCTTTTAAATAATTTTATTCTTACCTACTGACATTATTAGCTCCCCCTTAATCCAAATGAAGATTTTTCGTAGCCCGATCGCCGGAAGATATAAAATTTAACGGCGCCATTAAAAATAAGCAGTTCACCGGAGATTTCGGCGAAAAGTTTCCTCTAAGAAAATATTACCCGCATTTTTCATAATCATTCGAATCGTTTTGTCTTAATGATAAAATGCTATTGGTGATAGATTTATTGGATACGTCCGTAGCTTTCCGGCGGTTGGTTGTTTCACAGGTCTGAGGTGGGTTCGATACCCGGCATGTACCCCCAGTTTCTCGTATACTAACAATCGGTTAATCCCCTATCAACAGTTGTCAGTTGGCCTAAGTGTATACAGAAAAAAACATCTGAATGCAACAGTTGACAACAATAGATTAACAGATGGTTAATGTACGAGAACTCGGAAGCGAGAGTACCAGGTTCGATTCCCAGTGCGGGCATGTACGTATGACTTTGTTTATTTTCAAAGTTACGTATATCTGCGAATTTGTAGTAGCAATACCACACGCTAACTGTGAAGGAAAACTTCGTGAGAAAACCTGCGGCTTGATCGGCTCCTCAAGTATTTATAAATATTTATTGATTTGTATGATGTAAAAATTGATTTTATGGTAAAAAAATATTTTCACTTTCAGTATTGACCTGTCATTCCTGTGGTCTGGATGGTATAGGTTCTGGGCAAGCCTACTCCATCTAAAAGCAGTGTCTCAGGCACTGCAACGTCCGAGTGGTCCCTTCACCCATCTAGTGTGAGTGAAGGTGCCACTGGACATATACGTCAGCGCTTGTGTTATTCTCGCATCGTTATTGAGTCCATTAAGTCCTCTCTGGCTGGGAGAAGGTCTGAGCCCCGCAGTAAGACGTACCTACCTACGCTGTAGATAGATGGAATTGTTTCTGTGATGTATCTTGTTGGTATAATAAACATCCTTCTTCTTCTTCTTTTATATTCCTTAATCATCCCTCATCTCCCGCATACCCGAGAGAAAGGTTTCAAAAAAGATCATCTTCTTAAAAATCCTGCTCACAATACTGGAGCTTACGGTGACTCCTTCAGGGTCCAGTCGGCTAGGCGGTGGAACGCACTGCCACAGAACATAATTATGCGCTAGTCCCATCAGTACCTTCATAAAGCGGTTGAAAGAGCATTATTATCTATCCCTATAATAACATTGAGCTAGGTATTTCATCATCATCATTCAGCCACAAGTTGTCCACTGCCGGACATAGGCCTCCTCCGTGGATTTCCAAAAAGACCGATTGGATGCGGCTTGCATCCAGCGTCTTCCTGCCACTTGGATGAGGTCATCTGTTCATCTTGTGGCTGGTCGTCCTACGCTGCGCTTGCCGATATGTGGCCTCCATTAAAGAACTTTTCGGCCCCATCGGCTATCAGTTCTGCGTGCTATGTGCCCCGCCCACTGCCACTTCCACTTACTAATCCGCTGGGCTATGTCGACGACCATATATTTATATATATTATTTATTTATAGCTAAGTATGTATATTTGCGGGAGGCACAAGACTGGTAAACTTGGAAACCATGAGGGACGCCTATGTCCTGCAGTGGGCGTGAAATGGCTGATGATGATGATGTATTTTTATTTTCATATCTAGTTTATGTAGTTTATTTTGTGTACATATATAGACCCGTTTTTCTACTGCGTCTCCTATACCCCTAAGGTTTGCTGGAAGAAATCTCTTACAGAGATAAGCTCGCTTTTGTACATGTTATTTCTCATGTAATATTGCAATAAAGTATAATTCATTAACATTCTCTGTTGTATACCAGGTTATAAGTATTTAAAGCTTAAAAAATAACAAAGTACAGTACAATTGGCGGCATCATGATGAAAACGAATTTCTTCTGGACAACCATTGACAGAATAGACGAAAGACTTTACTGACCTGAAACTCAAGTCCGTGCTTCTCCCGACAGTAGTCTTTGATTCGTGGGTAACATTTGGCCATCAGGGTATTCCTTTCCATCGTTGTGTCTGAAAACACGAAAAAGCTACTTAGATATTGATAAACAAAATATCAGTTACTCAAGTTTAGGTATAGAGCTACTCTCTACCCTGGAGTGGCGACCGCGACTGAGATGACTGAGATCGAACGATAATTATTTTAACAAATCAATCAATCACCCAGTATTCGTCCACTGCTGGAAATAGGCTGTAGCGTTATTTCTTTCACTTATTTATAACTAACTGTTGCCCGCGACTTCGTTCACGTGGTAATTTTGATGTGTATTTTTCCAGGATAAAAAATAGCCTATGTGCTAATTCAGACTATAATCTATCCCTGTGCAAAATTTCATCCTGATCCGGTCGGCCGTTTTTGCGTGAAAGAGCAACGAACATCCATCCATACATACAAACATTCGCGTTTATAATATTAGTGAGGATTTCGAAAAAGTAGAGAAAAACTAAATTTAGAAATACGTGCATTTTAGTACCTAGCGTATTTTACTGAGAAAACCTAAGATAATTAAGGTAGCATTTAGTTTTGGCCTTTGTGCATATGGTCTTTGTGTATATTATGTGCATAGCTTGTTGGTGACATGTAAAGTATAAAACAAAGTCGGGTTAGTTACACGACTTATAACTCAGGAACGGCTGCACCGATTCTTATGATCTTCGATTTGTTGGAATTGTCTCCGCTTCAACAAGCAGAATAACTGTTAAAACGTGGGATTGACGACAATTTTATTGTTGTTGATTTGAGGCGATATGAGGGGTTTACTAATGTATTGCCAAAAATCGTTTCCCAAAGTATTACTTCCCAAACTATTTTCCGCAAATTATCACTTGGCAAAAAAACATTTCTCAAAACAACTTAAAGCAAATAAACAGTTAGCAAAAGTTATTATGGCAAGTTATTGTTTACCAAATAAATACTTGGTCAAAATTCATTTTACCAAGCATTATTCAGTCAAAAGTATAATTTGACCAAATGAATAAAATGGGAAATGTAAACTAGAACAAAAATTTTTTTGTTTGACTCAAAACTAAGTTTTTTAGTGAAATATTTTTTTTCGCTTTTATATAAAAAAAAAGAACTAACACCCGAAGTTTCAGGATGGAGGGTCGCTGCGCTCCGCTCCATCCTGGAACTTCGAACCTATTTTTTAATCAAACAATTATTTGCTATATAACACTTGCCAAAATAAAACGTTAGCATAATAAACGTTTGTCTTAATAAAACTTGACGCAGTAAAATTATGCGAAATGATAATTTGACCAAATGAATAAAATGCGAAATGAAAACTTGCTAAAGTTTCATTTGGGAAATGAAACTGATGCCATAAGTTTATAGGGAAGTAAAATTTGGCGAAAAATACTTTGGCTAAACGGCGGTACCCCGATATGAGGTTTTCCTGGCCAGTAAATAATCTTAACTCTTTTATGTTCAAAACCATAACAATGATTGAGATAGAATTACTCTTTCGTTCGACGGTATCTTAACTATCAGCGCCGCCCGATAGCTTAACGACTGAAAACCATTCAATGATCATCACACTATCTTGATACCCCTTTTGAGTCACGCAATGGAAATAAACTACAGAACCAATGACGATACTCGTGAACTCGAAGGTGAAACTATCGTTTCTATCTATCGTTTATCGTAGTTTGGCGAAATATTTAAAATGTTCGTTGTTTTTCCAACTTTATAGCTTAAATTTGATAGCCCTATAAATTTTTAAATATAAACTATTTAATTTAAGTCAATAAAGTATAAAGATTTTTACTTTATTTTAAAGTAAGCAGAAAATAGCAGCATTGTTTGTACTGTGGTTATCACGCTTGTCAACTTGTCACAATAAAAGATTTTATTTTTATTCGCAAATTAACAAGACAACATTTTTTTAGGGTTCCGTACGCGAAGGGTGCCAAACGGGACCCTATTACTAAGACTTCGCTGTCCGTCTGTCTGTCTGTCTGTCTGTCCGTCTGTCTGTCTGTCTGTCTGTCTGTCTGTCACCAGGCGTATCTCATGAACCGTGATAGCTAGACAGTTTAAATTTTCACAGATCATGTATTTCTGTTGCCGCTACAACAATAAATACTAAAAACAGAATAAAATAAATATCTAAGGGGGGCTTCTATGCAACAAACGTTGTCTAAAAACAGCACTCGCCATCTAGCGGCCATCTATGTAACCTTCACAGCACCAATGTCATGTCGTTAAATATCAATGTTTCCAAATTCGATTTTTGTCTAATGTTGTATAGATAATGGTAGATAATGGTTTAAGTTTTAAAGTAGCCATCATTGTATCCCACTGCTGAGCAAAGGCCTCCCCTTCAGACTTCCATTCCTCGTTGTTTTTGGCCAACTCTTGCCACCCAGATATATGCCAAGTCGTCTGCCACGTCGCCTGTGAGTGGCCATCGCACGGCACGCAATCGGTGACTAAAATTTTACTTTTACATTCATTCCAAGCACCCACTTGCCCGTCCAAAGACCCTTTTTCCCTGTAACGGGTAAAACTAAAGTCAACGGTTACTCTATGTTGTAAAAAATTAAAGCTTTCTACACTACATTCGTAAAGTCACGCCTCAATCCCGACGGGGTGGCTGATACAAGTTGCTACGTTCCTGACGAACCTCTTTCACTTCATCAACGTTCATTTGTCACTGAATCACAATTCACATGATTGAGAGATTGTGCCGACACTTTGCAAATTCGCTCTGTGATATGATTTTTTCCTCGGTGGCGCTAGGGTGCGAATACGACCTGTAAAAGAAGATATGATTTTTTTTTCAATGGTGGCGCTAGTTAGCCCACTGGATTAAGGGGTTAAGGTACTTTCTTTCAGTTTCTAATGCAATCAATATATTTATTTGGAAACGCGCAGAATTTTTTTTTTCATAACCGGAACTCAACCCCATGTTACTACTCTGGGACTGTCCCAAATTCTTGGAAATAACATCTTGTAGTAGTAATATGCAAAGCCGCATTTGGATTAGTTACATCAACATAATCACGTTTCGTTTGGTCGAATTTTTAATCAGAGATCAATCTAACACTGAAATAACCCGCGGCGAGACTTACAATTTAATCCCGGATTTGATAAATGACGTCATCCTATCAGTAGAGATTTAGTCGACTGACAAAGACCAACTCTCAGTTAATCCGATCCCATGCACCAAAGTAGGTGAGCAGGGCTCATGTTACTACGGCGTTTTTAGGGTTTCGTACCTAAAAAAATAAATAAAACGGAACCCTTATTTAATCACTTTGTTGTCCGTCCGTCCTTCTGTCTATCAAGACCTTTTATCTCAGGAACGCGTGGAGGTATCGAGTTGAAATTTAAACCATGTACCTACTCAAATCTACAGTTTCTTAAAGCTGTGAAAAAATTAAATTTTATGTTACCGTAAACAAATATAAGGACGTTCATGCCGAAAAAAAACGTAGGATAGGTATTTATATCAAATCATTAAATTATTTAAAATAAAAATAAAAACAGTACAAATCAAACCATAATACAAAACAAGAAAAAAATCGCTCTGTACATTAAATATATTAAGTTTTCATTATAATAAAAGTCTATTGATTTAATTCTTAAAAACTTTAGTTTACCAGGGAAGTAGTGTTGTGTGTAATTAAGGTATAAATACTAATTTTATTTCTATTTTATTTGAGCGGTGGTAGTGAACCGGTCGAACGCCGGCCTCACATTCGGAAGGTCATGGGTTCGAATCCCGGTATGTATCAATGTTTCCTAAGATACGTAAATTTGCGAAGTTGCAGTAGCGATACCACTCGTTAACGGTAAAAGAAAACATCGTGAGGAAACCTGAGTGTCTGAAGCTTGAAATTGCCTACCCGTGGTGGTGGGCACGCGTGGTAATTAAGCCCATACCGTCTCTCAGAGAGCCCTGCAGTGGGACGTATCTAAGCTACTTAAAAATTGAATTGAATTCATGTGGTTTAATAAGTTTTTGTATCGAGACTCAGCCTAGATGTAAGTTACTGTTACGCATGTGAAGATACAAAAAGTGTTAGTAGACCTAATAAAATAAAGAAATAGACTTTATTTCGACTTCGACTTTGACTGTTCCGGCCTTCAATACTTCGATGGATCTTTCTAGGTTCGCGTGTTGATAAGAATAGACCCGTCGGCTTCCAAATTGCGTGTCTAAAATTATTGACTACACTACTCTACTCTACACGACCCTTTGTCTTTTGTTCTAAATTGCAACACTACCTTGGATCAATTTACGAACTCCGAATGGGTTTATTGACTTGTTTTGTTCTACCGTTGCATAACTTAGGTCACTAACAAATTGATGTTGATCCGGTTAAAAAAAGAAAAAAACAAATAAGCCATGAAAATATTTCTTCAGGCATTTACGCGTTATGTCTGAAAAAATATTAGTTTACGTAGTTTTTTCGTTGAATTATAACGTGGACATACCTTTTCCCCTTTGCCGCCGATTTCTCGTACAATAACAATAACCGGGGGCTCGATGTCAGTCGCAAATCGATATTAACATTCGATATCGGTCGCTCAGTGACTGATAACTATTAACTACTGTCAGTTTTCTTATCAGCTATCAAAGTGTTACTGTCAAAGTGACAGCTGTTAACCGTATCTAAACAGTGTGTGAGACAGACACGCACAACTTCGTAAATGTCACTCAAACAGCCGTTTAAATTGATTTGTATAAAGATTTTTACTTAATTTCTGCTTAAGACGTGTTTAATAAAGTAGTGCAAATCGGGGGATACCGCCGTTTAGCCAAAGTATTTTTCGCCAAATTTTACTTCCCAATAAACTTATGGCATCAGTTTCATTTCCCAAATGAAACTTTAGCAAGTTTTCATTTCGCATTTTATTCATTTGGTCAAATTATCATTTCGCATAATTTTACTGCGTCAAGTTTTATTAAGACAAACGTTTATTATGCTAAAAATATAGGTGCGACGAAGCGCGTAGCGTAGCGGAGCGCGTAGGAGCGTGTTAGGTTGAACATGTAAGACCGAAAACTAACCGAAATTATTAGTGTAGGTTAATTTCCAAGCCAAGCAAATATTGACCAAGTATTTATTTGGTAAACAATAACTTGCCATAATAACTTTTGCTAACTGTTTATTTGCTTTAAGTTGTTTTGAGAAATGTTTTTTTGCCAAGTGATAATTTGCGGAAAATAGTTTGGGAAGTAATACTTTGGGAAACGATTTTTGGCAATACATTAGTAAACCGCAAATCCGCCTTAGGTTACGAGAAACCGGAGTGAAGGTCTTTATTTGATCAAAAATGTTGTTGATTTTATGTATAGATATTATGCTTCTTAGGGTGACTTGCACCAAATCACTGGATAAGTTAGTAAATAGATAATAAATACTTATCCAAGGACAAACAGATAAATATCGGATTGACAGGGTTGTCAGCCATACAATTTATCTATGGATAGCTCTGCAAATGTTATGGTGCAAGATGTTTTTGGACTTAATCATTGGATAGAGCTTACCTATGGATAAACAGATATATATTCCTGTCAGGTAGAGTTGGCGCAAGCCAGCCTTAATCATTTTTAAGTATACTAAACGAGTTGAGGAAAACTTCCTAGAGAAATACAACAGGATTAATAAAACATTTTTTTTAATTGAAGTTCCATCAACCCCACCCAAAAAGTGGCTTAAAAAGCCCAACAAAAACTAATTAAATTTCGCTAAAAGCAATCAACGGCCACTATCTGATAAATTGGCTGTTAATTAAAAGTTTTCCATATTTACGAACCCCCACTTGGCCCGATTGCACCCGGTCTCCCCTCGCGGTTATAGGGCGGTGACGTCATCAGAGCCCCGTTTCACAGAACTACGATTCATGTATTACTATGACAACTCGATGTACATTTCAAAGCCGTTTAACCCACAGATTATCAAGTAGGAAGACTAATTAGTACTAATGAGTATGAGTTAACATTACATACATAAGCAGCCTACATACGAGTACGTCCCACTGTAGGACACAGGCCTTCTCTCAAGGAGAGAATATGGGCTATGGGCTTAATCACCACGCGAGCCCACCGCGGATGAGCGATTTCAAGCGCTGAGGTATGTGAATAGCTCAGACACTTAGGTTTCCTCACGATGGTTTTCTTCACGTTGGTGAAGTAGCGAATTAGTTTACATTGAATTGTCACAATAAACTATGAATTGCATTTTTATCAAAAGCGGTCCAATTCCACCCATGCCGGGACTTCAACTCGCGACCTCTGGCTAACCGTGCCAGCGCTCTCCCAACAGAGCTAACGGGCAAGTGCAGGCATCGGCGGAATTTCGAGCCTCTTTACAAACTTCTCTGTATTACGTACAGGCCGTCTAAATAGGTTTTTAAATTTGTCCTCAGCACAGGTTAGTGCAATAAAAATAATATAAGAATATAAGAATATAAATGTCTACCTTGCAATATCACTATGCAGTAATTTCGAAGTAATTTCTGATTTGATATCCTTGTCACACCGTTGTACCCTTCGTGAACTATTAACAACTCTTTTACTACCAGACAAAGAGCAAAAAACTATTTGCATGGGCGAATAACACAACTCATTCATTCATTTACAATAATGTCACATTTTACAACTGGTCAAATATTACAGTTTGTTTTGTTCAAAAATGTAAACTATGAATGTTGCGAAACATAAATGAAATAAAAAAACCGGCCAAGTGCAAGTCGGACTCGCGCATGAAGGGTACGGTACCATTATCTATACCACATTAGACACAAAGATCGAGAAAAGACAGCAAAAAATCACGTTTGTTGTATGGGAGCCCCGCTTAAATATTTATTTTATTTTAAATTAACTATTTATTTTTGGAGATAATATAGAACTAAATATTCTGTACATATTTAAAGCGTCTACCTGTTGCCGCTATTTATATCGAGCAAAAACGGCAAAAAAGTTACGTTTGTTGTATGAGTGCTACCCTTAAATATTTATTTTATTCAGTTTTTATAATAATTAGAAATACATCAGTGAAAATTTCAACTGCCTAGCTATTATGGTTCATGAGACACAGCCTGATGACAGACAGACAGACAGACAGACGGACAGTGAAGTCTTAATAATAGGGTCCCGTTTGGCACCCTTCGGGTACGGAACCCTGAAAACACACACAAACAATATAAAATCAGTCAATTAAACCGCCCCGGAACATATCCGACCCAAATGTTCCCATAAAGCTGGCGTCCAAGCCGCGGTTCCTTAGAGGACTACCTCTTCAACAAAAGCTTTCCCCCACAAACACCAGACCCTAGTTCTTTCCAAGGCCAGAGGCACGAAAAAATTGCCACTCATTAACTGACAATACTTTTGGCATTCTGAATAACTAGTTGTTATGTTATGAATTCGATACTGGGGTTTGTACCTTACATTACAGTAAACCGTTTTAACAGTAAAACGTTTAACAGCTTACGCGAAAACGCTTTAGTGGCACTAAACGATTTAAATAGATGCAGCTACGGACATATGACGAATAGTGACGACATTAGAGAGAACTTTGGCCGTTTGGTCACAAATGGCACGGTGGACAGCAAAGCCGCGTTTCATAAACTACAATTCGTATTTTATGATGAAAATTCGATGTGCAATCGTAGCCGAGGTTTCTTACTCGTTAATCTGTGAGTCAGTTATGCAATGGCGAGGCGGGAATTTCCGCGTGGCGCCGGATTAAGAATAGCGTTACTCCATTTCCTTCCGTGCATGTCGTAGAAGGCGACTAAGGAAATCAATTACCAGGAGACGGGCAGCAGCGTCTTCCTGAGATTCCAACCGCATACTGCGATCGCCAACCCGCCTGCCAAGCGTGGCGATTATGGCGAAACTCCTCATGGTTAGGAAAGCCGTGTGGGAGGCCTATGTCCAGCAGTGGGCGTTAAATGGCTGATGATGATGATGAGGCGGGAAGATGGCAGGTAGACCAGGGCAGTAACTGAATGGCGGCGAAAACCGGATGGTGGCCAGTAGGTAGACCGACAGCCCGATGGTCGGACGATGTGATCAAACCGTCAAAGGGTCCGTGGATGTGAATGGCGAGAGACCGCGAAAGATGGCGTTATGGGATAACAGGCTATACCCAGCAGTGGGCAGAGGTAGGTGATGGTGAAGATACTGAGTACTGAGATACAGAGGCATTTGGAGTGTCGTGTAGAGTAGAATATTTACTTTAGGTTTAGAGGCTTCTCGTATACTAGCAAGCAACTAAACTACTGTCAACAACTGTCAGTTGAAAAAAAACCTATTTAGAGGCTAAAAACCCATGCCAGCTGCATAAAAGTGGGTACTAGGGGCTGCAAGTGATGTAAATTACTTCAGCCAGATGTCGCTGCCTGTACCTAACACAGAGAAGTTTGTAAAGAGGTTCGAAATTTCGCCGATGCCTGCACTTGCCCATTAGCTCAGTTGAGAGAGCACTGGCACGATTAGCCAGAGGTCGCGGGTTCAAGTCCCGGTATGGGTGGGATTTTTAGCCTCTAAATAGGTATTTAAAATTGTTCTCAGCAAGGATTAGTCCAACAAAAAGAATATAACTGTCAGTTGCTTTTTTGTGTATGCACTGAACAACTGACAGCTATTGAGAATATATTTGCATATTGTAGTGTACGATAAACCGGGGTACAGAAAATTACAGGATAATCAAACTCTGCAATTCTATTCAAACCCGTAAAATAACAGAATAGTGCTCGGATGGAAATACTGGTTTCCAATTTAATATTTCTTAGTTAATACATAGTTTGCAGTACAAGTAACAGGATTCTCCAACACCTGCAGAATATATAAACACAAACGGGTCAATCAGCTATGCAATGCACATTAAATCGTCTATAGATGGGCTTCAACTTAATAAATCAGAGCCAATGTGATATGATTCCGTGATTGCCATCAATAACTTTAAAAGCCAAAACAATACTTCTTACAAAAGTAGGAAAAACGTGAATAGCAAGTGGACAGCAATTCTACCAATCTCTAAATTTTCCTTGCACAGTCGCAATTAACGTTATCGAGTCGAGTGCATACGTGTAAAAGTAGACGTACTTTTGTTGATTTAGAGATAAAAATTGGAGATTTCTAGGTAAAGGATAAAAGGTGGATGAAATCAGATTAAACCCTTATGTAATAAAAAAGGTTTCTGCACCACATTGTGTACTTATATAAATTTTGTGTATATAAATTGGTAATCCCTTACCCGTAAAGGTCGAGCTGGTGAATATCCTCACGATTTTGGAGCTGACCGGCGGAAGAGACTTCAGCGATCCGCTGAAGATCAGGTCCACGGTATGGTCGTCCATGGCTGCTAGGGCTCAAACCTGGCGATAAAGACCTGGGTTTAACTTCCATAACTTCCACACAACACAATCACTTGTGCTGTACTCAAACAAGGACGCCCTGTGCTATAGTAACCAGGCAACGACATCACAAACATGGAAACATACACAGATTGAGGCCATACATATCTAGTTTAGCGGGCTCCAGTGGGAATCAAACCCTTGTGGGCTCTGTTTCGGTGGACAAGCGTCTTAACCGCTAGGTAAACGGGGCAGTCGACGGCAGACCAACATGTAACACATAATCAGCCTTATGCCTTAGTACTACACTAAGATACTCCGTATTTCTATCCGATTGTCCAGCTCACGAATAGTACCCACTGCTGGGTATAGGTCACTTCTCCGTGACGCCAACCCCCGTGACGCCAACCCCCGCGACCCCATACCAAACTCGTCCATCGCGTTCCGACGGCTGCAGCAATGTCATCGACCCATCGGACAGCAAGCTGGGACTGGTTATCACAGCTCAGAGACTGTGAGAACCAGAAAAAGGCAATACAAAGACAGAAAAGTGTCACCTTAAGTGACCTCGGTTTAAAATTTTATTTAACATTGTAAATAGTTTTACAAGGCAAAATATGGAGCAACCGTATTTTTTTCTACACCTGCACACATTATTATGTTTGTAGCGACGCATATCTCACAAAAACATTATTAGTATTTGAAAACACCAATATCGAGGACTGGGCGTTGTTCAGGACCCCTGGCGAAGCGGAAAGATGGCAGGTGGATCAAGACTGTAACTGAGTGGAGGCTAAGAACCGCATGACTGTCAGTGGGTAGACCGACAGCCCGATGGTCGGACGATGTGATCAAGTCGTCAAAGGGCCCGAGGATACGAATGGCGAGAGACCGCGAAAGATGGCGTTATGGGATAACGGGCTATACCCAGAAGTGGGCAGAGGTAGGCTGATGATGATGATGATACTGAGCACTGAGGTACAGAGGGATTTAAAATGTTGTGTAGAGTAGAATATTTAGTTTAGGTTTAGAGGCTAATCTAGCAAGCTATTAAACTTCTGTTAACAATTGTAAGTTTCTTTTTTAGGCTTTCGTACCCAAAGGGTAAGGGTAATTACTAAGACTCCACTGTCCGTCCGACCGTCCGTCCGTCCGTCTGTCACCAGGCTGTATCTCATGAACCGTGATAGTTAGACAGTTGAAATTTTCACAGATGATGTATTTCTGTCGCTGCTATAACAACAAATACTAAAACAGAATAAAATAAATAATAGGGGTTAAAGTATGAAATTGCCGTTTTATTGCAATAGGTTCTTTGAATTGACATAGAATCTTCATGGTTTGAGGTTTTCGAATGAAACTTTTTTCAAATGGTTTCTATGATGTTCTTTTTTTAAAAAATGTGAAACATTTGAATATCGACTTTCAATTGTTTTTGTTATTCAATTTAGACAAGAAAGATGGATACTGCGAAAATTCGAGTGATTTTTGAATACGAGTTCCGACGCGGAACTAACGCGGCAGAAACAGCCCGCAATATCAATGCTGCGTTTGGAGAGGGGTCTACTAATGAACGCACCGTGCGATTTTGGTTTAAACGCTTTCGTGATGGAAATTTCTCCTTAAAGAACGAGCCACGAGGAAGACCGCCCACACAGGTGAATAACGATGAATTAAGAGAGATAGTGGAAGCCGACCCTAGTCAAACTACCCAGGAATTAGCGGCATGGTTTAACGTTACCTTACCCACAATATTGACTCACTTGCGTCATGATTTGACAAGATGATAAAATAAAAAAATACGAAAAATGGGTGCCTCATAATCACTCGAATTTTCGCAGTATCCATCTTTCTTGTCTAAATTGAATAACAAAAACAATTGAAAGTCGATATTCAAATGTTTCACATTTTTTAAAAAAAGAACATCATAGAAACCATTTCAAAAAAGTTTCATTCGAAAACCTCAAACCATGAAGATTCCATGTCAATTCAAAGAACCTATTGCAATAAAACGGCAATTTCATACTTTAACCCCTAATATTTAAGGGGGCTTCCGTTTAACAAACATGATTTTTCTGCAGTTTTTTGCTCGATATTAATAACTGCAACAGGTAGACGCTTGAAATATTAAATTTTTGTATAGAAAATGGTACCCTTCGTGCGCGAGTCTGACTCGCCCTTGGCCGTTTTTTTGTACGCACTGAACAACTGACAACTGTTGACAATAGATTAACATATTGTAGTGTACGAGAAACCGGGAGTCAGAGAGTTGACATGACAATCAAACTCTGCAATTCTATTCCAAACCCGTAAAGTAACAGAATAGTGCTCGGATGTAAACATTGGTTTACAATTTAGAGTTTCCGAGTTAACAGATAATTTACAGTACAAGTAACAGGATTCTCCAACACTTGCAGAATATCTAAAACACCGATCTATCCACGAGCTCTTTAGCCCTTAATAGATTACACCCGTTTCAGGAAACCATGTAAAACTGTCCACACGAGTTTCCTAAAACTAAACCGTACATCTGTAGAAGTGTTAAATTTTACGAGTGACCAAATATTGCCGACGTGCGGTTGTCGCTTTCCTGTCGTTAAAAGTTGACGGGTTTGTAAGGTGCCTCCACACGATCGGATTGCATCGTCAGTCGATTCGTGACTTCATTGGCAGGATGTAACCTACTGTCATAAAATGACGCATTATTTGTACAACGTTATACTTAGTTTCAACAATACCTATCACCATCTAAAACTGCACTTTTAGTACTGTATGGCGCCAAGAATATATAATAAAATACCCCAATAATAAAAAAGCGACACTAAGGAAACTTAAAAGCCTCCTTTTCAAATATCTTGTTGAGAACTTGTCCTATTACTCTGTAAATTATGAATTTATCATCATCATCATCATCACCAGCTATTTGACGCCCACTGCAGGACATAGGTCTCAAATTAATTTATGAGGGATAACATTTAATATCTAAATTTTTATGTTATTTCACTTTGGATTGGTCTTTGATACTTTAAAATTTATTTTTAATAAATTTAATTGTTTTTTTTTGAGTAATCTGACATGCATTCTCTTTAATAATTTAGTAGTAACTTTAATAATTTTAAATATGTTACATTTTTGTTTCACATTTATAACTTGTAAGTGTTACTTACTAACTTGTATGTTGTTTGTTTTTAGTTTATTTTATAATTTGACATACTTAACATTGTACTTAATTCTAATTCAAGATTTTTTTATTTTCAAATAATTTAAATGCATGTGACATTTATTGGGTACAGGTTTTGTATTATAAACACTGATACTTATACTAATTATTACGCCTTTATGGCAGGACTTGAAATCTGAAACCTGACTGAACACCAAATGCAAATGTACCTATGATCTACAAATAAATGCTTTATGATTATGAAGTACTTGTATCGAATTTAAAGGTAATATTCGTTTCTGTATATTTAGTTCTGTAGTGTTTTGAAGTCGATTTTCATTTATTATTTATTGATATTCTCATTACTAATCGCCGACAGCGAGTGTAGTTGGAGCGTACCTTTGTAACAGCGTCTTAGTAGTAAAAAAGACAAATTTATATTAATAACTGTTGATGTATTTATTTTAACTAATAATTTTACGATAATTTTATTGGATCGCTTAATTTCAGAATATTTAATCAAGAGTATTTTCTTTTCTAAACTGCTAAAAGGAGTACAATATGAGATATGACTGGCTCGCGGTTTCTTGTAAACTTTACTAATAATCTGTTAACAGTTGTCAGAGTTTTTTTCTAGGTATACCAAAGTGTCAGAGCTAGTCACATACCTCGGCGCTTGAAATCGCCAATCCGCGGTGGGCACGCGTGGTGATTAAGCCCATACTGTCTCCCTGAAAGAAGGCCTGTGCCCTACAGTGGGACGTATATAGGCTGCTGCGTATGTATGTATACCAAAGTGCTAACCCTAAACAGTAAGGCGTACTGTTTGTTAGGCAGATTGAGACCACCTTTTGTATCACAGCTTAATGCTATTTTGTCTGGAAGAGATAACTTTTAGTAAAAAGGTCGCCGGTTGTCCTCGTCAAGAAATATCTGTGTTATTTCCTTTTTTTATGTACAATGAAGTGTTTTCTATCGATCTAAGCAAGCATGCTAGTGAAGGATATTCGTGTAAATTAACCCCTAAGGGGTATTTAGAGGACAATTGAGCATAGTGTAATGGAACTCAGTTGATTGGGTTTTTATCGACTCGTTTAACGTAGTTTTACATTTAGCCAAGGCCGACAGTGTCCAGGGACCTAATTGTGCGCACCAGATCCCATTGGAATTCTGACGTTTGCGTTAACAATTAGTATGCAATTTGACAGTTTTACGATTGGAATCGCTCGGGATTTTTGCGTGTAATATGAACATGATCACGGGCAGACTGGACAGTCCATATGTAAACACTGACTCAGTGTTTCCACATTCCGGACCACTGACGCCGGGTAGTGTAAATAAAAAAAACGGCCAAGTGCATGTCGGGCCACGCGCAGTATAGGGTTCTGTAGCAGGAGGGGTTTTTACTGCTTTGCACAACTAACAACGTCATCAAAGTAATTTTTAATGGAATTTGTACGAAGTTTTCCTTTTATAAGTTGGTCGCCGATTACTCGTTAACATGTACAACCTACTTAGCCATAATAGTTTTCCTTTTAAGTTCATCATATATATGCAACTGCCCTGAATTTGTTTGCGTTTCTACAACTAACCGCATGGGGTGAGGGGCGGAGGGGACGTCGTCGTACTCTAACAAAAATTTGCACTTTAAGGTGGGGCGATTCTTTTTCAAGAACATACAAATAAAAGTCTAAGTTAATGCAGATATACACAATCTCAGTGTCACATCATCGTCAAATAGACGCCCAATGCAGGACATAGGCCTCCCTCATGGTTTTCGAAGCTACGAACATAACCATGAGGGGTTTTGCCATAATCGCCACGCTTGGCAGGCGGGTTGGCGATCGCAGTATGCGGTTGGAATCTGAGGAAGACGCTGCTGCCCGCCTCCCGGTAATTTAATTCCTTAGTCGCCTTCTACGACATCCTTGGAAGGCAATGGAGTGACGCTATTCTTAATCCGACCCCACACGGACGGATTATTTTCAGTGTATAATTATGTAAATTTTTTAACAAATTTGGAAAAAAATCATTTGTATGGGAATCGTCCCACCTTGAGGCTTAATATTTCGCAAAAGGATAACTCAATCATAACATAACATAAACTCACGCTTGTATCCCAGAGGGGTAGGCAGAGACCAGGGACGGCCACTTGCCACGATCCTGACAGATCACTTTCGCTTCCTCAACATTCATTAGTCGTTGCATGCACGTTGGATAACTCAATCGAAAAATATGGCAAAACAACGTTTGCCGGGTCAGCTAGTTATTTAATAAAAATAAAGTTTAAGTAATTACGTTTACCTAATAAACAATCGCAATAGACCTGTAAAATTTATAATATAGACCTGTTTAATAATATTATAAAATAAAATAAATGTAGAGTTTTTGTCAGAACTCTACCCTTATTCTTTTCAAAACATTTAAACTTTCCCTTCATAACGTGTATCCTGAAAGTGACAACTACTTGTACTACGAATACTTACTAGTTTTCATGTTCATTAATTGTAATGAAAGTCAAAAACTAGTGCAAAATATCACTACGTACCAATTAAGTTTTACGAGGAAAAACTACTTTTATTGTGATTATGATAAAGCCCCTTTGCAGTTCTAGGTAGGATGAATTTTCGGTCTGATGCTTTTGATAACAGCCTGCATTAGCCAAAACCGCTCAGGATGGGGAAGTGTCGTGCATTGATAAGAACTCGTTAATTGGGGATTACACAGTGACAGTATCATGATTTATTTTGTGCATAGGTTAGGACCTAGGTCTAGCCGTGTGGCGCCGGATTAAGAATAGCGTCACTCCATTTCCTTCCGTGGATGTCGTAGAAAGCGACTAAGGAAATACATTACCAGGAGACGGGCAGCAGCGTCTTCCTGAGATTCTAACCGCATACTGCGATCGCCAACCCGCCTGCCAAGCGTGGCGATTATGGCAAAATCCTTCATGGTTTGTAAAACCATGAGGGAGGCCTATGTCCTGCAGTGGGCGTCAAATGGCTGATGATAGATCTAGAAAAATACTTTTTCATAATATGCGAATGTTGCGAGAGAGAATGTTTCAATATTGACTGCCTCGTTGGTTTAGCCGTATCACGTCCGATTACCATGCCGGAGGTCGTGGGTTCGATTCCCACTGGGGGCCGACGTACATTTGTACAATTCGCCTCAGTCTAGGTGTAATTCTATGTTTGCGATGTCCTTGCTTGGTCGCCATAGCATAGGGTATTCTAGTTTGGGGTCAGGACAAGTGATTGTGTTCTGCGGAAGTTATTAAGTTATTTGTAACATAATTCATTGTGATTGCAACATTCTGAATTAATCCTAGTGGAAACATGGAAACATTGTAGAGTATTTTGGTTTATTAACAGAAAATAATTAGCGACCGAACAAAAAATTTTATCAGCATCAAGCAAAGTTATTATAAATATTATTAGGCCGTTTTTAAAATCAATATTGTTTGACTGGGTCCCGTTGTTGCGTTATATATCGTTCGATCGGAATCATTACCGGAACATCTCCCAAATCACGTGTCTTGAGTTAAGTATGCAGAATTATAAAGAAGTGTCCCTAATCACAAGTCAAACGTTAATTATTGTTATTGTAACTGTTATAAAACGACTTCAACTAGAAAAGAACCGACGATTTTACAAGAAATGTTATAATTTTAATACGTCTTGCTTGCGCTTGAAATCGCCAATCCGCGGTGGGCACGCGTGGTGATCAAGCCCATACTCTCTCCCTGAGAATACTCAAAACAGTATAGCATTATAAAACATTACCTACTCAGTGAAATTTTCCAGTAATGATTTCGACCGACGCTACTTAGTATAATCTCAAGTATACTCACCTACTAGTGCAGGTATTTGTTACATAGATTTTAAAAGTAAAACTTGGAACTAACCGCAATTAAACAGCAACTGTGATAATTTTCCGAAAAGTATTAGGTATTATTTCCTTTTTTTTATTTATTCACTGACCACCATTTTTTTTTTCTTTTTTTTTTGTAATTCAGCCAAAGAGTCCGGAATTTACCAAAAAGATCAAAACATACCTTATTTCTATAAATTAATATGAAATAACTCAACAACGAAGAAATAAATAGCTAATACTATAAATAATCAAAGTAAAGTTTGATTACACAAGAAATTAAGTGTTATGAAACGATTTTGAAATAGTTGAAATTCTTCAATTCAACAAAAGATTCAATAGCATCTACGTCTTAAAAGTTTAAGGTTAAACATTAAATACCTACCTTTGGAAAAATACAATTCATATAACTCGATAATCTACCTACTTACTTATAAACTAGACAAAGAACCACCCACCTGGCCCACTTGCGGAGTTCTCAAACTTCAATCAATACGGTTGCACCATTTTAAATGTTAAGGTCACCACTATCGATTCCTTTTCACTTTCTAACTACCATAAACTATGAGGTGCCACCTTTATTTAGCCATCAAAATTGGGCCGAAACAAATGAGCATCAATTGTCAATATTCTGACAGATATTTTGGTTTTAAATTTTTGAATTTGGAACGCGTGGCGTCCTTAGGTTCGATCGGAAAGAACTGAGCAAATGAAATCAAGGGGAGACAAGTCAAATCTGTTATTCGGTTGCCATGGCGACGTGGTTTTCTAAATCGTAGTTTGATGGCATCTGTAGTCTAGTGAACAGTTGTATGTAAATTGCGAATAATAAATGGTAAACCGGCAAACCGGCGTGCTTAGAAGATCCTATAACATTGCAGCCATTCAAGATTTTAGACATTAAAAGTTTTTTGTATCCACACACAGCTTTATCTTTAGTGTGAGTTTAGAACGTTTTATTGCACTACATGCATAATAATCGCACTACATAAATAAAAATGTAGGGGTACATGAAATCTCTTAAATATCTAAGTTACGTGGTATACTAAATGGCGATCTTATCGGTAAAAACGATCTCTTCCACACAACTTTAGGATGGATAGGACTAAAAGATGAAGAGAGTATTACGTAACACGTGGGTGTTAACCCTTCGAAAACCTAGCTTTGTTTTTGAAGGGTTTGTGTGAACTACGGAATCCTATAAAGTAGCAGGAACTCCCTAGATTCTTTAGCAAAGGTAAACACATAAAACAAGACTGATAACCACCCCCACCCTTCTATTGATATCACGTGGGGCGACTGTTTGTCGGTCTGTTTTACTTTACTCAAAGGTACAGTCGACCTTTACACATCGTGCGTACAGACGACAGCAGGTCAACCCTTAAACTTTTGTTGTGAAGTCATCCGTAACGTAACCGCTTAGAGTGCACGTATGGAAAGATATCGCTAGCCTCACATTTATGATGTCCTAGGTTCGATACATCAATTGACATAGTTTTCTATTTCACAACTAGCTAACTGTGAAAGAAAAGGAATTTTGCGGAATTCAATGCTTGAAATCGTCAACCCATGGTGGGCACGCGTGGTCATTAAGCCCAAACTCTTTCCAAAACAAAGAGTGGGACGTATACAGGCTGTCCCAAATAATTTTTAGCTATGTTTTGTAGCACCTACGTTCCCTAGAACTTTTATTCCGAGAATGCCAAGGAATTAACTAGGAAAGGCGTGTAAAGACGGGATGGGTCTCTAGTAACTCTATAATAAAGAAGGAAAGCAAGTTAGTGAGCAATCCATTAGGGACATTGTATGCAGGCCGCGCCCGTAAGGGCTTGGCTTAGACTGATGGCCCAAGGAAAAAACGATGGCGGTTCCATAAGCGGCAGCGAGAGCGGGAGTATAAAATTGATAATTAATAAAAGGGACTGGACAACTAGGATAGAAAGGCTGGCAAGCAACGTCCCAAGCGGACATTCTTCGGCCAAATATGAGATGTATTTGCGAAGGGCAAGATAAAGCGGTGGTAGCCTAGTGGGTACAACATTGGACTCGGAAGCGAGATACCCAGGTTCGATTCCCAGTGCGGACATGTACCCACCTATGACTTTGTTTTCTAAGTTATGTACATTTGTGAAGTTATAGTACCAATATCACTTGCTAACTGTGAAGGAAAACATAGTGAGGAAACCTAAGTGTCTGAGCTATTCACAAACCTCAGCGCTTGAAATCGCCAATCTGCGGTGGGCAAGCGTGGTGATTAAGCCCATAGTCTCTCTTTGAGAGAAGGCCTGTGCCCTACAGTGGGACGTATAAAGGCTGCTTATGTAAGATACAACGTACTCTAAACCAGCATCCGTGTGTGCAACGACTAATGAATGTTGATGGAGCGAAAGAGGTTTGTGAGGTTCTTCAAGTAGCAAACCCTGGTCTCAGCTCGCCCCTCCGGGATACAGGCCTGAGTTTATGAAGTGACTGGATAACTATGTGCCTCTCGCTTATGTTTGTAAGCATGTTTTAGTAATACTTATAAAACAATACAATTAAAATAATAAAAACGGCAATACGTAAAAAAATATAACTTTCGAACTAGTTCCTTAAAGCGCTCCGTTACATAGTACGCTATGACGCTGCAAGAGTTGGTTTCTTCTTTGTACCAGTTGGGTTACGATTCTATAAAAAATTAAGCGTCACCGCTTCTATCGAATTAAATACTAGGTTTTTTATAATATCGCAAATTAAATTAATTTTCTGAATTAAACATGGAAGATTGTAAAATCCACTCCAGAGGCATGTGAACACCACAGACACTCAGGTTTCCTCACGATGTTTTCCTTTGCCGTAAGCCGTATCTAAGTATATTAATTTTATAGAAAATATTGGTCAAATAAAACAATGTTTGCGTTTGCGCGCGCGTTTGGAGTTTCATACCCGCAGACGCTCCTAACTTGCACCAGGCGCCAACGGCGGATGCGTCTATTTCGGTACCGATTCGCGCACGGGGCCCGCCGCTTTCCACGATTAGTCAGAGGGCCGTAAACCTGCTCGCTATGAGTTTTCCTGAAAGCGACACGGTGTTTCAGAAATCTTGGGGCCCGGTGGGTAATTTCAGTCCGTAACTCTAACCCACGGACGCATTAAGTATTACAAATTCGTACTGTAACCTAAGCGATGACATAGAATTTCGTTTGTTATTGATACAGGTTAGCACTCGATGAGGAAACCCGCGGCTTGGTTAGCTCTGCACGTATTGATTTGTCTTTCCTGTGGGCTAGGCCGACAGGTATATTTATTTAACTTTTATTCACTTGGCTACAATGGCCCACATATGAAACTCATGTTAAGAAGTAACAATAAAAAACAAAGAAAACCTAATTTTCTACCGCACCTATAGGTGCTGGGTAAGCCCAGTCCATCTAAAATACAATGTTCCAAGCACTGCAGCATCCGAGTGGTCCCTTCATCCATCTAGTGTGAGTGAAGGTGTCACTGGACGCTGTATAAATCCTCTCATTGCGTAGCACTCGATTCCAGGGCCCCATTTCTTAGGGCCAAGTTAATGATAAGTGAGTAAATAGGCAAATACGTATCTTGGTATTGACAAAAAAATGCTGATTGACAGGGTGGACAGTCATGCAATTTATGTATGGATAGCTCTGCAAATGTCATTACGCAAGACGTTTTTGGACTTATTCACTGGATAGAGCTAACCCATTGATAAACAGATAGATAATGCTGTCCTAAAGCGCACCTGAAACCGGCGTCCGTGCATGCAACGACTAATGAATGTTGAGAAACGAAAGTGAGCTGTCGGGATCGTGGCAAGTGGCAGTCCCTGGTCTCTGCCTTCCCCTCTGGGATACAGGGGTGAGTTTATGTATGTATGTATGGTGTTGGCGCAAGTCAGCTGAATTATACTAATCGGCTACGCAATTAACATCGAATTGTCATAATAAACTACAAATTGTAGTTTTATTAAACGCGACCCAGGCTCGTCTAATAGATGCCAGATTATTCTTGTCTTAAATACACCCATGGTGCAATATCTTTGGAAAAACAAGCGATGGCAATGAATTAAATATTAAGTACTTACTTATCACAAAACGTAATTACCTTAATTCCCCTGTCCCGGACTATCGCGACTAGACCCGTTAAATGTATAACAATGTATGAGCATCGCGAGACATTAAATATACGATTAATAATGACAGCACGTAGGTCTTTATACAGGATATAACGAATCTCTAAAAACAATAAGGGGTTCTTATTTAACTATAGGACATCATCATCATCATCATCAGTCATTTGACGCCCACTGCAGGACATAGACCTGGTTTCCAAGCTTCCTGGACTTCCAGCGACTCCTTGCCACCGTAGCCAGGGCGTCAGACCATCTGGTGGGGGCCGCCCCAGGGTGCGTCGTCCGGTCCGCCACGGGCAATACTTTGAAATAGTAACACTTCGAAGTAGCTTAGTTAGTAATTTGCTACAAAGCAAGAGATGCTAGCTGCTGCAGACTATTATGATGGGCAAGGTGGAAGGAATGAGAAGGCCGGGAAGGAGAAAGATGTTAAATGATGAAAGACGTTCGAGTGTATTTTGTTTGTGTACCTTCGTGTCTACTTTGTGTTTCTGTGACAATTTAAATAAATGTCTTCTTTCTTTCTTTCTTTATGGTTGTCCAACATCAAGGAGTGGACCGATGTAAAAACCGCGGAAGAGTTGTTCAGAAATGCACTGAACAGAAAGCGTTAAATAGGTTTTTAGGAAAGCGTTAAGCCGGTTTTTGACGGTTTCAGTACGCTCGAACCGAGTGCGTCGTCATAATCAACTAAAACTGGACACACACGGTCCAAGGTCAAAACTCGGCTTTTAGCGAAAACTTGCTACCAACCTCATATTATCGAGAGGCACTTTAAAAAGAAAAAAACTTTACTTCCGTAATAAATATATTATCAGCTGTTCCGTATATTTTAATTTGCTGGTGGTAAATTTCATACGAAACCGCTACGCCTTTTGATACCTACAATTTTGCAAGATAAACTTTTAAAACAAGCCAGACCAACTTTCCTCATCAGCTCTTCGAAGTGACTCTATGGGTCGGTTGGTTGGTATCACGACTTTATTCAAAGGCATAGTAGACAGCCCGTCGACGGGTGATTTTGCAACGAAATCTGCCGACGAGAAGTCGACTGTTCACGCAATTTAGTTCTTCCCTTGAGGTAGTTAAAATAAGGTTTCTTGAAACTTCAGGGCTCTTCCTTTGTCTGTATACACTGAAACGCAATTTCAGGCTTGGAATAATGATTTTTGTGCTTGGAGCCTGGCAGTGGAAGATGACAATAAATTATAGTTGATAGCAAGTCAACCGTTGTATGCGTGCACTCTACTAAGTTGTATTACGGTAGACATTGCAACAAAAAAAGTGAAACGGTTAGTGAAAGAAAAAAAGGTGCTTTAGACTAATAGATTAATAAACATTATATAAATTCGCACTTGCATTGCGGAGAGGTAGGCAGATACGATGACTTTCCACTTGTCACGATTCTGACATACTTGTTTCGCTCTATCAACATCGTATCCTGTATAAAGATTTGCTACTTTTTTTAATCGAATTAATAAACAGACTGGTGGTATTTGTATACAATGACTTGGGATTTATAAGCGTCGTCGTAAAAAAGGTCGCAAAACTATCTAGGCGAATTAGTTTAAGATAATCTATCAAACTATGCTAAAATCTGCTTGAAATACTATCCAAAGTTCTCGAGGTCGAAGTTCGGAAGGGCCGCAAGACCCGCGGCGAAGTAATGGCGCTCGGCACTGGCGGAAAAAAAGAGCCAGGAGGCACCAAACCCGGACCGACCCGACTCCGGACTTTTCCTTTGTCTCCTACATGCAGGGCGTGCCGGCTCTCGAGTCGAACTTTTTAGTCATTCGAAAAAGTGTCAAACTCTTAGGTATTGCTTAAATCATCCGTGACGGACTTAAAGGCCTATGATGATAATGCTAATGAAGGACTATCCGTTTACAACGGGCCTGCCGCGTGCGCGCCCAACGATAGAAGCTAAAATAAACCTTAAATTAGAGACTACAATTGTGGCCGAAAAAAAGCCCGGCCACGTGCGGCCGACGGGCACTACACAGGAACGAGCTTCTTTTTACACTGCATTGTAGCCTCTAACTTCGTATTTATGGATTATTTTACATTGAAATCATGCCGCCCGCCCGCACGTTGACGGACCGCTGTAACGTGGATATACCTTTATATGTGGGCATTAATACGTGTGACAGAGCACAGATGTGTGTTCCCGTTAGGAAATATTGAACGAGAATTCTGTCACATCTGGCTAAGGGTGACTTGAACCAAGTCACTGGATAAGGAAGTAGATAAATACTTATCCACGGATAAACGAATAAATATGTTATTGGCACGGTTGTCAGTCATACAATATATCTTTGAATACCTCTGCAAATCATCATCATCATAATCAGACATTTGACGCCCACTGCAGGACATAGGCCTCCCTCATGGTTTTCCAAGATTCCCGGTGTCGCGCCGCCCGCATCCAGCGACTCCCCGCCACCGTAACCAGCTCGTCAGACCATCTGGTGGGGGGCCTGCCCATGCTGCGTCAGAACTTTTTCGCCCCAACAGCCATCAGTTCTCCGAGCTATGTGCCCCGCCCACTGCCACTTCAACTGGACAATTCTTCGAGCTATTAACTCAGGTTCTTCTGCGGATCTCCTCATTCCTGATTCGATCACGCAGTGAAACTCGTAACATATCTCTGCAATTGTCATGGTGCAAGACTCTTTTTGAACTTATTCACTGGATAGAGAGATGGATAGTGCTATCAGATAGCGTTTACGCAAGTCAGCTTTAATCGGAAAGAAACAACGCAATGTAAAATAAAAACCAAAGCACCCTAAAGCCACATTGTAACGGAAAGCTCGTAAAACTGAATCCTTATTTCGGAATCAATTACCGTCATCCTAAATCGAGTTAACGACGTCGATAAAATGCTGTAATTAGTCCCCATATTCTTTCGAAAAACGACGACGATCTGGACGCCGTGAGGCGGCGCCTGACGCATGTAGCTGCGGTTCACCATAAGCCTATACATTACTCTGCGGGGCATAGGTGTCTCTCAGAGAGAAACAACTCCTGAAATATGCTGTTTTAATCAATCAAGCAGCCCGTACTCGTCCACTGCTGTCCATTAGGCCACCCCCAAGGCACGCCACTTTCTTCTGTCCTCGACCATCCTCATCCAGCCACTATCAGAATATGGCCCAGAGATTAGATTTATCGTCTGGAATAGCAAAATAGTGTTTAGTTTACAAATCTTATTCGAATTTTAAAAACAGCCAAGTGCGAGTTGAACTCGCGTGGAGAGGGTTCCGTACAATGCCAAAGTCAAATATTTTTATTCAAGACGCGAATTAACTACTACTAGCGCTATCTAGTGGTGTTTTAATGAACTATTCTCGGTAATTGAACGTGTTATATTGAGTTTAACACTTTATTTTCAATTGATAGAATTCTTACACGTTTTCCTGTATCTACAAGCAATGAACAATATTTTTATATTTTTTCCAAATTTTTGGCTCAGTTTCGGAGTTCAGGGGGGGGGGAGTGGTAAATTTTCGTCTTCTTTTATGAATAAAATCAAAATAAAAACTGTTTATTTTACAATAATAACAATATTTGAGATCCTCATAATGAGCCCTTTCATATAATATAATGACACAGGAAGGTTTACAAATCTTTTTTTTAATTTCCTAATTTGTCCCCTGATATTGACCCTTATTTAAAAAGAATATTTATTTACTTCGCACATCTGTCTTGGGGTCATAGGTCCAGTAAATTCGGAGCAAATTGGGTGTGACAGACGAACGGACACAGCCAGGCGCACGGGTGATCTTATAAGGGTTCCGTTTTTTTTGTACGGTGTACAAAACCCTAAAAACTTATTATTAGTTTTAAAAACAAAAGCTTAACCTCCTCTTTGTACATTTTGTTTCTTATGTAATGTTTTGTTAAATATTTCGTGTACAATAAAGTGAAATAAATAAATAAATTAAAACGTTTACTTAATAAACGTCAAAGCTAGAAGTTTCAGAATAGATTATGTGGAGAAGAACTAAGCTAACTAAGAAACTCCACATTTATTTATTTGTTTAAAACACGTTTTAACTTAACTAACAGAGTTTCCAACTTAAATTAATTACTCATGAATGTGTTGAACACTAAACAAAATTGTTGCCATATTGTAATACCAAAGATCTTTAAAAACCTAATTAGGGGGTAAAAATTCCACCCATGCCGGGACATGAACCCGCGACCTCTGGCTCACCGAGCCAGCGCTCTCCCAACTGAGCTAATGGGCAAGTGCAAGCATCGATGAAATTTCGAGCCTCTTTACAAACTTCTCTGTATTACGTACAGGTTTTTAAAATTGTCCTCGGCACGGGTTAGTGCAACAAAAAGAATATACCAAACATCTTTGTCTTCTAAATAATCTTAATGTTATAGGAGGTTTTCTCGTCGGAGGTAACTCTAATATATCTTAAGGAATCTGGTTGTAGAACGTTATACGGTGCTCCATAAAGGATAATAAAAATTCCACGTGAACTAAGTCGCGGGCAACAGCTAGTGCGGTATCAAAGCTACGATATTATGTTGTGTCGACATAACCTTCGTAAATTAAATTCCTTAGCGTCGCTTTCCGCGTAACAATGGCTGGTTAGTGGCAAATCGATATGTGCTCAGTGGATTTTGTTGGAAATTGATTTTCAGGTAACAACTGACGACCGTAACTTTTCTAGTTTAGTAGAGTTAGCCACAAACTCTAAAGCTGATAGACTTGAGTATTCACGTGCAATGAGCATCCCTCCGAATGTTGGTGAAAGCTCACAAAACGGAAGCTGTACAGCGAGCATTCTAGCGAGCGTTCTAGCGAGCATTTATAGCGAAACTATATAATATTTGCTTCGAGATTTTTGCCGAATCAAGCAATTTTGTTATGTACCGTCGTCTGAAATCTTAATACATTAATGTATACATAATACATATGACCGTGAAATAATTCGTAGCGATGTTTGGCTCTATGCTTGGTTCTGTTCGTTGTTCAGTTCGACAAATTAAAAAAAGGCAAATGCTCGATAGTCTGTTATAGGTGAATGCTCAGGCCTAATCGCCTAAGCCCAGACACCCCTGAATTCAATTGCTTGAAATAAAAAGATAATCCTACGTCCACCCGGAAGGTCCATTATAAATATTGGTGAAATATTTTTTTTTATCGTATGATTTGTTCGTACAAACTTTACCTTTTTATAATATTAGTGTAGTTACGGTTTATAATGTGTAGAATGTATAAATAATTAGAGCTCTCAAAGACCATAGTATGGAGAAAACTTCAATACCTCGCCCATATAATGCGCAGTAACTAGTACAATCTGCTGTTGCAATTCAATCTGCAAGGCAAAATTCAGGAACGGAGAATACCCAGCCGCAGAGTCATGTTGGCTCCAAAATCTTGCAGAGTATTTTAGCTCGAGAAATGTAGAATTCTTCCGAGCCGCAACATCACGGGACGATGTGGATATGGTACTAATAGAAGAAGAAGACGTGTTTAGGGTTCCGTACCCAAAGGGGTAAGCCTATTACTAAGATTCCACTGTCCGTCTGTCTGTCTGGCTGTGTGTTACCAGGCTGTATCTCATGAACCGTGATAGCTAGATTCACAGATGATATATTATAATAAAATAAATATTTAAGCGGGGCTCCCATATAACGAACTGTGTCTAAAGACAGCGCTCGCCATCTAGCGGCCATCTATGTAACCTTCACAGCGCCGATGTCATGTCGTTAAATCTCAATGTTAAACGCTTCTTGTGTATTTCTATAGATGACGCTGTTCTCAATGTACCTAATCTAATCTATCTTGTCTCTTTGTCTAATGTTGTATTCTAATCCTTCGTGCGCGAGTCCGATTCGCGCTTAGCCGGTTTTTTTATTTATTTTATTTTGTACATTCTTTTTTTGTCCTTTCAGGAGAGGAAGATTGCTAGACCTACCCAACTGGGTTGGGCTGCCTTCAGAAAGGTAGAAGATGTATTCAAAGCTAAAATCCCGCAATGCTTGAAGACTAAAGCATGGTGCCGAAACATGGGAACTCACAAAGGCACATAATATGGAGAAAATCCAAGTTGCACAAAGGGCCATGGAGCGGAGGCATGCTAGGCATCTCTCTTGTCAATCGTGTGCGCAACGGCGTAATTCGACAGAAGACCAAAGTGGAAGACGTCAGCACATGAATCACGAAACCTTAGTGGGGATAGGCGGGATATCTAGTAAGAAGAGAAGACGGACGGTGGACGAAGGCAGTCACGGTAGGCCCGGATGACATTAAGAAGGCGGCAGGAAGACAATGGACAAGATTAGCAGGGGAGCGGCGAGGTTGGCGTGATGGTCAAGAGGCCTATGCCCAACAGTGGGCGACTTTTATGGGCTGTATAGATAAATAGATACACCCCGTATAGATTATGTTTTGTGCAGTAAGCTTCAGAACATAACTATATCTTCGTGACCTCTATTTCTTTGGTAACATCTGATACCCTATAGCGTAGCCACTTCATCGCTTGCTTCGCCTCTTGTTCCATAATGAACCTTATTCCAACCACGACAAGAGCTAATAATGAGTATCCGGTTCGTAGGTAACTACTACACCACTTGCTTCCCCTTTTGTTCGATATTAGGTCATGTACCACCCAGGATAAGAGCGAATGTTGGGAGGTAATTGTCGCTGGATAGAAACTAAAACGTACCTAATGAAATAATAAATCATATTATGTATAAATCTATATAAATTATCTACTTAACACATAGGTACCTATTATTTGGACGAACCGTGTGGCGCCGGATTAAGAATAGCGTGACTCCATTTCCTTCCGTGGATGTCGTAGAAGGCGACTAAGGAAATACATTACCAGGAGATGGGCAGTAGCGTTTTCCTGAGAGTCCAACCGCATACTGCGATCGCCAATCCGCCTTCCAAGCGTGGCGATTATGGCAAAACCCCTCATGGTTAGGAAAACCTATGGAAGGCCTATGTCCTGCAGTGGGCGTCAAATGGCTGATAATGATGACATATTTTTTCGGTTTCAATTAGTAGCATTTAAAAATAACTCTGTTTAGTAATTTTGATACTGACGTCGTAGGGATTATGCGCCATACTCTCTGACGGACGAGGCTCTAATCCGTTTAACAACAGTTCGTTAACCGGCGAATCCGGTAAAGGCCCAACTTCCTAGTTGCCCGGTGACATGCATATTTGTACGTCCGCTCGTGCGTCATTGGTGGCTACTCTGGCTACGCAAGGATGAATTCAATATTGTGTTGTTTATTGTCTGTCTCGTTGGTCTAGCGGTATCTCGTCTGATTGTACTATGACAGAGGTCGTGGGTTCGGTTTCCGCTGAGCGCCGCCGTAGAGTTGCACAAATGGCCTCAGTCTTCGTGTTTTTAAATGTTTGTGATGACCTTGCCTGGTTACCGTAGCAGTAACCTAGTTTGGTCCTAGTTTGGGACCAGGACAAGTGATTGTGTGTCAAAGTGATTATATTATTAACCCGCTATCATCCCGAAATAATCTACACATCGCTAATAAAATATATGCTAAGTATTCCATACTAAAGTTTCTAATATACCCAAAATACCTACGAGACATTGTTTTGAAAGGTATGGAAAAGAGAGAATTTTGCGGGGTTTTTTGCAAATTGCTGATTTCTGATGTAAAAACGTTTCAATAGATTTGTAAACTTTCTTTTAAAAAAATATGAAATTTAATTTTCCTGTGTTTATTTTTCCGTAGTGTTGACTACGGAACATTAAACTAAGGAACTTTATAGAAACCCATTTAAAACCCCTTATAGCTTCGCCACGTCCGTCCGTCAGTCAACCTGCCTGCCTGCCCGCTCGCCCATTCTTTTTTCACAAACCTCTTACTCGTAACTAGGTATGTAAGTTAATTTTCAATAATAATTTCAGCGAGACTGTCACACCGCGTTTCGAAAAGACAAGCGATTGAGTTCACTCTTTCCGTCAAGAGTAGAGGGGCAGGAAGTTGGGCGCGGCAGCTCTTGCCGTTTGAGTTATAAGAGCGATTATCGCATAAAAAGGTATGCACTCTGACGCGCAGCACAAAAGTTGGCCGCCAATATTTTGGGGCACTATTTGGTCCTTACACCATTCATTAATCTACTTATAATTTTTTGTGGTCTTTTTTTACGTTTTGAAACGTCTTTCAGTACGGTAGTAGGGGTCAGTTGCTAAAACCGCGTGCAACGAAAACATGTCGCCTCGTCGAGGGCTGTAACTCCGTAACTAAGTGTTGTGTGCAATTCATTTATGCATCGTTGAGTAGAACAATGTAGCCACTACTGAAATTGTCTTGATTTATTCCGCTGGATAGTACCAGTACCGCGCAGTTTGAGCTAAAAATAACGCTTACTTATAGACGTTTCACGACATCAGGCTCAGCCTCATCCGCTTTTTTCTCCAATATTTACTTTTTTGCGACTCTTGTGGAGGAAAAGTTTATAAATACAATGAAGTCTCAATAAATGGCAATCTAAAAGTAGAAATAGAGTATAAAAATCCATGCCCGCGCAGATAAGCTTTGACCCAATCATTTGTCCAACATTGGCCCAACCTAGACAATAAACCAACATGACATCATAGATCTATGTCACTCATTGCTTTGTAGGCTTGTGTAGTACCGGAACGACCTATTTCAAGGGTCTAAATCCAACAAATGAACTATAATCCATTCCAGGTTCGCTTTCCTGCATGTAAACGAACTGTCGAAAATTGTTCTAAATTCATACTTACATAAACTCACGCCTGTATATAGGAGATAGAGACCAGGGTTTGCCAATTGAAATTTATTAGTCGCAGCCTTACCCTTTTACCGAAAAATTTTATTTTAGTTATTTGCATCTACTAGATCCTTCATTGATGCCTGATTTATATTCTTGACTTTGATCGTATTTCAAAGATTGTTGTTTTTTTGTTCAGGAAAGCATCTGTCGTTCACGAGGTCGTCATAGTTCCACTTTGTTCCAGGAACGAAGATCTGTCGAATCGAATTTCGAATAAATGAACGCACAGAATGGGAGAACTTTGAACTTTTTGAGCGAGAGTCGAACGATCGATAGTTACTCAACTATCTGATTAAGTGAAACAGGTAGTTAGTGATAGAACTTAACTTAACTTAACTAGTAACTTGATTAAACTAGTGAATTTTATAATACAGTGGGACGGAGGCACTTGTCAATGTCACAACGAAAATATTTTTTTAAGCAATTTCTATGTTTTCCACGTAGTAGTAGTTACTGACGAGTACAACCGTTCATAGATAGATAGATAGATAGAATATTCTTTATTGTATGTACACCAGGAATTACATATGAGAATTTAACAATTTTCGATTTTTCAGCCTCAGTCTAGGTATATTTCCATGTTTATAATGTCCTTAACTGGTTACCATAGCACAGGGTATCCTAGTTTGGGACCAGGTTAATTGATTGTGTTGTATGGAATCCCAGCAAAAGTGTATTTTAGCAATATATAAATAATAGACTATTAAATATGCATATGGAAGGTACAATATATAATATAAATATATATGTTTATATATATTTATATATATATATATATATATATATATATATATATATATATATATATATATATTCGTAATAAAACCTTGTCACACTGGTAAGTGACTGGTTTTGTATTCGTATATTATTAACTTAATTCCGGATTCACTTCATCATCATCATCATCAGCCACTTGACGCCCACTGCAGGACATAGGCCTCCCTCGTGGTTTTCATAACCACGGATTTTGGATTTCGGATTCACTTAATTGGTTTTTTTTCGGAAGATTCCAAAATTAATTTAAATCCGGAATTAAGTTAATAGTATTTGTATATTGTTTTAAAACATACGGTTGCAATAAATGATATATAATATCGACGAAGTCGGTCGGTCAACCTATCATAGAGGTACTATGGAACTATGAGACGGAACTAGTTCCTCGAGGATTGTGGACCTACAATAATCGATAACACTGACGAACTATTGTGCCCAAGTCTATTCCTTTGTGACAATTACGGCCACTATTCGACTTCCTCGAATAATCCTATCGAGACAGATATCAAAATCCTATAGCAGAGCTTACATACAGTGTTGAATTCTCTGAACCATTTTGTATTGTGTTAAGGTTGGTTTTGCAACGGCCAGGCGAGGCTGAATGACGTGAGCTGAATAGATATACAGACGGACGGACGTGTCTGTACAAGGTTGTGTTATATTAATTAATAATGTGATGAGTTGAGTTACAAAATAGTGGATTTTAGCCGCACTGTGTGTCTGAAGAAGGAAACCGTCGTCGTGAGGAACCTGGTATTTTAACCGACTCTGAAAAGGGAGGAGGTTCTCAATTCGTCGGAATCTTTTTTTTGTGTTCCCCGATTACTCGAAGACGCCAGTACCGATTTGAAAAAAATATTTTGTTGTTTGAAAGGGTACACCTAACAGGTGGTCCCATGGTCATCAAGTCGGGATCTGATGATGGAATCCTGGAGAAATCGAGGCAACTCTTCAAATTTTAAAGGCACCCTTGAAGCGATTTGGGTGTTTTTATAGTGAATCGTGCATTTTCTTTCGGGTAACACAATTTAGTGGAGTCGTAGCGATATTCACAACAAATCGTGAAATATATATTTTTTAATAAAATATAAAAACTGACTTCAAAACACCACGGCACTAAAAACACAGAAATATTTTCAACGAATATGGCCTTTATATTCAAAGTAGGTACGTAAATGAAGGCATTGTAGAAATATTTTGGAGTCGGTGCATGCATGCATGTGCTGGTCATGTAACTTGGCACTGGCTCCAAATTATACTTCTACGAAAGCCACATTGTAATAACGACCCCAAATTTAAACTCCATATTTGTTGACATTATTTCTGTGTTTTTAATGCTGTAGTGTTTTGAAGTCGGTTTTTAAGTTACCATACCCAAAGGGTGAGGGACCCTATTGCTAAGACTCCACTGTCCGTCCGTCCGTCCATCCGTCGTACGTCCGTCTGTCACCAGGCTGTATCTCATGAACCGTGATAGTTAGACAGTTGAAATTTTCACAGATGATGTATTTCTGTTGCCGCTATTACAAAAAATCCTAAAAACAGAATAAAAAAAATAATAAGTAAAGCTCCCATACAACAAACGTGATTTTTGCCGCTTTTTGCCCGATTTTAATAACGGCAACAGGTAGATGCTTGAAATATTCAAATGTTGTACGGAACCCTTCTTGCGCGAGTCCGACTCGCACTTCGCTGGTCTTTTAATTTCGTATGCTACTTTGACAAGAAACCTAGCAAAATTACAGGTTTACGTTGGCGTGAAAGAGAAGAGGCCTGTGCCCAACACTGAGCTGTTGGGCACATGCCAGGCCCATAGTGTATTAGAGATAGTGGATTATTGCATTTGGTTCGAGATTAGCGGGAATTTCACTCACGTTCTGCCAGTTATTACTGTTTGTTGTTTTAGAAACTGCATTATAATCGCACAGAGTTTGAAACTTACATGTACGTCTATAAAAACCGTTTTTACATGAGCAAAAATAAAAATTATCATGTCTCTTTTATTCGGGCAAATTATGAGGCAAATTGCTGATGGCGGCTGGATGAGGGTGGCTGATAACAGTAAGAAGTGGGGTGTCTCGAGGGATGCCCAGCGGTGGACGTGTTTTTTTTTATCTTCTCTCAGTGAGAGAGTATAGGCACCGCGGATTGGCCATTTCAAGCGCTGAGGTATGTGAACACCTCACACAGTTAGGTTTCCTCACGATGAGTGATTTACCTATACCCTTCTTGCCTCTTGTTCTAATTCCGTGTGGAATGGAGTAATCCATTTCCTTCCGTGGGCGTCGTAGAAGGCGACTAAGGAAATTAATTACCAGGAGACGGGCAGCAGCGTCTTCCTGAGATTCCAACCGCTTACTGCGATCGCCAACCCGCCTGCCAAGCGTGGCGATTATGGCAAAACCCCTCATGATTATGAAAACCACGAAGGAAGCCTATGTCCTGTAGTGGGCGTCAAATGATGAGTGATTTATATAATAATAATAAGACAACTAGCCATGCGAACTCAGAAAGTAGACGCTGAACATAAGGACCGACGACCCTTCAAGATCACGAACTGTCATGTCTGCCCCATTATCGCATCAGCTTTACGGCCCCCGGGGCATTTATGACCCTTAGCGAGGACAGTTCGCTCCTTAGCCCCCACGGATTACCATCTCATAAGAAAAAAGGGTGAGAATATTACCCGATCGAAATACCTAAGCGACGTGGACGGTCGTAAAGTGCTTGAACTCTTTTTATGGGGGGACAATGTAATATGACGGAAAGCTTGTCGAATAGTTAAGAAAATGAGGGTGGTGAAGAAATGCACACAGTTCCAAGCTCAATGTTTATGTCACCATACACTCCCCTTACACATCTAAAAATACTAATAGCGTGGGTTTGATGGGGTTTCCACCAATGTTATTAAAGGGATATTTCAACTCTTATCTCATATAGCAAACCTATGTATTACATCTGGTATGTTCCCAGATAACCTTAAAATGACAATAAGGTAATAGGGGTTAAAGTATGAAATTGCCGTTTTATTGCAATAGGTTCTTTGAATTGACATAGAATCTTCATGGCTTGAGGTTTTCGAATGAAACTTTTTTCAAATGGTTTCTATGATGTTCTTTTTTTTAAAAATGTGAAACATTTGAATATGACTTTCAACTGTTTTTGTTATTCAATTTAGACAAGAAAGATGGATACTGCGACAATTCGAGTGATTTTTGAATACGAGTTCCGACGCGGAACTAACGCGGCAGAAACAGCCCGCAATATCAATGCTGCGTTTGGAGAGGGGTCTACTAATGAACGCACCGTGCGATTTTGGTTTAAACGCTTTCGTGATGGAAATTTCGACTTAAAGAACGAGCCACGAGGAAGACCGCCCACACAGGTGAATAACGATGAATTAAGAGAGATAGTGGAAGCCGACCCTAGTCAAACTACCCAGGAATTAGCGGCATGGTTTAACGTTACCTTACCCACAATATTGACTCACTTGCGTCAAATCAATAAACAGCCCCGACTCATGAATCGATCTTCACCATTATTGCTCCACGACAACGCGAGACCTCACACAGCACGAGAAACCATTTTGACCCTTCAGGAACTGCAGTTAGAAACCATTCGTCATCCTCCGTATTCACCAGACCTTGCTCCAACGGACTACCATTTTTTTCGTGATTTGGACAATTATCTACGTGACAAGAAGTTTTCTTCTCAGGAGACAGTACAAAATGCTTTCACACAGTTTGTGCAGTCTAGATCGTCGGAGTTCTATCGCAAAGGCATTATCTGCCGTTTCTGTCGAGAGCTCGGTGCGACAGTCGCGGTATACGCCGTGCGTTACAGAGTTTCCCTCTAGAACCTATCAACCCTGGCCAGGGTCTCGGAAGACGTCGTACGCCTTCACCAGTTCAGGAGTTGTGATTCTACGTGAGAAGCCAGCTGTTGCAGAGGAATGGTGAGTCGTACTCCCTTGCTTTGTTGTCGGATTTGTGCAACCCGAGTCATCGATTTTTAATTCATTTTCCCCGAAAATCTACAGTCCACTTGTCGATACAACATTTCTGGTCGTCGGAGTTCTATCGCAAAGGCATTAATGACCTTCCCATTAGATGGCATTAGTAATAATGGCAACTATTTTGATTAAATAAATTTGTTAAAATTTAAAAAATAAACAATTTAGATTTTCAGTACAAATCGGCAATTTCATACTTTAACCCCTAATATTTCACACGATCAATAATAAATTATTTCATATGCTCGATTAAAACAAAAATTACAAAATATCTCGGAAAATGTATCTCTTTTAGTCAATTACTAGTTATTACCATTTTTAAATAGATTAAACATAAAAAGAGTGCTCTAAAATGTGACGTTATAAGCAAGTATTTTCATACAAAATTCCGTTTTAAAAGTAACTCATTTGATATTTTGTCTAATACCGAATTGTGAAGCCCGTATTCAAAGAAGAAGACAGAGCGAATGGTGTTATAGACCATTTTCTAAAATATTGGAAAAGTATTTTTACAACAAAATTTGTAACTACCTTGAGAAAAATAATATTTCAAGCTATGAACAAAAGGCTTTCGCCGTATAAATCAGTTAAAATGGCAGGATTTAATTTTTCAAAATTTAACTTTATAAATGTCCTATACCTTCCTCAGGGAAGAGACCCGTGCCCCTCGGTGGGGACTTTATAAATGTGGACATAAGATTACCTACCTGCGCCATTTACTGTGATATGATGCAAGCGTTTGCTCACATGATATTTTGACACGTAAACTCGAACTATCTTAAAACTAATTCAATCGTACTTTACATATCCAAAACAAGTAACAATCATTACAAAACTTAATATAAAACTGAAACTGAAGAATCGTACTCCTCTAAAGCACGTAACGTAGCGTATGGTATACCACAAGTAGTGTACAACCCATGACTCTTTTCGCTGACGATAGCATTGTGACCATATTAACTATGAATCTGAAATTAACAATTGACATCAATTAAATCTTGGCTAGACAATAATAATCTTAAAATTAATTCAAACAAAACAAACACAATGAGTGTGGTGCCGGATCAAGAATAGCGTCACTCCATTTCATTCCGTGGATGTCGTAGAAGGCGACTAAGGAAATAAATTACCAGGAGACGAGCAGCAGCACAGAATACAGAAAACAAATATTCCTATGTTCTGTGGGCAGCAGCGTCTTCCTGAGATTCCAACCGCATACTGCGATCGTCAACGCGCCTGCCAAGCGTAGCGATTATGGCAAAACCCTTCATGATTAGGGAAAACCATGAGGGACGCCTATGTCCTGCAGTGGGCGTAAAAATGGCTGATGATGATGATGATGAAACACAATGCACATTTCTCAAAGGCTACAAAAACTAAACGACATTCAATTAATTTATCAAAAGACTACGATAAAAACAATTGATACCCCTCGATCTTTGGGAAGATCAAAAGGTAAACCGAAAAAGCCACATAGAATTGTGTAGAAAAATAAGTAACTCCGTATATGTTCTATATGTGGGCAAGTACAAGTACGGGCCGAATGATTGATTAAGGTATTCGACGAGATTCATAGTTATTTGTTCTGTTGTACCGTCTCGTAGTATCAGTGGCAAGTACAGTAATTTTAAATAAGTGTCTTCTTTATTTCTTCTTTCTGATTAAATCATCCGCTTCTGACTCTGATTTACTTTTCATTTTACTTCTACTTTTACTACCATGACCGACTATGTAATCGCATCAATTAAATCATAGGCCACCATTGCGTAATGTCGGGCATGTATTTACTTTTTATTTATTTATTTTGGTGTGTATCCTGGTTTACTAATGTATTGCCAAGAATCGTTTCCCAAAGTATTACTTCCCAAACTATTTTCCGCAAATTATCACTTGGCAAAAAAACATTTCTCAAAACAACTTAAAGCAAATAAACAGTTAGCAAAAGTTATTATGGCAAGTTATTGTTTACCAAATAAATACTTGGTCAAAATTCATTTTACCAAGCATTATTCAGTCAAAAGTATCGTTTGGCAAAAAGTACCTTTCCCAAAATATTGAATGGCATACCATTTTGCCATATCATAATGTAGGGTACCTATGACTTTTCCATGCACCAACCTTATTTAAGTTTGACTCAAAACTAAGTTTTTTAGTGAAATTTTTTTTTTCGCTTTTATATAAAAAAAAAGAACTAACACCCGAAGTTTCAGGATGGAGCGTCGCTGCGCTCCGCTCCATCCAGGAACTTCGAACCTATTTTTGCTTATGTGTACTGACCTAACAACCAACCCAAAATTTGAACAAAATGAGAAATATAAATTTAATCAAACAATTATTTGCTATATAACACTTGCCAAAATAAAACGTTAGCATAATAAACGTTTGTCTTAATAAAACTTGATGCAGTAAAATTATGCGAAATGATAATAAGACCAAATGAATAAAATGCGAAATGAAAACTTGCTAAAGTTTCATAAGTGCCATAAGTTTATTGGGAAGTAAAATTTGGGGAAAAATACTTTGGCTAAACGGCGGTATCCCGTGTATCCTCCTATCTCTCCTCTCCTCTCCTCTCTTCTCCTTCACTTATATTTTCTCCTTCACTTATATTTACTTATTAAATTTAGTATATTATGGTGTTCCTCTATATTTCACACATATTAATTTAAAACTAATAATATATGTAAGTATTTTATGACGATATTTTATTTATTTTTTTACTTTATTGTATGTATGTTATTGAATTTGACTTAATTCTTTAACTGCACCACGGCACGCACTCCGTAGTACAATTATGGGTTACCGTAGGCACTGACTGAAAATCAGCGCTGAGGGATCACTTTCTCAGCACAACGCTAAGTCAGCTGCCTTTTGTGGCAACGTAGATACACCACAGGCTACATCTATGGTCCTGTTTTATTTATTCGTTTTGTCTGTTGTGTATTTAGTTTTCTTTCTGTTGTTGTGCATATTATGTTACTTATGTGCTTATTTTGTTTCTGTGATGTAGGTATCTTGTTGGTATAATAAATGTCTTTCTTCTTTTCTTCTTCTTCTTCAAATTCATTATTATTGGGATTTTTAACTCTCAGTGCACTATGAAAATGAAAAAAAACTTTATTTAGAAAGGTGATTTTCATAGATATCTACGTATACAGAACTTTCACAAGTAGGTATTTTAACTATTTATCTATTCTTCTATTTTCGTTTGCGACATTACATCAGCCAATTCCATTCAGATTCCACCATCTTCGTTTCATCGTAGCCTTGCACCACTTCTTATAATGTCACTTAAGTAGCCATTTAAATGTTTTTTTATGATGAATTTTAGTTAAACAGAAGACGGGCAGCAGCGTCACCCTGAGATTCCAACCGTATAGGTACTGCGATCGCCAACCCGCCTGCCAAGCGTGGCGATTATGGCAAAACCCCTCATGGTTATGAAAACCACGAGGGAGGCCTGTGTCCTGCAGTGGGCGTCGGGTGGCTGATGATGATGATGATATGACTTGCTTATCTGATTGACGTAAGTAACAGGATCTTGTTTACCTACTTACACAAAATTATTACTGCAACCTTAATTCTCCTGGTTTCGTTTCTTTCAACACTCTCATTAACCCACGATACTCAGTACCTTTTAGCCTTCAAGTATTAAAAAATAGTAAGTGGTACGAATGCGCTACCTCTTTAATGGGCATTGTCCTACATATTGATCATCATTCAGCCACAAGAAGTCCACTGCTGAACATAGGCGTCCTCCATGGATTTCCAAAAAGACCGGTTGGAAGCGGCTTGCATCCAGCGTCTTCCTGCCACTTGGATGAGGTCATCTGTCCATCCCCGCCCAATGCCACTTCAACTTACTAATCCGCTGGGCTACGTTGACGACTTTCGTTCGTCTACGGATCTCATAATTTCTGATTCGATCTCGTAGAGAAATTCCGAGCATAGCCCTTTCCATAGCTCGTTGCGTGACCTTGAGGTTTCTTATGAGGCCCATAGTGAGAGACCACGTTTCAGTACCATAAGTCATCACTCATGAACACACACTGGTTGTATAATTTTGTCTTGAGCGATTGAGGTATATTAGACGAAAAGACTTTTCTAAATATTGATACTTAACTTAATACTAATGTAATGATACTTAATTTTAAAGGTCAGTAAATATAAGACTACAATCATAAATTAATAATATTCATAGATTTCTTGTATTTTTGTGAATGAGTGTATGACTAATTCGACCTTAGTTTCACATGTGAATGAAAGTAGGTTTAATATGTTAGAATAAAAAACGCCAAGATATTAACATCTTTCTTAACATAACCTCTTTTACGTTTGCACAGATTGGGAGCCTTTTTAGTTTTGTTTATTTAAAGAGTCCTTGTATCGGGTCAAAGTATCACTAGAAAGAAACTGACAGCTCGCAGGATCTCAGTAGCACAAATTTAAATATTCACCCTAGGCTCTTAAAATTACCTAAGCCGAAAAAAATATAAAAAAACAGACTTAATTTTTGAGGACAGTGCCCATCCTGCACTGCTCCGTAATTTGTCAAGTTCTGGATATTATAATGATAGCTTTACATCATTTAGAAGTAAATGCTGAAAGGTAATCTACTCATTTGTTATTTTAACTCCTGAAAATTTGTATAAATTTGTTTTTATTTAATTGTGTTTATATTAGAATATATTTGAAATAATATGTAGAAATGCGTGGATTTTAAGTTTTGTTTTTATGCCTAAACTAACGTGTGCGAATGTTTTGGGGGCAGTCAAGCTCGGAACCATAAACTTGTAATTTTATATTTTTCTCTGATTTTCATCTGTACTCACTTGATAAATATAATAAATTGCTGCTACACGTGTGAAAGCAAAATAAAGTTGAGATTTGGTTAAAATTGTTTTAAACACTGATGTTCTTATTTATAAAAAGTCGATTCCATTAAAACACTCAAAACATTGTAAAAATATGTACCTTTTTAATAAGTTGGTACCTTTTGTTACCCCTTAACAAAATTGCTGTCTAAATGAACAATTTGTCCAATTTGTTGGTCAACAATAACTGTGGTGTAAAAAGAGGAAACTTTATGGCCCAGGTTGCATGCATTGTCCAAGGGCCTGAATGACCGCACTGCACGTTATTAGGGTTGCGGCGCGTTGAGAGTTGAGACACATTTTCGAGAGGCGGACGGGCGTCAAAATAACAAGATGGTCTGTAGTCGTCTTCGCAAAATTTTACGGTCCAATTTAGCCGTATTTTTTAACGAATTGCTTGGTTTTATGATTGTGCTGGATACCGGCTCGTAATGCCTACAATTCTCCGCAAATTGAAAATTCACGTTAATTCCTTGTTGGCGCAAAAAAGTACCTAACCATTACCAAATAAGAAAGTAGAAAGCTGCAAGATTTACATTATATATATTTTTTTATGTAGCCCATATCCAGCAGCACAGACCTTCTCTCAAAGGGCTTAGTTGCCACGCTTGCCCACCGTGAATTGGCACGTGAATTGGTTTCCTCATGGAAACCTGAGTTTTCCTTCACGGTTAGCGAGTGGTAACTTATACATAGTATTTTTTAAATATACAACTCCTGAAATACACGTAAGAGTTGTAAGAGCTCCGTGTGGCGCCGGATTAAGAATAGCGTCACTCCATTTCCATCCGTGGATGTTGTAGAGGGCGACTAAGGAAATCAATTACTAGGGGACGGGCAGCAGCGTCTTACTGAGATTCCAACCGCATGCTGCGGTCGCCAACCCGCCTGCTAAGCGTGGCGATTATAGCAAAACCCCTCATGCTTATGAAAATCATGAAGGATGGCTGATGATGATGATGATGACGTAAGAGTTTGTAATTCATAACAGCTTTTTTCTAGAACTTCTGTTTTTGCGATCTTCAGTATTGTATAAATCCGCGTTTTCACGATCCTAGTACGCTCGGCTCGGCTACTCAGAAGCTATTCGTATCGTAAATACATCGACTCCATCGTTGGTCTAGCGGTATTACGTCTGATTACCATGCGGTGGTTGTGAGTTTGATTCCCACGGGGGGCCACCGTACATTTGTACACATGGCCTCAGTCTGGGCCTCTGTGATCTGAGTGTATTCCCATGTTTGTGTTATCCGTGCCTGGCTACCGTAGCATAGGTATCCTAGTTTGGGACCAGGACAAGTGATTATTACTTACTCATAACAACAATCTCCTAAAAAAAGTGGCTGTATTCATCAAAGTGTGCGAGTAGCGTTCAAGTAGCCGTTTTGGTTCACTTAGTCCGAGTGAGAACCCGGCATAATTGCGGACATTAGACGGTCAGACCTTATTTTCGGTTAATAACATCATCATCATCATCATCAGCCATTTCACGCCCACTGCAGGACATAGGCCTCCTTCGTGGTTTTCATAACCATGAGGGGTTTTGCCATAATCGCCACGCTTGCCAGGTGGGTTGGCGATCGCAGTATGCGGTTAGAATCTCAGGAAGACGCTGCTGCCCGTCTCCTGGTAATTGATTTCCTTAGTCGCCTTCTACGACATCCACGGAAGGAAATGGAGCGACGCTATTCTTAATTCGGCGCTACACAGAACATAATGCGTTAATAACATAACATAAACTCACGCCTGTATCCCAGAGGGGTAGGCAGAGACCAGGGACTGCCTCTTGCTACGATCCTGACAGATCACTCTCGCTTCCTCAACATTCTTTAGTCGTTGCATGCACGCACGCCGGTTTCGGGTACTTTTTATCTTGCCCTTTGCTAATACATCCCGTATTAGGGTCGAAGTATGTCCGTCTGGGTCGTCCCTTACCGGTTTTTTTTTCTTTATTTCCTTGTAATCCTCGGAACCCTAAATTCACAATCAAAATTAAGTCCGTTTCACTGGTTCCCTCAATACAAGGCATCCTAGCGAGGGAGCCAGGGTTACACCTATTCATGTTAAGGATTGAATTAAGTAAGCCGCTAATTTGATTATCTAAAAACATCCATTTTGTATGTAACACCTATTATTTTTAGGCTTACTCTGTAAACTAAATAGGTTAGCTAAATAGCTAAATAAATCAAATCAGAAATCGCAAATCAAAAGTTTTTCAACATAAAGGAGAATCCACTGTATCGGGTCGATTATAGCGAGATAGCGAGAACAAACTTCACTCTAACTATCTTATCTCAAATGATCTTAGGGCCCTCACCCACGGCGACTTTTTGTAGCGATGCTGTCGCGCGTTCGCATCGATACAGTCGCGATGCGGGCGCTAGTTGTGTGCCCTCGCCCACCGTAAACACGATTCAGTCGCGATGCAAACGCGATACCGTCGCGCTTCTGTCGCGATGCAAATGCGATTCAGTAACGGAACCAAAATGCCTGCGATCGCTACAGTTGCAAGATGGACTCCGTTGGACCGATGGACAACAGCACTCTCGATCTCTCCGTATTGCACTACTCATGCGCCACCCTTCCTCCGTTCTCCTCCCGATGTCTTCCGATACGCTCGCGCGTTTGCATCGATACAGTCGCGATGCTGTAGCGCGTTAGTAGCACGTTGGCATCGCTTCTGCAGCGCGTTGCGTTTACGAAACGCGCGACAGCATCACTACAAAAAGTCGCCGTGGGCGAGGGGCCTTAAGTACATAACATATACATTAGTTGGTATAAGTACCTCCCTAACAGGATCCTATGAGTGTGTCTACAGACAGCTCCGCCTACATACAAACTGCGATCAAGTCCGTGTCAAATGAATAAAGTACTAAAAAATATATTTTGACCACATTTTACGTAACCGCTCTAGTGCGTTTCAGCCCTTAGAAATCTAATGGTTGGCAGTAGATTTGTTTTTTGTCTTGATTTCTTCGATCTTCTATCTTCATTTTTCATTCTTCTAATTTCTTCAATAGCCCTTTCTCGTTTTTGTCAGTATTTGTAGTAAAGCCGGCACTAACACACCTGAAAGTTTGCTCACCTGGTCATAAAATGCAGGTTCGAGCAACAATTCAGGCCCATCAGTGTACCAGACTGTCTTCATTCTTCGTTTCCAATGCTCTTCTTTTTTCTGGATTCTTCTTTCTTCCACATTCTTCTTTTTTCTAGGTTATTATTTCTTGTTGACTCTCTCTTCTTTTGTAATATTCTTTCTTCGTCAAAAAACAAACCTAATGTTACGCCAATCCGCGTTGGGCACGCGTGGTGATTAAGCCCATACTCGGCATACTAAGAAGGTCTTTGCCCTGCGGTGGGACATCTATAACGTGTTGTTGAAAAACGACGTTAACGAGGGTGAAACTAAAGACGCGAGTATATTCACCGCGAAATACTTATATGTCCATATCCCACCCCGATAGCCCGTAAAAAAGAATAGAAGAATTGTAGTATTTTTTTTATAGGTATAAGTCAAGTTAAGAGTAAGTAAAACGTAAGAGTGAGGGATCTTCCCGAATATACTCGTATATAAAAATAGAATGGAATATAAATGGGGAACTTGCGTCTAAGTTGGATTGGATTGACATTGCTTTTTATACCATATAACACATAATTATAGAAACTCAGGAAATATTAAAAAATAAAACCAAAAACATATTTTTTTAGGGTTTTCGAGATCACAAAAAATGTGAAAAATAAAGTTACTGTAATGATAAAAAAAAACTTATTAAATTTGTTTTTTTAATTGAATTCTAAACGTTTTCTAATAGGGTGTACATGCATAAAAACATAATATTTTGAGATACTACAATATTTAATTGATAAACGCTTCATATATTAAAAGGCGTTGCGGGTAAGTTGTGACGTCATATTTTGAGCCCGATTTGTATGGTGTGTTTTTGTACCACGTGACTATGTTGACTTTTTGACAGGTTATATTATGAAATATGTCTCTTCAATTATATTAAAACATTTTTAGTGCAAGTTCCCCATTATTTATTTACCTAAACAGAGCAAGGACTGTGTCTGTGGAGAGCATGACGAACACTGTTGTTTAGTTTGGGGATTTCGTGGTGCGCGATCACGAGTGTCGGTGGGTTGTTTATTGAGTGCGTTTAAGGGCGGAATTTTAGTAAGGCTAAAAGACGAGTCGCCAGTGCAACCGATGAATATTAACATTAATTTAGTTGGGAAAACTGAACAACTGTAAATAACAATCCCCGATAGCCATAGAAAGAATAAAACAAAGTTTCCTCCACATTTCCACCAATCTCGAGGACAATCTACATCGTTAGCGCCGCACTTTCATCGATGGCGACAAATAAACATGGCCGCCGAAGGGACGGCGTGAAACGACTCGCGATTTGACAGCTGTCAATTAGACAGCGGGAAAACGTGGCTGCTTGACAAATTGCTGCTTGGGACATCCAGAAACGTCTGGAGGGCGGAAACCTTGGTGTGTGAAGCGACATGTCTACGTAAATAACAGGTGGTACAGGGTAACCTTTCACAAAACGAATTTTTTAGTATAGGCTCTGTGGGGTACTGTCAGTTCTTCAACTCTTTACTTCTCAGCATTGTTATAAAGCAACATTCAAAATTGCTCATAAAGCATAAAACCTCCTTTATCCAAAAGTTTTTCCCGTTTCAAGTCCCATTTACTTATAATACCTAAAATAAATAAATCCTGCAACATTTTTAGATTGACCAAAGTAATGTGGAAACTAAATGTTTCAATGTGGCTCAAATTTTCATATAATGAAACTGAAAAAGTCCTAGAGACTTGTAAGTAATAATTTCATCTTAATATCACCTAATTAACATATCTCACCTTATTAACATATTTCACTGTTTTCCAAAAATACTCTGATGATCTTACACACTTACACACACTCATGCACTCACACTCATTTACTCACAATTAAATTAAACTAGACAATTAAACTAATTAAAATAAACACTTTTTTCCTAAAATACTATTGTTTTAACAATAATTCACATGTTTTGTTAAAACCAGCTATGTTAGGGTTTTGGTAGCCGTTTTTGTAAACGAAGGAAGTAGGCGCTGTCTACTACAATACAGGTGATGAACCTAGCACACAAATAAATAAGTTAGTTAGTTACTTAATTTACTAGTTCGTAAACTTATTTTTAAAATACTATTTTAAGGATAAAATGTGTTAGATAAAAAATCAGGTATTTGGTACAGAAAATATATTTTACCTGTTTTAAACTTAAGGATCTTAGTACCTACACTTTTGTGCTCGGAAAATCCACTCGGCTAGCGGCTGTGAGAACTACCTATCTTCGCGTCCGCCATTTTGTTTTTCAGTTTACTCACCATTGAAAAATTAAAAACAAAAACTGAAATTTTTGGTTATAGAAGACTATTTTTGTACGAAACTTTAAGTTAAGAAACTGTAATCTCCAATGTATTTTAATATAACTACGTTGGGGATGGGCCTCATAAGAAAGCTCAAGGTCGCCCAACGAGCAATGGAGAGAGCTATGTTAGGAGTTACACTGCGTGGTCGAATTGTGCGACCAATCCCTGAGCTCTCTGCACACTGCATGATAAAACCTTTGACTTTAACAGCGAACATCATTCACTATCGATTCGAGAAGACTTTGTATGCAGATTACAATGAGCTGGTTAATTTAAATACTGGGTAACACTGGGTCAATCTGGAAAACTTGATAGTAGAATTCAAAAGATTTTTTTTAATTTCCGCTGGGACACATTTGAAGACACATTATATTCATATATGAAGTCGGTTAAAAAGAAAACCTTATTCTATTGAACTGATATGCAGTATTACAATATGTACGTAATGCGGTATTTGACACGATCAACAATAAATTATTTCATATGCTCGATTAAAACAAAAATTACAAAATATCTCGGCAAATGTATCTCTTTTAGTCATATACTAGTTATTACAATTTTTAAATAGATTAAACTTAAAAAGAGTGCTCTGAAATGTGACGTCATAAGCCAGTATTTTCATACAAAATTCCGTTTTAAAAGTAACTCATTTGATATTTTGTCAAATACCCAATTGTGTGACTTTACCAGTGCAATAATATGACTAATGAATGTTAATATAGCGAAAGAGGTTTGTCTGGATCGTGGCAAGTGGCAAACCCTGGTCTCTGCCTACCCCTCCGGGACCCAAGCGTGATATTATGATAATTGTATAGTTCATAGAAAAAAACCTCTGTTAATAACCTGTCATAAAGCTAGGGACCGGCCATTGAACCAAATGAAGATTAACACATTACTCCACAAAAAAACAACGGGCTACCTACACTCAACTAATACAGTTTACTTACACGTGATGCTAACATTATCGTATTAAACTACTATGTTATTACATAACTGACCAAAGATACAACCTGGTGACCCCCAAAGCCTAAATGTGTCGTTTGAATACCAGGGTTTTCACAAGAAAAGGCCCTAAACGGTATCCATTACTGAAATGGGACGTGACTAGCAATCCATCTTCATTGGGGTAGTTTCATGTCTTTTTTTACCATGTTTGTTGGGAAAGCTAGACGGGGAGTTGGTGCAAAGAAAAACAAGATATATACTTCGTTAGCTGTCTCTGTTTGTTTGATATAATCACTCTTATGCTGTCCGTGATAAAATCTGCTCTAGAGTAGCTTGTGATGATGACCACCGTATATAGACACACACCTTTTGATCGATACCGGCGCTTACGAAGTACCTACGTAACAAGATTTTAGTGGGTAGTTTCAGTCAGATTTATTGTACACTAGCTGTTGCCCGCGACTTCGTACGCGTGGTAATTTTGATGTGTATTTTTCCGGGATAAAAAATAACCTATGTGCTAATCCAGACTATAATCTATCTCTGTGCAAAATTTCATCCGGATCCGTTCAGCCGTTTTTGCGTGAAAGAGTAACAAACATCCATCCATACATGCTACAAACTTTCGCGTTTATAATATTAGTAAGGATCCGACCGCACATCCGAGCATTTTACTCTGTTAAGTTATTGGCGACTTTGCAAAAAATGTAAAGGTTAATATGCTGTCTACTCCACTTACAGAAATGGATTTGTCGTTGAAGTAGAGTAGAAAAAGTAGGCTCGGTTAGTGTCAACAAATAGTTTACCAATTTGCCAATCTTAAACTATGTAATTCCGGTACTTTTGAAAAACCTCAAATAATGCTAAATAAACAACACAATCAAATTACAAACGCAATAATCCCCACAACAGAGCTAATTCACTTCCACATCTCAGACTATAACACCAGGCCACGCCCACTTTTGTGACTTGCGTGACCACCTACGTGGGGCGAACACAGTTGGTAGCTAATTGAATTAGCCAATATAGTCTCATTCCAATTCCATCCACTTTATGCTATCAACTGATAGCTGGGTCGTTTAGACAAGGTGCTTTATGATGACCAGAGGGCTTACTCTCTTGAGAAAAAATAATAATTTGAGGAGCAGTGGAAAACCACGTCACAAAGCGTTTTCGATGCCTTGGTTGCTCAAGTCCGCTCCCACAAACGCTTCTTTTTAAGGTGGGACGACTCTCATACAAATGAGTATTTCCAAATTTGTTAAAAATATTACATAATTAAGCACTGGAATTAGATCTGTCTGTATTAATTTAAATTTTTATTTACACTAATATACAGTTTCTTAAACAAAACAGTGGTTTAATAGCTTAAATGAGTCCGACAATTTAGTCCATACAAACATTATCCATCTTATTTAACCTCTTAAGCTACTGTTTTATTCAAGGATATACACATATATAGTGGCGCAAATAAAAAATATTAATTAGTGCAGACAGACCAATGTATAATTAATTATGCAATTTTTTTAACAAATTTGGGAATAATCATTTGTATGAGGATCGTCCCACCTTAAAGAGAAGCGTCTGTGGGAGCGGACTTGAAGCGGTAATGGCCGGGGCATCACAAACGCTACAAAGGTATTTGGATTTAGGCGGACATGGTTGGATTTTTACGATCATGTGTTTCATTTGTCTATTCATATCCCCGTACAATACCGACGATTTATAATTTATTAATTAATTCTGCAGCAAAAGAAACGGCTTTCATTTCAAAATGCAAAAGCTGATTATAAAAGAGCACAGATTTCTTACTTCTGGTGCTACTAAGCCTCTGTTTAGGATCAGAAGGAAGCCTGTTCAAACTCTTCCGGCAAAATTACGAGTAAAGTGAATCCAGAACCACATTTAGAACTTCTCAGATGAAATAAGGATCATCAGAAAATTCATAATTTCTATGAACCCGAATTTGGAGCAAACATTTACTCGCTCCGTGTAAATGCACCTCCATGTAGCTCTAGTTAGTAGGTCTAGCCGGCCTCGTTCTTTCAATTAGTACCTATTAGTTAAAGGCCCGATGAAGAAATGGTTCGTTAGCAACAAGAGGCTGACGAAATTGTTGAAACAAAAGGAGCTTTCAAACCGTGATTCAGAGCAATTGAACGGAGGATAGTAAAGAAAGGGGAGGGGTAATTTTTTTTATTATCTGTTACCAAGTCTAAAAGCGGTGGTGGCCTAGTAGGTAGAACATTGGACTCGGAAGCGAGAGACCCAGGTTCGATTCCCAGCGCGGGCATGTACCTATTTGTTTTCTAAGTTATGTACATTTGTAAAGTTATAGTAGCAATACCACTCGCTAACCGTGAAGGAAAACATCGTGAGGAAACCTGGGTGTCTGACCTATTCACATACCTCAGCGCTTGAAATCGCCAATCCGCGTTGGGCACGCGTGGTGATTAAGCCCATACTCTCTCTCGGAGAGAAGGCCTGTGCCCTACAGTGGGACGTATATAGGCTGCTTATGTATGTACGTATGAAAATCGACAAGCACACGCCACCGCGCACAGATTAACACGTATGATCTACGCTTCTTTGTAATCCCGCCAGTTCACCGGGATCCTCCAAAATTTTCGACCGAGATTAGTCCCGCAAAATGTATGCGGGATCCGAGTATCCCGGGATTATATTCCCTACCTGTGAGGAATTTGCTCACAAATTCACAAAAACTCACAACAAAAACAAATTTTAAAATTTACTTTCGAATTCGCGGGTGAGATGTAGGTACAAAGGAGCACATAGTTTATGGACAAGAGTGTGAGTGTGACATAGGCTACTTTTCGTCGATTATCATGCAAACACAGTAAGTCTATAAATCATTATTCAATGCGATTCAAGGCTTACTTAACTTAACAAACGGTAAACTTCACTTCAAGCCATAACAACAGATTTGCCGCCTTTGAAAAAGCACTGGCGAGCAATTAACCAAGCCATTCTCCTGTCTAGCAATAAAAATGACCTACTTTGCATTATAATGCCGCGGCCTACATACAATTTAAAGCTCCTTCAGACAGTGCAATAATAGTGTTAGCCAACTTTAAACTCTAAATTGTTGTTATATGAAATAGGGCTCTGATAGATGTAGTCGTCGCTATACTCCGTCACTATGTTCCGTTCCACGAGTCGAACTCTTAGGGGACAAAATACTAGTGCGCGCGGCTAATAGCCGGTTTCTGAATTGAGAATTTCACTAAGAAAATACTAAAGTAACGTTCTGTTACGATCTTCTCTGAGAAATTCTAAGAAACAGCACTACAGTTATCTATTTATTTAGCGAAATTCTCAACTCAGAAGCTGGCCCTAAGAGATAAGTGAAACTATAAGCGAGGACGGACCGTTTCATAGGGTAGGTTTACTTAATGCAGTGGCTATTGAAGTTCACGCGCATTAACCAATGGGCACACATGAACGATTTTCTTTGGGAGCTCGTTTCGTGGAATAGTGCATAGGTTGTTTACTAGTAAGCTATTTGATAGTGCAGTGTAATGCTTAAAAATATCCATAGAATATAAATATGTATACGTAAGTAAATTTTTATGTAGTTATAAATATTTCTCTTCTGTTCCCGCTATCTTAATTTAAACACCCTATGCTAAGGTTGGCTGAAAGAGATACGTTTGCCTTTGTCATAAGTTTTGCATTATATTTTTTCCAATTTATGAACGCAAAAAAAATTTTTTTACAATGTTATAGAACGGGCATTCTTCTACGTTACATTGTCCTATATAAATGAATTCTACCAATATTGCAGCCTCCGATAATGCCAATGGTTTACATAGTGCGTAATGCCTAAAAAGTGAATTAAATTAAATTACGTAAACTCTAATATTTCCCAAAATGTAAATCTGACAAAAAAGTCACAGAAAAAAAGTTGTTGTAAAACACAAACGCAACCCTGTATTAGGCCTAAAATCTGTTTAACTAAAATAAAAAATATGAATAAAATGATAACCCACAACTATTGGCGTCATTCCGGGCAAAAAACCGGCCCTTTTCCAGTCAACAGTCACCATCACCCTGACGCCGAGCTTGCCCCATCTGAAATTGCCCTTACGGAGTATTTGCCTAAGGCTACGGCTATCGCAATATAGGTCAGCCGGACCGTTTGTATTTGCAAATGTCATTACTCCGATGCGAGGATGTCGCTCGTCCAACTGAGTGGAAATTGAGGGTGCTGAGTTCGCGACGAGGATAAATTTGAGTACCTTAGTCTTATATATGAAAGTAAGATACAATATAATAATAATTGCGTCGAAAGCCATGATACAGGCTCGCCTAGTATGGTTTTCGATGTGAAAACATAATAATACAATTACACGTCTACCTACTAAGTTTAATGTATCCAAGACATGTATTTTTTTGTTGTACTGACGTTCGTAACACAATAAATTTCTTATTTCTTTCTATTTACGTAGTAGCAATACCACACGCAAACTGTGAAGGAAAACGTCGTGAGGAAACCCGCGGCTCGGTGGGCTCCCAACGTATTAACCAGTCTTTCCTGTGGGCTAGGCCGACTAAGCTGTCAGGGTGGTATAAATTAATCAAATAGTTAACTTCGTGCATCGCTAATCCGTAGCTTAAAAAGTTTACTACGTTAAACGTAATGAAATGAAAAGCTTTACATTACATTACGGAAGAAAGGGAAATTTAACGGAACTTAGCATTTTTTAGCATTTTTTAACTTGAAAGTTACTTCGTTAATCGGTTTAGCGAGTTACTGCCCAGCTATGGTAAAATGACACGTGAGCGCTAGGTGAATAGCGCTATCTCGCACTGAAAAATTGTGTGACTACTACAATGTTTATTAATATAGGGTAAAAGCAGTTTCACAACTAGGTTTTAGCGGTAAGGAGATGTAAAGGTTAGGAACCATTGACCTAAGGTGTCCAGCCATTACTACCTGGATTTCTATCACCAAAGATAATTGGGGGTGATCTGTGTCTGTCACAACATTCACACATATAGAAGAGCTCGAGTTTCATGGCAGGAAATAACGGACGGAATTCACTCAGAAGTAATATTAAGTCGTAGATCTTGTTTAGCGGAAATAGGTATGCCAAGATGATAAAAATATATTTTCTTTTTACCCGACATCGGACTCCGAAAGCGTAGGATATTTCTCGCGTATGTAAGTGCATGTTTTTTTATTATCGCGTTGAGGCCAAACGGAAAACCAATTTTGGTAGAGGAGGTATGGCACGAAGCAAATAATTTCTCTGGCTTATTTTTGCATTTAATTCCCATTTTTTATAGGATTTATAATTTAAAATAAAATGTCATCGCCATTCTTGGCGTCACTGAATGTGTGTTTTGTTTCTACTGTATGCGTTGTCTTTGTTTTTTGTTTTTATATTGTTAAAATGGCTCTTGCAACCTGAGATAAATTCATTTTATTTAATTCTAATTATTATTCTGTTTTCGGTATTCTGAAATAAAACCATATTATTATTATTAATTCTATTTATTTTATTGAATATGTAGTGTAAACTTCACTGCCAACAAAAAAAAAAATTACACTGATATTTCGTAGCCTAAGAGTACAGGCGGTAGCCTTATCGCTAAAAGGGATCTCTTCCAGGCAGCCTTTCTAATAATTTCTATGGACTGGATTAATACATTGGAAAAGGAAGTACCTGAAGTGATTGTGTTGTGTGGCAGTCATATATATTATCTGAATATTGGAAAGGGCCTCAACGATTTTGGTGAAATTTAGTATGCAGGGTGTTTCGGGGGCGATAAATCGATCAAGCTAGGTTTTATCTTTAAAAAAAATCATTTTATCCGAGTTTTCAGGCAATAAAAAACTGCTACAATATCATTAGACTACGAAGCTAAATTTTGCCACCGTCTCCAAGGTCATGATAGCTCAGGTGGGAAAACGGCCGGTCCCGAAACCAGAAGACCCCGGTTCGAGTCCAGACCAGATATCTCTAGTCCGATTATTTTTTCTTCAGCAATCGGGAGGATTTAATCTTTAGCAATCGGGTTTTTATTTAAGTTTTTTTTTTCTTTCTAACGATGAGAAAGTCTGCGCGTGTGTCCTTTGTAACACAATCCTGTACACGGACAGCGTAACAGAACAGCAAAGCAGAAAACGTGCCATCGCCGATATTTTATATCACACCGACCTTATTCCTACTAGAGATAGAGCATAAAATAGCTGTTGACCTAATTTTTAGACCGAGTTTACAACTAGACCTCCCAGGAAAGCACCCATAAAGATGATATAAAAGGTGCCCTGATGTGCATTTCATAGTGGACGTAAAACTCTGATGGGTACGGTCGATATTCCTTTGAGGGTTGTTAATTTATTTTGATGCCATTTGGAACGGTGTTTACATTGGTTTTTATTAAAGCTCACGGACTAGCTCTACATTTTGCTGGTTTGTCTATAAATCGTCTGAGTTAATTCAAATTATTTTTTAGGGTTCCGTAGTCTTTAAGGAAAGGGTTTCTTGTTTATTACGGAATCCTAAAAAAAATCGAAACATAGACAGTTAGTCAGTTAGTGTACGGTTACAGTATTATCAAATCAAAATCAAAATCAAAAAATTTTTTATTCAAAGTAGCACAGAAACTGCGACTTAATGAACGTTACAAGTTAAACTAGGTGTCCATTTCAAAATCTAGATCATTTTGGAGAAAAAATGGACAAAAAAACTCCAAACTTAGTCTTTTCAAGTCCTTAATTTACAGGATTTATATAAATGTTCTAAAACTCATGCATTGAACTGGCTTTAATTCCAGACATCATTGTCATCTAAATAATCTTTAATGTTATAGTAGCTTTTTTGGCACAAAGTGTGCTTCACACATTTTTTGAACCGCGTTTCTGGCAAGCTTATTATATCCTCGGGGATCTTATTGTAGAAACGTATACAATGCCCCATAAAGGATGTATTAACCTTTGCCAGCCTAAATTTTGGGAACGAAAGTTTATGTCTATTTCTAGTATTTACATTGTGTTGGCTACCTACAGTTTTAAAGTCACTGATATTTTTCCTAACGTACATAATATTTTCATAGATATACTGACTAGCAACTGTTAGGATGTTAGTTTCTTTAAAGAAATCTCTTAACGAATCTCTATTGCCTAGCTTATATATGAATCTGATCGCTCTTTTCTGCAGGACGAAGATGGTCTCAATGTCTGCTGCCCGACCCCACAGTAGTATACCATAGGACATAATACTATGGAAGTAACTAAAATAAACCAGCCTAGCAGTTGCGACATCAGTTAGTTCCCGGATTCTTTTAACTGCGTATGCTGCAGAACTAAGCCTATTTGCCAATTTTCCTATATGAGGACCCCATTGAAGCTTTGCATCAATTGTGATACCCAGAAATACAGTTTCTTCTACAAGGTCTAGTTTATCATTCCCCAATATAACATTGCTGTCAACCATTTTGACATTTGGTAGTGTGAATTTTATACATTTTGTCTTTTTTGAATTTAATAATAAGTTATTAGAAGTAAACCAATATAGTACCTTAGAGAGAGCATTATTTGTATCCGCAAGGTCATTTTCTTGTCTCTTAATCTTAAAAATAAGTGACGTGTCATCTGCAAACAATACTATCTCTGACATTTTTTGAACCATGAACGGCAAATCATTTACATATACGAGGAAAAGGAACGGCCCCAAAATAGATCCCTGTGGCACTCCCATCTTAACCTCCGACCCTGATGATTTAGTCCTATTTATGTCAGCTTTTTGAAACCTCCCTTCTAAATATGATCTCATAAGTTTTAAGCTCCTCCCATTCACTCCGTAGTGTTTTAATTTTAAGAGAAGTGTTTTATGGTCTACGCAGTCAAATGCCTTCGACAAGTCACAGAAAACACCTATAGCATCCTTCCGATCCTCCCATGCACTAAATATATGTTTAACTAATGCGACACCAGCATCCGTCGTAGACCGCCCTTGCGTGAAACCGAATTGCTCACTATGAAAAAGTTGATAATTATTAAAGTGTGTAAGTAGCTGACCTAGAACTATTTTCTCGAATATTTTACTCAAAACGGGTAGAACCGAGACTGGTCTGAAATTTGTGGGATCTTGCCTGTCGCCACTTTTAAATAAAGGAACGAGCCTACTATATTTCATTAGGTCAGGGAATGTACCCTCATCTAAACATTTGTTAAAGATTCTGGCCAAATGGGGTGCTAGGACATCGATTACTGAGCTAACTATTATTACTGACATACCCCACAGGTCTTCAGTTTTTTTAAGATTTAGCTTTTTAAACGCTTTATTCACGGTATGAGCTTCAATATAATCAAACGAAAAATCGTGATCGCAGGGAGGGACATTATCTTTCAAAATACTTTCTGCAAGATCAGGAGATGAATCTAAAGGAGCCGTAGTTATAATTGGAACATTTGTAAAGAATTGTTCAAAAGCCGCGGCAACGTCTTCATTTGACGTTATTAATTTATTATCTATCTTAAGCGAGAATTCGCGGTCCGCTGATTTGGATTTACCGGTTTCCTTATTTATTATATTCCAAATGGTTTTAGATTTATTAGACGATTTAAGAATTTTGGCTTTTATATGCTCGCATTTAGCTTTGTGGCAGACGGCCCTAAATAATTTTGAATATAATTTAACATACTGTAGAAAACTAGGGTCATATGTGTATGTCTTTTTCTCATATAGTGAATAAAGTGTGTCCCTACTTTTCCGGATGCCGGCAGTGGCCCATTCACTAAATTGTACCTTATTTCCTTTCGATGATAGCTTTTTCAATTTAAAAACTTTTTCAAAACTATCTGAAACGACCTTAAAGAAATCTCCATAATGGGCATTAGCATTGATGGTTTTATTTTTTTTGGTATGTAAAGTACTTTGTAAATCAGTTTTAAATAATTCAAATTTTTTTGTTGTCATGGGCCTGTAAAGTATATCTTGTTCTGATTTTTTTAAATCAGATTCAAAGTGTACAATTTGACCACTGTGGTCTGACTTTAAGCAATTTATTGTAGAATAGTGCGAAAATTCACAGTCACAGTATACATTATCAAGACAGGTTGCTGTGATTTCGGTAATCCTAGTGGGCTCTAAGAAAATATTAACTAAATTAAAAGACTTGAAAATAAGTTTTAATTTAGTATTTAAAGTGGAATCTACCAGCAAGTCGATATTAAAATCTCCACAGACTATAAGGTTCTTGCTACTACTTGAAGCTACATTTAAGACATCCTCTAGTACTGATTCAAATAAACTGTAGTCACTGGCGGGGGGCCTGTATACGCTTACTACAATGTGCTTAGCCAGTTCAACACATGATAGCTCAATAATGCCATGTCCTTCCATCTGTCTGTCTGTCTATCCGTCTGTCTGTCCGTGGCTTAGCACAGAGACGACAAGTACTAGAAAGCTGAAATTTGGCATAGATATAAACATTAATGACGCCAAAAAAACGTTAAAATATCTTAAACAAGCGTTCTCCCTTCTTCTAAAAAACGTGAAATAAATCAGGGCATGTACGCAAATACGGGCTGATTGATTGATTGATCGACTTATATTCATACATAAACTCACGCCTGTTTCCCGGAGGGGTAGGCAGAGGCCAGGGTTTGCCACTTGCCACGATCCTGACTAACCTCATTCATCATCATCATCATCATTCAGCCACAAGAAGTCCACTGCTGGACTTCATTCATTCGCTTCAACGATATTCGTTAGTCGCTTCTTGCACGCTCGTCGGTTTCGAGTACTGTCTATCTTGCCCTTCGCTAATACAAGTGCTATTTAGCAAAGTCTCACTTATTCTGTTAACGCAAGTGCAGGAACCCATTGTCTTCAACAAAACAAGATGTTTTATTCAATTTCCGTTCTGAGTTCGCACGCGAACAATCCTATCAAGCCTCAGATTCTAATGTGTGATGAAAATGGGTGTATGTCCATGTTTGTGATGTCATCGCACTGGGTATCCTAGTTTGGGACCAATGGCGCTACTACGTAATTTCTCCGCTGCATAAATTCGTCCGATTTAATCTACCCCGTGTGGCACCGGATTAAGAATAGCGTCACTCCATTTCTTTCCGTGGATGTCGTGGATGCGACTAAGGAATTCAATTGCCAGGTGACGGGCAGCAGCTTCTTCCTGAGATTCCAGCCGCATACTGCGATCGCCAACCCGCCTGCCAAGCGTGGCGATTATGGCAAAACCCCTCATGGTTATGAAAACTACGAAGGAGGCCTATGACCTGCAGTGGGCGTCAAATGGCTGATGAGGATGATGAATCTACCCCGGACTGTCAAATACATACATATTTTGACACTTCGGAAACGTCAAAATGGATAACCAAATACAGTGGACAGTTACGGAATATTAGGGCAAGAACACGATTCCTCTAAAACTCTCCTCAAATGCAGTTTAAATACCCAATTTGTTGAAAGGGGAAAGACTAACTACTGACTAATTAATCTGCATTTACAGAGTGTTTTGACGAATCTTGTATGAATGAGACGGTCAGTTTTTATCATAAGCAGCCTATATACTTCCCACTTAGGGCACAGGCCTTCTTTCAGAGAGAGTATGGGCTTAATCACCACGCGTGCCCACCGCGGATTGGCGATTTGAAGCGCTGATGTATGTGAATAGCTCAGACGCTCAGGTTTCCTCACGATGTTTTTCTTCACGGTTAGCGAGTGATATTGCTACCATAACTTCACAAATGTACATAGCTTAGAAAACAAAGTCATAGGTACATGCCCGCATTGGGAATCGAACCTGGGTCTCCCGCTTCCGAGTCCAATGTTCTAACCACTCGGCTGCCACCGCTGTTTAGTTTTTATAAGCATTATGGATTATAGCCACCATTGTTACTAACCTTTTGATGCTTTAAGTAAATGTACATATTATTATTATTATCTTTTTTACAATCATTTACCATGTTAAAATGTCCTAGCGAGAGCCCCAGTGTTCCATATCAATAACTACATTTCATTTAACTCTGGCCCATATGATGAAAAATGCGACATTATCCGAAGTAGCGAGATGGTCGCAAATCCGTATCTCAAGATATGATATGACGTCATTGGGCTAACAAAGAGCCATGCACTTCTAGTGTTCATTAGTGGCAGGAAATTTCGAAACTAATCAAAAAAATAACCGTATTTGTCGCTAGATTCGAGTGAATAATTGGGTTCAAGCGCGACGTTCCAACCCTTCCGAACATATCGCTGCTTCATAATAAGGGCCCTGCTCTCAGAGCATTGAGATATCTATGGCCCTGCTTTATGGAATCACTGCACCGATTGCCCAGTAGAATTTCGCCAATGTCATGTATCAGATGAGGACCGGTCTGAATTTTGAAGGCCTAATTATGCGCACGAAGTCCTGTCGAAATCCTGACGTTTGCGATGGACATTAATATGGACTTTGACAGTTAGAAGATTTAAATAGTTCAGGAGTTGGTGCGCGTGATATACGGGCAGAGCTGTTTATCAGAGAGGTTTTGGAGAGTACCAATAACTCTCTCCATACATCTGGTGGGCTGACAGACGTGCGCCAGACGTTTACGTACCAAGCTTTGCACGTCCAATCTACGGGGCTCTCCCAACAAACTCATATTCTTGTACTGAATAAATCTTTTAACTTTTAGAGATAAGTCCGCCTTGGCAACAAATTTTACGTCATTATTTTTCGATTTTACTGTATGCAATGAAGAATCTGCACACGCTGAAATCTGGGTGGTCTGAAAGCCGCGGTTATGTAATTAGTAATAAAAATGACATTTAGACTGTTACTTTTAAGTACCTATAAATTAAATGTAAATAAAAATTTAAAAAAATATATTGAGAAATCTTGTTTCGAAATATCGTGAACAATTAGTACAGCCTCTCGGTCTATCAGAACAATGACTCGCGGACCCGCGGCACACACGCACCGCCCTGGCTGGTTACTATGGTTCTCACAGATTTGAGTTTGTGTCGAGATATTTTCGGTCTGCCTTTTCTAAAAAAGCAAACTAGCGTATTGGATAGCTACCTATATTGTTAAGGCGCGTTCCGAAATGAACGCTATGGCTCTCAAACCACTCAAAATTCATGGAGAATAAATAATTGAGGTTATTTTTATTGCTCATTTACATTGCCACATTGTCGCTTTTTTCACCTATATGCACATTACAGTACCTTGTTTGGTAAATGACTGTGCTTTTGCTATTTACTCTGATTAATCCACAGATTAACGAGTAGGAAGAGTCTGCTACACGATGTACATGGAATTGTAACAATAAACTACGAATTGTACTTTTATGAAACTCGGACCTTATATCGAAGGCCGACCGGTCTATTCACTGTGTTGTATTACGATTATGAAAAAAAAATACGTCTAGAGATTATGCAGAGTAGGTAGCACAGGAATAATCCGATCGGACTCGCATTAAAAATATTTTTAGAACCGTCTGTCTGAGATTAATATTTTTTGGCAGAAACTCAATGAGCCAGCGTGTGTTCTCTTTGCAGTTCCGTTAGTTATGTATTTTAGTAATTTCAAAGAGGTAGCAATTTATCAACTTATTAGCTTAGTCGGCTGTTTAATTAAATATATATTTTTAATTTTAGGGCTCTTATAACAATAACTTCTGTAAATAAGTCAGCAAAATTATAAAAAACTATATAAGACCTAATTACTAGCAATAACACTAAACCGAAAAAGCCTTAAAATTTTCAAAAATACAGAATTTCATAGACGTTAAAAGAATAATGAATATGGTATCCAATTTTGTGATATAAAAAAATAGAGGCAAGAATCACAAATATTTTGCAACGACCTATTCCGTTATGAAAATACCTAATTTCATACCAAAACGAAATAAACTTTAAGTCGATGATCGATGATAATCGATGTTTTCCGACGCACATCTGGTTTCTATCACTCGTTCGATATCAAAGAGATTTCTTAGTTTATTTATTTGGCTCCGCGCGGCTAGAAAAATGTTTCGGAAAGCTTTGCCAAGGATTTTAGGTTGAGTTCTTTACGTAACTGCTCCTTTTGTAAGCCTGTAAACCTCTTTTTAACCGACTTCAAAAAAGGAGGAGGTTATAAATTCGAGGCGTATGTTTTTTTCTATGTTTTTATTGTTTTGCTATATTCTCACATTAGTTCCTGGAAATCTTAACCGATTTCGACAATTCTTTTTTTTTTCGAAGATATAACGTCCCATTGGTCCCATTTTAATTTGGTGAAGATCTGATGAAGACTTTCAGAGATGGAGAACGGAACTCTTCAATGGACAGCAGTAAATAAGGCCTAACAGGTTCTTTCTCGCCTGCACAATAGTGAGTATCGTTGGTCTTTTAAAATATTGCGGATGTGGGAAGACCATATTTTGATTCAGGGTGACGTATTAAGTTTTAAAGCGTATTTTTTGTCTCTGTCCCTCACTCCTTGCCAAACGGCTGATTGTAGAAACGTGAAAAATTCAGGGCCGCAGCACATATTATAATGAATAAAATAAATAAATAAATAACATAAAAGAAAAAACGCATTACCGGGATATCAAGTAAGTCTCAATTCAACTTTGTCTATCTGTACGCCAAGTTTCATGTAAATCCGTTCAGCCGTTGTTGCGTGATTGAGTAACCAACATCCAAACATCTTTACAAACTTTCGCATTTATAATATTAGTAGGATGATTGTGGTCAATAGTTTCGATTGTAAATGAAATTGAAAGCCTCTCAATTTTTATATGAATTTCCAAACTTACGAATCATTTTTGCTCTCACTTACATATTGCTTCATCACTCACTTACTTACGCTGAATTCATGTTGAAGAACACAAACACCCTCGTTATTTGTTTAATCTGAAACAAAAGAAAAATATTTTATTCTTTGATGAGAAAATGGCTGCGAATTCTTTGACACATTCACTGCCTATAGACAAAACTAAAATTATAATAATTAAATTAGTTTCCAAGGGGCCTCTGGGTACGGAACTCTAAAAAAACGTGATTTTTTTGCCGTTTTCTGCTCGATATTATTAACGGCAACAGGTAGTCGCTTGAAATATTCAAATGTTGTATAGATAATGGTACGGAACCCTTCATGCGCGAGTCCGACTCGCACTTGGCCGGTTTTTTTTAAAATTTTTTATGTTGTTTTAGAGTTTTTCGGCTCTGACGCTGTTTCATAGATAATGCTTCAGTCCGTATTGTTAAATACCGCTATCAAAAGACAGCTTTAACGTTATGCAGTCTATCCCAAGTTATAGAGAATTTAGAACTACGACTTGGATCCCGCCATCCTGGCGTCAGAATGACAGTTGAAGAAGTTGTATTGCACGCTGTGTGAAACCATTCATGTGAAATTAAACATAAATTTTGAGCAACCCGCAGTTTTTACTTTCACGGGCGAAACTGTGAGCAAAAAATAGTGTGAATAAAGTAAAGAAACTTACAAAAATATCTGAAAAATACTTTTGTTTTGTGAGTAAAGTTAAGGGTCCGAAAGAATCTTTTTAACTTTGTTGAAAAGTTCAAAAGGTCCGTTTCTTTCAAGTCTCCCACGCTTCCAGCTGAATGGAACCCTTTCAGTAACACAGGGAACTGGTGACCTCCTGGCTTTAGCCGATAATGTGGCATTTAATCACCAGGCGGATCGTCGTTTTTGGTCATCGGTCTAAGTGATTTTTAGGTATTTATTTGCTCAAATAAAGTTTTTTGGCGGATGTGCACCCAAATATTATTGGCTTTTAAGAGATATTTCATTTAAGAGTCAAAACTATTTAAGCTATTTGATTATTTTCTTAATCGAAACTCTAAAAAATCAAGCACCTACTAAAATAAAAAACATCTAAAATGTCAGTAACTTTAGTTTCTAGGCACGCCTTATAACAAATTTGTTACAAATGTAACCATTCTTTTCACAAAACAAAAGATAGTCGATGGGTTACAAGTCTTCTCGAGGAGACTAAAAACTACGAACAGCTCGCTGGACCGACGATCTGAGGCAGATTGAGCATGACAAATGACAGAAAGAAGTGGCATTCCTCGGGGAGACATACATAATATTACATAAGCACCCTATACACGTCCCACTGTATTGCACAGGCCTTCTCTCAAGGAGAGAGTATGGGCTTAATCACCACAGTGCCCACCGCGGATCGGCGATTTCTAGCGCTGAGGTTCGTGAACAGCTCAGACACTCAGAGGTTTCCTCACGATGTTTTCCTTCACAGTTAGCCAGTGGTATAGCTACTATAACTTCACAAATGTACATAAGTTAGGAAACAAAGTCATAGGTCCATGAGCTCGTTAGTAAGTGATAATTTTTCGTCTCACCCGAAGTGTGTCTATAAATTGGTGAATCACCAATCATGCTACCCTCGCCCACATTGCTCACAATTAGTGGCTAGCCTAGAAATTGTTTTAAATGAATGTGTGGGTGGGATCCTGCGTTCCTAAGTGGTGGAAGAGAGATTCTTTTGTCAGGCTAGCTTCATAAGCGAAGGTGCTCGAATTTTAAAGATGGAGAATATACAATTTGGGCATAGGCACCATTGTGGTTCATTTTAACGTAAATGTGTTACGCTGTTACGTCTGATAATGTCTCGCTTGAGTACCAATACAGAGGTCTTGGGTTCGATCCCCACTGGGGGCCGCAACAGTATTTACAATGTAAAAACAATAGAGCTTAATTTAACAACTTGTTTTAAAAAGCCCTCCAAAAAGACAATGTCTTCCCGCCAAAAATGAACGCCACAGATTAACTGCACCTTCGCAGATGGCACAGATTATAGTGACCTTCTTGGATGCCTCGGTGTCACACACACCATGGAGTTAATAGTAGCGTCTTGATTCGTACGTACGTACGTCTAGAACAAGTGATTGTGTTGTGTGAAATTTATTTATTTTATTTGAACAAATTTGGTCTGAGGCTTCGCTAAATAATAAAATTACGGACATATTGGACATGTTTGAATTTTATATATGTATTTAGGTTTTGATAAAGAAATATAATTTAAGAAGCTCATAATTTTACTGGCCAATTCTCTTTAAAGTAAGTATAATGTATAATATTCTTCGTTAATTAACAAAAAAAATATTGGAAGAAAACACAAAGGGAACTTTAGTTGTTGTTGGGAGTCCTGGGTAAACCTTTAATAGCACACCACAGTTCAATTCATGAAATATTTTGTCACCAAAACTGTTAGAGGCTGAAACAAACGAAGCAAAACTTGTGAAAAAACGAACCTGAGCGAAAACTCGAGATAGACCAACAAAAAGGTACTCTTTGGAAAACTAGTCCGAAAAATACTGTAATTTAGAAACAAGGTTACCTCAAAGAAACTTCGAAAAAAGAACACACTCAAACTCAACGGTCAGTCCCGACCGGAAACACGTGGCTCACTGACCACTGACAGTCGCCAGTGTTCCTTATAAACGCACCCTAACCTGCGCGCGCAACCACTATAGACTGCAACACCATAGCCAATATAGACCTAAAGCCACCCCATGCCATAGACAATGAAGATAGCTGTTCATTCGATACCGGCTCTTACGTCACACGCAATAAGAGTTACTCACCACTAGCAAAGGCACCATAGACAATATAGACATAAATGCTAGCGCGCCCATAAACCTGCCCTCATTAGAGAAAGGGCACGATATAACTTCAGAAAGCACACCTTTACAACCCCTCTACATCCCTCATTTGAAGGGGATACAAGGGCGATTACATTACGTCTATAAACAGCGGAAAGTCTACGAAACGAGCGACGTTTCAGCCAGGATTGAGGTTTGTTGATTTTATTTTAAGACCCCATATTGTCTTTTTTATTTGTTACCTTTGCGACTTATTGGGGCGTTTGGGGGGTGAGCTAATAATGTGATAGTGATGCGAATCGTCGGACAATAGGGTTGGGGTAATAGGGGCACGCCTTAAAAGCTAGGCGGGTGATGTCTATGGGTTTGCTTTGTTTATATCTCGTGTGGGAGCGGCGAGAAGGGCAGGTTAGGCTTCTATACAGCTTTATTGTGGAGAGTTTGCAACAAACGACATACATACCTACATAAACTCACACCTGTATCCTGAAGGGGTAGGCAGTGACCAGGTTTTTACCACTTGCCACGATCCTGATAAATATCTTTCACTTTCGTCATTCTGATATTGTTCCCGGCATCACGTTAGGATATGTGATGGGATGGGATACATTACGTTCAAAATCGTAGTTTAGAGGTACATCCACGTTACAACGGGGCGTCAACATGAGGGCGCCATTTCAATCTAAAAAAAATCCCCAAATACCTGTGAAATTAGAGACCACAATACTAGTGCAAAAAAAGCCCGTTCCGTGTTGTGCTCGTCGGCCGCACGTGGCCGGGCTTTTTTGCGCAAGTATCGTAGTCCCCAACATTACTAGCGTTTAAAGTCTTTTAGTTTGTAACGTTGCGCCCGTACGTCTCCAGCCCGTTCTAATGTGGATAGTGTTTTAAGCTCGCTGTATCTCGGGATAGACAGCGTTATCAATAGTAACTACTGTAACTTATTGCACACTGGTGTACATTAATTACAACTTTACAAGCCGGGGCGCTGACCTTTTTGTCTTCATAATGAAGAAGAAGAAGAAAGACATTTATTACACCAACAAGATACATCACAGAAACAAAATAAGCAGATAAGTAACATAATATGCACAACAACAGAAAAAAAAACTAAATACACAATAGACAAAACGAGTAAATAAAACAGGACCATAGATGTAGCCTGTGGTGTATCTAAGTTGCCACAAAAGGCAGCTCACTCAGCGTTGTGCTGAGGAAGTGATCCCTCAGCGCTGATTTTCAGTCAGTGCCTACGGTAACCCATAATTGTACTACGGAGTGCGTGCCGTGGTGCAGTTAAAGAATTAAATCAAATGCGATAACATACACACAATAAAGTAAAAAAAAAATATCGTCATAAAATACTTACATATACTATTAGTTTTAAATTAATATGTGTGAAATATAGAGGAACACCATAATAAACTAAATTCAATGAGTAAATATAAGTGAAGCGAAATAATAAGGAGAAGAGAGATAGGAGGATACACAGCAAACTAAATACATGCCCGATGTTATTATCATGCTGTTAAATAAATGTCTCATTAAACTGTCAGGATTGTTCTATAGTAAAAGTAATTTGTTATAAGCCTTACTATGTTTGAAGACAGATAAACATTTTCTATTTCTAACCAACTCAGAGCTATCTTATAGCATAATTTTCAACTAATTAAAAACTATCTCTGCATCAAATTCTGTGACATTACGCGTTTTAGACGTGAACTTAATTTAACCACAAAACGGCTCGGCAGTCCTTTACGTAGCAGCTACGCGTATCCGGAGACTATACTGATCCAAACTGAAACTCGAGAGGCCAGCCCCTATATTACGCGCACCAAATCCTGAGCGAGTCCAATCGTCAAATCTAACTGTCAAATTAGTATGGATTTTGACAGTTAGACGATTGGAAGCGCTCAGGATTTTGCGCGCATAATTAGGCCCCAGTACGGCCCTTCTATTTCAGTGTGATTTCAGCAACCCCAATTTAAAGCCAAAGCTTCATCATCATCATCATCATCATCAGTCATTTGACGCCCACTGCAGGACATAGGCCTCCCTTATGGTTTTCCTAACCATGAGGGGTTTTGCCATAATCGCCACGCTTGGCAGGCGGGTTGGCGATCGCAGTATGCGGTTGGAACCTTAGGAAGACGCTGCTGCCCGTCTCCTGCTAATTGATAAGCCAAAGCTTATGAAATACAATTAACTAACTCAATCCTCCACGAGTACCAAAGAATATGCTTTCTAAGCTACGTACATTCGTGAAGTTGTAGTAGCAATACGTTACCCCTCGCTAACCGTGAAGGAAAACATGGTGAGGAAACCTGAGTATCTGAGATGTTCACATATCTCAGAGCTAGAAATCGCCAATCCGTGGAGGGCACGCTTGGCGATTAAGCCCATACTATACATAAAAAAAGAAAAAATGTAAAGGTAAACGTCCATGCACCAAATGAACTCCAGCTAAAAATAAGAATTTGTAATAATTCATCAAAATAAAAAATGCTACACAAATCGAAAACACCTACCTACCTACTACTAATCCTTCAATACGTTTTTATTGCCATTAAACAAAATGGAGCCATAACAGTAACTCCATTCACAGCCGGGAATCAAACCTGACACCTCGGCCCGGCGAGCTCATTCTATATGCTTAGAACAATCAGCTTTTATACTGTTGTAAAAATAAAATTGTTTTTGGCTCCCTCGACTATACACGGTGTTATTTTTCGGTACTTGACTTCAGATACAATTAGTTTTAATGAAGTTATGTGAGCGGAATTCAATAAAATATTTACAATTATAGCGGAGTAGTAAAAAACATAACATTTAAAATCACGCCTATACCCGGAGGGGTAGGCAGGGACCAGGGTCTGCCACTTGGCACGATCCTGACAGATCTCTTGACTCATTGTAGGTATTATATTGCTAAATATTAGAATTATAGGCGTGTCAATAAAGAATAATCATTATTGTACACCGAGGTCAGAACGCGATCTTTTTCTGTTCGAGAGTATGTTTAAGCCCGACGCGCAGCGTAGCGCTTTATACTATACCAACGAGAAAATAAAAATATTTAGAATAATTAAAAGCGTAGTGTTAAATTATCAATTTAGTAAAACGCAAAATTTTAACAAAACGAAACAAATTGCCACGCCTGTTTTTTTTTTTCGTAGTGCAGAAAAAGGTTGCCTCCTTTCATTGAAAATCGAGTACAAAAACAAATCCCACCTCTTTTTTCTAATTATTTGAAATAAAACCTTTTTGAGATTTCACGTTTGTATTTTTTTATGTTCGCTGCTAAAAAGCAAAATAAGAACGCTAGCAGGGCAGGAATGGATTTTCATACAACATTCCTGCCCTGCTATAGAGGGCAGAATGAAATTCCGTATAACTTTACCCGCCGCAAATTTATTACGGAGAAATGACGAATTTTGTAACCCGTTTATGAACGAGCAATGAGACACTTTCTGAGTGGGTGTGGTATAATAGTAGATTGTTTACCGAGGGAGTAAAATACTATTTTTAAGGCGAGAGTGTTTCTTTGTAATGAATCATGAAAAGTACACCACTCGAGCTTAAAAATAGTTTTACTCCAGAGGTGGACACTCTACTTTTTATCACCCTCTATGAGAAAATAAGTAAACGCAACCATAATATTTTGTATCACATTGTTAGCGTCTGATACGATACACTCCGGAGTTAATATTTCGTTATCACTGCTTGAAGACGCACTCATTTTACTCTAGTAAAAATAACAATGACAATTAGAGAAACGAAAAAATTAGGCGCCTTTTTCAGTTTTTTTTTTTTTGCTCGCGCACGGTTTTCTTATAAACAGCCAGCAATTTGTGCAACATTGTTCGTGTTCGTGAACAATGTTGCACTGTGAACTTAGCAACAATAGCAACATGCGCGTTCCAAATTTAAATCACTTTTATTCCATATATAAAAACGCATTTTAGTCCCTGTTCCCGCGGAACGAACTAGGTCTTTTCGAATAGATGTGATAAAAATGTATTAGGGGTTAAAGTATGAAATTGCCGTTTTATTGCAATAGGTTCTTTGAATTGACATAGAATCTTCATGGTTTGAGGTTTTCGAATGAAACTTTTTTCAAATGGTTTCTATGATGTTCTTTTTTTAAAAAATGTGAAACATTTGAATATCGACTTTCAATTGTTTTTGTTATTCAATTTAGACAAGAAAGATGGATACTGCGAAAATTCGAGTGATTATGAGGCACCCATTTTTCGTATTTTTTTATTTTATTGATTTGACGCAAGTGAGTCAATATTGTGGGTAAGGTAACGTTAAACCATGCCCCTAATTTCTGGGTAGTTTGACTAGGGTCGGCTTCCACTATCTCTCTTAATTCATCGTTATTCACCTGTGTGGGCGGTCTTCCTCGTGGCTCGTTCTTTAAGTCGAAATTTCCATCACGAAAGCGTTTAAACCAAAATCGCACGGTGCGTTCATTAGTAGACCCCTCTCCAAACGCAGCATTGATATTGCGGGCTGTTTCTGCCGCGTTAGTTCCGCGTCGGAACTCGTATTCAAAAATCACTCGAATTTTCGCAGTATCCATCTTTCTTGTCTAAATTGAATAACAAAAACAATTGAAAGTCGATATTCAAATGTTTCACATTTTTTAAAAAAAGAACATCACAGAAACCATTTGAAAAAAGTTTCATTCGAAAACCTCAAACCATGAAGATTCTATGTCAATTCAAAGAACCTATTGCAATAAAACGGCAATTTCATACTTTAACCCCTATTATTTCTTCTTCTTCCTTGTTTTCTTTTCCTACAATTCTGTACCTACTGGAAATGCGTCCGTGGAATTTTTTTGAAGTAAACTTTTCTTGTGACATATAACACTTGTCCCGAAAAGTTGCACTGTCGTCCATAAAGCCAACAGTGCCTCGATTCTGTAACTAACGCGGCGTATATTTTCATACCATTGACGGCTAGAAGGTTTGATACGTGGGCGCGCGCAGACTTGAAGCGACAATGAAATGAAATCGACGCGTTCGTGCAATTGTCATTGTACTACAGTGCATTAATAGCCGGTTCCTATATTTAACAAATCGTTATTAGTGATCGGTAACTTATCCTTAACAAGCGCCCCGTGACTTGAATAGCTGGTTGATGTTTAAATAATTGTATAGAAACTTTACAAATTGTTATCTCCATACATTATCGTACAGTACGTTATTCAAAACCGTTTTTAAGAGGAATATTTGAGTAGACATTTTAATATACAGGAACCGGGCATTACAGAATCTTGGCCCAGGTATTAGTTACTACTAGACGGTGTATATTTAGCGTAGAATAAAGGCCTCCATGGTAAGCGATAAAGATACGACCTCCCTGTATAAATAAAGAGCGTGACTCACGCGTAATTCCGGCTTACATTTCGACAGTTTTTCATTACAGAACAGTCGTGGTGCGTTTTCCATTACGTGATGATTCAATCATAACTGCCTATATTCCGCTCCATTCGGCTTTGGTCTATGTGTAAGCAGATTTTTAGGGTTCCCCGTACCACAAAAGGAAAAAACGGAACCCTTATAGGATCACTTTATTGGCCGTCTGTTCGTTCGTCTGTTCGTTCGTCCTTTTCGGTCCGTCGGTCCGCCTGTCTGTCCAGACCCTTTATCTCGGGAACGCGTGGAGGTATCGAGTTGATATTAAAACCATACACTCAAGTCTAAGTAAAGTCTAACGTAAAAAAGAGATACGGCGGTTTCATCATCATCATCATCATCATCAGCCATTTGACGCCCACTGCAGGACACCATAATCATTTGCCATAATCGCCACGCTTGGCAAGCGGGTTGGTGATTGCAGTATGCGGTTGGAATCTCAGGAAAACGCTTCTGCCCGTCTCCTGGTTATGTATTTCCTTAGTCGCCTTCTACGACATCCACAGAAGGAAATGGAACGGATACGGCGGTTTATGCAGCAAAAAATGTATATTTGGACACTCCAGGGAATTAAAATTTATAGGGAACTTTCCGTTGGCCTAGAACAATGAAATTTGACAAGTAATATCGTCTTATACTATAAGTACTGAGAAAAACCTGAAAACTATATTCTACAAATCTCCACAAAATTGTCGTCGTCATTGTCCTCATAATTTTCATCGTCATCAGCACGACAGGGCCTAGATTCTGTTAATTAATTGTAGTATAGTGTAATGTAATTGCAGTATGAACGTGGTGGTTGCCGCTTTGAGGGGCTCCACAGAGTAATACTAGCACCAAGGGAAATATATCGTATATTTTTTACAGATCGTATCTGGAAAAAGTGTCGATACAATCTCTCAATCATGTTAATGGTGATTTTTAGGGCCCATGCCCGTGAACCTAAAGCAAAAAACCTAGGACTACTCGTATATAGTATTAACGCCAAAAACAGCTTCGTGATCTCAGGTTTTCCCGATTTGATGACCGTGGTACCACCTGGGAAGACAGGGGGTCCTGGGGTAGACAAGACACCCCTACAAATATCACAAGAATTTTCTAAATCAGTCCTCTACTAATAATCGGAGAACATACCTACATAAAAACAAGATTCCGATTAATTGCATTTGAAGACCTCGTGGCGCAGCGGTAGTGCATCTGCATACCATGCGAGAGGTCCTGGGTTCGAATCCCGGCTGGGGAAAAAAAACCCCAGGTCTTGGATGTTTACATGTTTGTGATGTCGTTGTTTCTGGTTCCGACAACACAGGGTATCCTAGTGTGGGGCCAGACGCAATGTATGTGCCTGTATGTAAATGTTTATGTTTAAATGAAAACCTCCTCCTTTTTTGAAATCGGTTACAAAGCGTGCGCTTACTTCTAAAATTTATTTAATTTCATTTCATTTATTCAACGCACGTGGCAAGGTCTAACGACGTGGTTACGGTGGCAGGGAGTCGCTGGATGCGGGCGGCACAACACCGGGAGGCTTGGAAAACCATGAGGGAGGCCTATGTCCTGCAGTGGGCGTCAAATGGCGGATGATCATGATGATGATTCAATGCATTCATGAACAATTACGAAAAGATACAAAAACTTACTCAATTAGTTGAACACGAAGCCTGTGAGGGTCCAATCACGGATACGCTAATCTATCCTTCTAGTTTTTAGAAGATCAATTTTTAACGATCACTACAATACGTCGGTTGCCATTATGTCGTTAAAGGTCATCCACCTGAAGTAATATTCACAATCGTGACGTGATAAAATTATTTTTTCTTCCTAAACTTCTGAGCGTGCAGTGACTTATAAAATGTGTTTGAAACAAAAGATGTATGGCAAGTCGTCTCTGCCTAGCCCTCCAGCAAAAAGGGATGAGTGTGCCTATGTCTTGTTAGGGAGGTACTTGTACCAACTAATGTATTATAGGTACTTAAGATGATTTGAGAATCAGAGTGGAGTGTTTTTGTGCCGTCTTTTTCTCCACTGCAACTCCACCCGGAGACAGGGGATAACATTGTACGAATGTTAGTTTCAACGCCGAAATCGGCGTGCCTGGTTGCAACTACTAATGAATGTTGATGAAGCGAAAAAGATCTATCGGGATCGTGGCAAATGGCAGACCCTGGTCCCTGCCTACCCCTCTGGGATAGAGGCGTGCACCACTTGCACCACTTCTTAAATGTCTTAAATCGACTTACAGAAGTCATCATACAGATGAACAATTTTAGTTAAATGCTGTTCACGCCGCATTTAAGGACTTGCAGTCGGCCCAACCAAACATACTTTATAAGAACACCTGTGCGATCCGCGCCAAATCATGCTAGGTTTAAATTTTTAGTGTAACAACATCATCATAATCAGCCAATATGCTTCCCACTGTAGGGCACAGGCCTTCTCTCAATGAGAGAGTATGGGCTTAATCACCACGCGTGCCCACCGCGGATTGGCGATTTCAAGCGCTGAGGTATGTGAATAGCTCAGACACTCAGGTTTCCTCACGATGTTTTCCTTCACCGTTAGCGTGTGGTATTGCTACTATAACTTCACAATGCACATAACTTAGAAAACCAAGTCATAGGTACATGCCCGCACTTGGGATCGAACCTGGGTCTCTCACTTCCGAGTCCGATGTTCTACCCACTAGGCTACCAACGCTCTCAAGTTGCAACATTAGCGACAAGTTACTTAGGGTAGTTTTTAATAATATTTTTGTCGTTTTGTCTATCCAGTGAGAGTAGTTTATTATCGTCGTTGGCCTTCTCGCTGTGACGGTCGCCAAGATCGTGTGTCGGATCTTTGGTAGCCTTAGAGAATCCACTGCTACGTGCACCTCAAATAATTTCGCTTAAAACTGTGAAGATTCGCCTATAAGCCCCCGCAGTTCTCCTCCTCATCTTCGTGATTGTGGATTGTGACACCCAACGCCTGATCGTACATTGTCGGCGCTGACGGACATGCTCAGGCTCCAGACGCTGCTGGTGAGTTGGTTTTTCGATGTCCTTCATTACTTTCACTAGACTTGTTGTATAGACTTTCGTATTTCGTACATTTCGTTACCCCCCAAGCGGTCACTCGATTCGCGGGAGATTGCACAACACCATTCCCTAAGACACTCGATAAACGCCAATTAAAATAGACTGTGGTGCAAATTTAGAATCACTTTATGTAATAACAAATTAAATAAACTGACTCTGAGGAGTGTTTTAAGGAATCGTGTTTTTAATAAAATATTAATATTATAAATAAGACCGTTGGTATCGAGTATAGATCTGTTTTAAGACTTTTATAAGAAGTTTTTTTTATCCGAATACATTTATCGAGGACGAAGTAGCACACAGCCAGTAGTGAACATAAATTCCTATTTTGTACGGTGAAACAATAAAAACATAAATAACATAAATTATTATAACTATTTGTTCCGTCCGTTACAACAAAAGTCATTGTTCTCGTAAGTTTTGGTGTTTCGTTACAGCGCAGTGACGTGGATACTATACAGAAGCCTCGCTTACAAAGGGCAACGTATCCGCAGGTTGAGTGATCTCTTCAAACGTGTTATACGGCATCCGGAAGTATGTACTGGGTACTTCACCAGCATCATGTCTTTAATTGAAGTAAAATTGTACATTTTTTATGTAGCCTAATACGTCCCACTGCAGGGCACAGGCCTTCTCTCAGAGAGAGAGAACAGCGCTTGAAATTGCCAACCCGCGGTAGGCACGCGCGATAATAGAGCAAATTAAGCCCGTGAGAGGTATACAGGCTACATAAAAAAAAGTGTCTTGAAAGTGAGCGCTGCGAGCGAAACCAAGTATTGTATGTATAAAAATAAACCCAGGAATAACTCCATTTCCTTCCGTGGATATCGTAGAAGGCGACCAAGGCAACACATTACCAGGAGATGGGCAGCAGCGTCTTCCTGGGATTCCAACCGCTTACTGCGATTGCCAAAGGTGGCGATTATGGCAAAACCCCCTTCATGGTTAGGAAAACCATGAGGGAGGCTTATGTCCTGCAGTGGGCGTCAAATGGCTGATAATGAAACCCAGTTGACTTTAAAGGGTAAAATTGGCCGTAAATCATTGTTACTCCCTTTTTTGGGCATTCTTGAACTTCTTTGCACTGTACGTCTCAAATATCAAGTAAAAATTAGTCCTACGCCTTTGATGTAAGAAAGTTCTGAAGTCCAAAATATTATTGGGACTCCAAAAAAGGTTGCACACTTCTGAAGAGTCCAACTTCGGGTATCACAGGTAGACAGTTTTTGTTTATCCTTGCAAAAGATACGCTTTCAAAAAATATTGATAAAAAAAATTGTTCGTCCTGATTATTCTATCATCTTGGCTTATGAAGTATGTGTACCCTTCCTTGTAACACAGACATATTGATTCTGTTATGCTGGTGCTTTATTTGGCTAATTGTATTCGCATATTTGCCGACGATTCATAAACATTCAAACAGCTCTACAACAGTAATCTCGCAGATGTAGACCTCTTCAATTTGACACGTAATGCGTTCAAAAGTCAGGTGGGGAGGCTGCTCTTGGCAACTAATACTACAAACGCCACGTAACAATGTGAACCGTAAGTACACACCGTACTGTAGTGTTATCTTGACACCCAACATGACATACCTACATTATTTTTTTCTTTGATTGTGTATAAAAAATTATAAATAATTTGTAAGCTCACTCAAGTCCACTTATCTTTAAAGTTAAGTTGTAGGGTAACCTTTCGCTAATTAATATTGATTTAAGTATGGGCTTATGACCTATTGTTCTAGCGTCATCTTTTTAATGTTAATATTATATACTTCTCAGTGTGAAGGTCTAAGGATGCAGTACCTATTTTACATCTTATTTACATCTGTTTGTTTTCAAATGTGTAACTGTACTTGCATCTGTTTCTTCACCTTCTAATAAAATAAAATAAAATTGTAGATTTTATAAAATCAGTGGTAAATATTAGTCAGAAAACCCGGCAAAAGGTGGTTAATATTTGCCAAATAGGCAAACACAAACCCATTTAGGCGGAGCTTTACACGAACTTCTCAATCGAGTGGAGCCTAGGTTGGCTGCAACTTCTGTACCTCCACATCCTTCGGTCAAGTTTCGTCTCATAAAATAGGCCAAGTGTTTTGGAAAATTGATCGGCCCAATAACATTTGTGGCCGTCTCTGATTGCGTAGTTGTGTTTGCGCGGTTTAATAATTGACTGCGCCAAACGGTATGTTATTGCTTCTCCCATCGGGGTCAGCGTTTCTGTGAATAGATGTTTTGGTATTTCCGAGATGAGGTATGAGGGCTGTTTCATTCTGATGTTTCACAGTATGAGGGCTGCAAGCACGAGCGGTGGTAGCCTAGTGGGGAGAACATTGGACTCGGAAGCTAGAGACCCAGGTTCGATTCCCAGTGCGGGCATGTACCTATGACTTTGTTTTCTAAGTTACGTACATTTGTGAAGTTATTGTAGCAAAACCACTCGCTAACAGTGAAGGAAAACATCGTGAGGAAACCTGAGTACCTATCTGAGCTATTCACATACCTCAGCGCTTGAAATCCCCAATCCGCGGTGGGCATGCGTGGTGATTAAGCCCATACTCTCTCCTTGAGAGAAGGCCTGTGCCCTACAGCAGCAAACTCACGCCTGTATCCCAGAGGGGTAGGCAGAGACCAGGGACTACCACTTGTCACGATCCTGACAGATCACTTTCGCTTCCTCAACTTTCATTAGTCGTTGCATGCACGCACATCTTGCCCTTTGCTAATACGTCCCCTATTAGGTCGAAGTATGTCTACCTGGGATGTCCCTTACCGGCTCTTCTACCCAAATTCGCTCGATATATTTGTTTCGTCAATCTTTCTTCCTTCATCCTCTCCACATGTCCAAACCAACGCAACATTCCTTTCTCAATCATTCCTTCTTTCTTTCATTCCTTTCTTTTGTCTGCTAGCCCGGCTACCAATTTAGGTGGTTGACATAACTCTACTTTAATTGCCTACTTAGACAGTAAGCCGTATTCGTATAACAGTGTCACGTTTAGATTTAGGCCAGTTAATGTATCGTTGCGTCATTTAGTTCGCTTTTGTGTTTGAATTAAAAATACACACGACTCTTGACGCACTGGTTGAAGACGCCGGCCGGTCTTTTCGCTCTGAGAAATACATAACCAGCCTATACACGTCCCTCCGTAAGGCACCGGCTTTCAGGTTCCCTTACGATGTTTTCCTTCACCGTTAGCGAGTGGTATTGCTACTATAACTTCACAAATGTACCTACATAACTTGGAAAACAGTCATAGCTACACGCCCGCACTAGGAATCGAACCTGGGTATCTCGCTTCCGAGTCCAATGCCCCCTCAACATATTAGTTAAGTTTTATTTCGATAGCGCATGTCATTTATAAATAAACAGAAAACTACGTTTGTTTGCGAATCGCCCTCTCAAGAGTAAGTGACTGAGTTTCAGGTGAGGGAACCTTTAAAGATAAACCAAAAGTAGGCCTTCTGTTATTTTTCTTTCGCCTATACCATAGCGTGGGATAACGTATTTAAATTCAGGGCAGTAGCACATAATAATGAACTGAAAAGGAAATCTGTCATCACGGCTAAGTAGGTTTTACAAGGTAACGAGCAGGTAATAGGAAAAGGAAAATTACTTTGATGAAGTTGTTAGTTCTGTAAAGTAGATAAAAACCCGCTCTCTTTACGGAACCATACATTACGCCTATGTACTCGTTCTCATAACTTTGTTTTTATGTGTAAAATATTTGTTTCTCGTGTACAATAAAGTATTATATTACGTTATAATTTTACGTCCATTGGCTGGTTTATTTTTATTCGGTTTTCAATATCGCAAATATAAAATTTGTTTTCTTTTTTGCTTTGGAGTGGCGCTGTTTGATACATAATGCTTAAATTTTAAATATAATGTACATTATTCTATACGTAGGACAATGATTCACTGAAGACTGAGACTTCGGCAGAGTGCGTAAAGCGTGAATTTAATAAAATTATACTTAACATGATATTTCAAAAAATAAATATCAGTGAAAAAACTCACAGAACCAAAGATGCTGCCAAACACAAACTGGAATTGAAAGTATCTGAAAAATTGCGCTTTTTTTTTTATAACTGCCCTATAGTATAGCGCGCGTATGATGCACTTAGTAAAAAACCAAGTTCCGCTCAAACGATGCTATCGGCACTAAACGCCATTACGGACTCCAGCAAGCAACCATCTGGTGCACACCGACCAGCGGAGCAGAAAACCTCGTGAGGCAATCCTCACAAAGGCGCAAACATGTGGGCCAGCCTTACAAACACGACCACCTAGCTTGACCTGTGACACCTCTTTGTACAGTCCTGAGTTGGTTGCACTTCCCGCTAGGAGAGGGGGCCGCGGGAGGTCAAGTGGGCTGGTTTTAGATGATTTGATTTATACGTTCTTTGTCCGAAAAGAAGGCGAGACAAATCTTACTTGCGACGAGATTGTTTTAGGGATCGTTGGTGTAATAAGTCTTTATTAGGTCGCGTCGCGGCAGGGTTCTTTGAGAACCTAAGTACCGCGGGTTGCTAAAAATCGTGACGTCAGGATGGCGGGTTCAAAATTGTTGTTTAAACTAGCTATAACTCAGTATAGACAGCCTAACGTACACAAACCGAAACTCTTCGCAACCAGTTCGCTATCTTTTGGGATATGTAGCGTCAGCAAAATCAAACATTAATTTTTAGCAATCCGCGGAAAAAAATCACTTAGTGAATTACAATATTGAATTATAATTATAATGAATAATAGCCCAGAGATTATAAGAAATTTTCTTAATCTAAAATGAATTGGAAAATGAAATAAAATAAATAAAATCCTCTAACCTCTAAATGGGTTTTGTTTTTTTTTTGGAAGTTGAAACTTTTGCACCTTTCTTCCGGAACCACGTCAGCTACGGACCCTCAGCTTGAACTAAAGGTTCAGGCTTGACCGTGTTTTTATCTCGCGTAACGATTCTGTTAGTCTTGACGTGAGAGTGTGAATTATGGGTTCCGTGTAGAAATTCGACATTGTTTGACGAAAATGTGGAGCAATGAAGTCTTGGAGAGAAAAATGACATTTATGGTTATGATTATGATTGTTGCAGGCCAAAGGCAAAGAAGGACCGAAAATTGTATTCAAACTTGCCATGTCAAAGCCAAATTAGAAAACAATATTCAAAGTAGCGCAGACACTGATACTTAGGGCGCCGTATAAAGCTAAGGCTAAGGTTGGCTGGAAGAGATCTCTCTTAGAGATGAGTTCGCCTTCGTAACATCATCAGCCATTTGACGCCCACTGCAGGACTCAGGCCTCCCTCATGCTTTTCCTAACCATGAGGGGCTTTTGCCATAATCGCCACGCTTGGCAGGCGGGTTCGCGATCGCAGTTCGTGGTTGGAATCTCAGGAAGACGCTGCTGCCCATCTCCTGGCAATCGATTTCCTTAGTCGCCTTCTACGAAATAAAACTCAACGTATTGGTTAAGTTTTATTTCGATAGCGCATGTAATTTATAAATTGAAAGAAAACTACGTTTGTTTTAATCGCACTCTCAAGAGTACCTAAGTGACAGAGTGCCAGTTTCTGAATTGAGAATTTCGCTAAGTAAATAGTTAACCGTAGTGCTGTCTCTTCGAATTTCTCAGAGGAGAGCGTGACAGAACGTTACTTAAGTATTTACTTAGTGAAATTCTCAATTCAGAAACCGGCCCTGAGTTTCAGGTGACGGAACCTTAAGAGATAGACCAAAAGTAGGCCTTCTGTTATTTTTCTTTCGTGCACTATTATTCTACTTATCCAACGGTGGATTATGATTAGGTTAATAACTATATTGAGAAATCTGATTTGTACCTGCGTTTGTTTGTACCGTTGCTTTGTTGCTGCTTTGATTAGAATGAGAACAAATCTCTTTGTTTGTTACAGTTTCTACTCGTAATTTACTTCTTGACCGACATAAGCATAAGCAGCCTATATACGTCCCACTGCAGGGCACAGGCCTTCTCGCAGATAGAGAGTATGGGCTTAATCACCACGCGTGCCCACCGCGGATTGGCGATTTCAAGCTGAGGTTTGTGAATAGCTCAGACACTCAGGTTTCTTCACGATGTTTTCCTTCACAGTTAGCGAGTGGTATTGCTATATCATCATCATCATCATCATCAGCCATTTGACGCCCACTGCAGGACATAGGCCTTAATCATGGTTTTCATAACCATGAGGGGTTTTGCCATAATCGCCACGCTTGGCAGGCGGGTTGGCGATCGCAGTATGCGGGTGGAAGCTCAGGAAGACGCTGCTGCCCGTCTCCTGGTAATTTATTTCCTTAGTCGCCTTCTACGACATCCACGGGAGGAAATGCAGTGACGTTGTTCTTAATCCGGCGCCACACGGTAGTCGGGTTGTATTTCCGTATTTGTGATTCGCATGTTTACCATAGTACAGGGTGTCCTAGTTCGGTACCAGGACAAGTGATTGTGGTGTGTGGAAGTTATGTTATGTTAAATTATGTTGTATCAGATTTATGTTATGTTATTAATATTATTTAAAAAGAAGAGGAAGAAAAACATTTATTATACCAACAACATACGTCACAGAAACAAAATAAGCAGATAAGTAACATAATATTCACAACAACAGAAAGAAAACTAAATACACAACAGAGAAAACGAATAAATAAAACAGGACCATAGATGTAGCCTGTGGTGTATCTAATTCGCCACAAAAGACATCTGACTCAGCGTTGTGCCGAGGAAGTGATCCCTCAGCGCTGATTTTCAGTCAGTGCCTACGGTAACCCGTAATTGTACCACGGAGTGCGTGCCGTGGTGCATTTATTTAGGCTCTAAAAGGCCTATATTATGCCCATTTCGCGGGTAACAAATCATTATAAACTTTGTACTCCACACTACACCATAAACGTCGGCAAAGGCCAACAAATATTGGCCTTTCACAAAAGATAAGGCTTCCAAGCACAATAAAAGTCTTCATCCACGATCTACATACTCCTTTCAATGAGCGCCTTTCATCGGATGTCATCACGAGAATGAACCTTATCCGCCGAGGATTAATATCGGTAATGGCGTGTCGTTTTCGGGCACGTGCGTTGCCCCAGTTGCGTCAGAAATCGGTATGCAAATCCCTTTGTTGTCTGTGAGTGTTGCGTCAGAGTTAACGGCGGTTTACGAATGGTACGAAGAGATGAGAACGGGCATTGCCCTAAAAAAAATAGGTTCTTAATTTTGAAAGCCTGGGCCAAATATTTCAAGTTGTGCTGCTTTATTACATTTTTAAAGCGCGAAAACCGAATTTGAGTCCACGAAACCGGAAGTACGTCATACACGGAAGTAAGTCATAAAAATGAACAAAACTAAAAAGAATCTTAATCTGTGCCAACGTAGATTAAGTTATGTTTTTTTACAGAGTACCGATATTTGTTGTTTTTTTTATGCAAAAGCATTGAATTTTATTTTCTTCACGTGTGAAGCGAACGTTAGAAGGTCGAATGAGTCATACACTTATTCACAAAAATACAAGAAATCAGTGAACACAAATTAATGATTCATCATCATCATAAACAGCCATTTAACGCCCACTGCAAGAAATAGGCCTCAATCATGGTTTTCTGTCTTGTGCTGCCCGCATCCAGCGACTCCTCGCCACCGTAACCAGGTCGTCTGGTGGGAGCCTGCCCACGCTGCTTCCGCCGGTCCGCGATCGCCAGGTCAGAACTTTTTCGCACCAACGGCCATCAGATCTCCGAGCTATGTGCCTCGCCCAACTGCCGCTTCAACTGAGCAAGTCTTCGAGCTATATCAGTTATATCAGCTATTATTCAATGTATGATTGTAGCATTATGTTTACTGAGCTTGTACCTTTAAAGTACCGTGTCATTTGTAACTATTGTCAATATTTAGGACAATGTCCATTAGAGTCTTGAAATGTCTCTGTATATATTTTCTGGTAATTTGGAACAATGATTCTGGCATTTTAAACTCAAGGGACACCTTTAATATTATATGCAAAATCGCATCAGTCCGGAAGAATTTTGAGCTGGAACATCGATTATGCGCTATTTGGAATTAAAATACATACAGCGTTTGTTAGTTAGGTATAAACACAATAAACGCCCACGACTAGAAATCTGAAATCAAAAAGTTATTTCAAACTAAAGAATATGCTCTTTGTTGAATGTCAGTGTACAATGCTATCCGCTGTCTTCGGATCGAGTTGTAGTATCACTACGTACAAACGAAGGCTTTCGCTTGATTAAACCGCTTTCGACTAGACTCGCACGCAAAATTTGTTCGCCTTTATTACAAAAAAAGAAATTTGTTTTTACCAAAACTAAATCAATCATGCAATTCTGTATGCTTTTAACATTGAGATAATTTTTTCCTGAGATTCCAATCGCATACTGCGATCGCCCACCCACCTGCCAAGCGTGGCGATTATGGCAAAACCCCTCGTGGTAATGAAAACAAAGGAGGCCTAGGTCCTGCATTGGGCGTCAAATGGCTGATGATGATGATGATATGTGTACGTTCCAAAGTGCACTCCTTGTCCATGCTCAATATCTAATATAAAAAAATCTTCTGTCACAGTGTTTATTATCGAACTCCTACGAAACAGCTTCACCAATTTTTATGAATTTTTTTGTGTTTTATTTGGTAGATCCGAGAATAGGTCGTAGGCCTATTATGAATATGGCAAAACATCGTTTGCCAGGTCAGTTAGTAGTTAAATAACAGTTAAAATTACACGTGACAGGATCGTTGCGCTAACTAGCGATTAAAAGTCTTTTCACATTACAATTTTGTTGTCAAAAAAGTGGCCGGCCCCAACATGCGGGCCGCGCGATTTCAATCTAAAATGACCCTTAAATCCTTACGAAGTTAGAGACTACAATACAAGTTTTGCAAAGTAGTCTGAAACCTCGTAAGTATGACTATTTTGTAAGTGTTTAAAAGACCGCTCCCGCCACGTCCCGTCGTTCTCACGTGGCCGGGCTTTTTTGAGCTAGTATTGTAGTCTCTAGAGGCACCAAATCTGGACCTACCCGACTCCGGACTCTTCCTTTACTGTCAGACTTTGAGGCATTCGAAATGTCAGACTCTTAGGCGCTGCTTAAATTGTCCGTAACGGACGTAAAGGCCCATGATGATGGTGATTTGATTATAGTTTCTAACCTTCAAACTTAAGGTTCAGGCTGTATCGCTGCGCCCGCGCGGAGCGTATAATAGTCCTTTAAAAAACGTGACAAAAAGATGGCCGCTTAATGTATGTTTTTTTTACCGAAGGGTCGACCTATGGTGCGTAACAGCGTAAGCCAGCGTAACGGCGCCAGACTTGAGCCAGACGGTTTTTTTATATATAAAAACCAGTTCCGTTGTAGCATAGTATAATTAGTACAGAATGGCAGCTGCTGCTATTCAAGTCAAGTTATATAAAGTGACTAGAACTGGGCCGGGCAGAAAGTTTTTCGAGAGTGTTCTTTCCGAGAGTAAACCCTTTCGAGATCTTATAAATTGATTAATTATGTCTTCGTTCAAAGCAATCCGCTCAGGTAATCTATGAATATACTGACTTTTCTGTAAATAATTGAAATAAATAGGTACCGGGCGGCATTTAATTCAACTGCGAAACTTTAAAGGGGCTTTTTACTCATAAATATAAACAACTTTCACAATATGGTTTCATACATACTCGTAAGACAGAAGCAGTACTGCACCAAATGTATGAAACAGCTGATATATTTTTTGCTCTGATTTGTTTGGCTCCTTAGTAAAAGTTTTTTTGACGAGTAGAAAGATCCCTCAAAGTTTGTCAGGTGAATAAAATTGCCGCCCGGTATAATTCACACTTTTTTCCAATTTTAAATTCTCGTATGCGAGAATATTCTTTGGAAATGTTATCCCCCACTTCGCTAGTCGCATCGCTTTTTAGGGATTTGTATAATAATATGTAGAACTTTCCGATGTAGGGAATTATCTCGTTCCCGAGTATTACCCGAAACTGGCGTGCGTGCATGAAACGGTTGAGGAAGCGAAAGTGATCTGTGAGGATCGTGGTAAGTGACAGCTTCTTTGTTTATCTTTGTTTTTTAGGGTTCCGTACCCGAAGGGTGCCAAACGGGACCCTATTACTAAGACTACACTGTCCCTCTGTCTGTCTGTCTTTCTATCACCAGGCTGTATCTCATAAACCGTGAGAGCTAGGCAGTTGAAATTTTCACAGATTATGTATTTCTGTTGCCGCTATAACAACAAATACTAAAAGCAAATATAATAAAATAAATATTGAATGGGAGCTCCCATACAACAAACGTTGTCTAAAGACAGGGTTCGCCATCTAGCGGCCATCTACGTTACCTTCACAGCGCCGATGTCATGTCGTTGAATGTCAATGTTAGACGCCTTCTTGTTGGTTTCTATAGATGGCGCTGTTCTATTTGCTGTTGTATTTATTGCTGTTGTAATATTGTACAGATAATGGTAAGGAGCCCTTCGTGCGTGAGTCCGACTCACACTTGGCCGGTTTTTTAACTTAATGCTACTCGAAAACATTCTTACAACGAAACGTTTTTCAGTAGCTACCAAGTTTCAGGTAATTAGTTCCCTTTCTGCCTATCTCAATTTACCAGGTTATACAGTACAGCATATGAAGTAACATATATTATGACATATACAAGAAAAAGAGCATAGTACAGTTCTTCCACAGTATAATGGTTCTTCTGTCATATGTGATATCTTGTGACAGTTGTAAGTTTGTAATATATACTAAAATGTCTGGGCATCCGCATGTGAGAGTAATGAATAGGAGATGAAAGATCACCAGAAATAGACTTGAAACTCAAACTGGTAGTCAAGGTGATGATGGCTGATGATCTTTATTTGAACTGTTCGACGAATTTTATTTATGCTCATTGTCTTTTTTTATACGCGGAAATCCAAAGTTGTGATTTATTTCATTTCCTACATTGATAAACGATTTTGATGAATGAATGTTTCTTCAAATACGTAGGTAATATACTGGTCGACAGTATTTTTGTATCTTATTATGATGCCCGACAGCTAAGTAGAACAAAAATCTACGCAGTCTTGATGAGTTTTCGGTTGACACAGAAGAGCAATTTTTTTTTTAATTACTTGATTTGGCAATTTCAAGCGCTAAGGTACGTGAACACCTCATACACTCACGTTTCCTCACGACGTTTTCCCTTACGGTTAGCGAGTGGTATTGCGACAATCACTTCACAAATGTACGTAACTTAGAAAACAAGCTCATTGGTACATGCCAGTATTCGAACCCACGATCTCCCGAATGAGAAACCGCGGTGGGCACGCGTAGTAATTAAGCCCGTACTTTCTCTCTGAGAGAAGGCCTGTGCCCTGCAGTCGGACGTATATAAGAAAAAGTTGAATTAACTTAACGAAAGCTCTGAGTCACATCCCGCCAATAAGGCCTGAAATACGTCTATGCGAAATCAAAGTCAAGTTATTCAAGGTACTTGTACTTGCCGGGGCATTATACTAGTTTGGGATAAGTGAACGTGTGGAAGTTTGTAAAATATTTTTATACTACATTTTTATACTTTACTAGCTGACCCGGCAAACGTTGTTTTGCCATATTAATAAGCCTACGACCTTCTCAGACCTACCAAATATACACAAAAATTTATAAAAATCGGTGATTAGATTGTACACGAAATAAGAGAGATTTACACAAGACAGCCGTAACATAAACGAGTACATAGACGAGCTTATTTTTATAGAAATTTCTTCCAGCCAACCAGAACGTTTTGCTGCCTAAAGTACACTCACACAAGATACATTTAAGTACACCTAAAGTGGTCGCCTAGTGGGTAGAACATTGGACTCGGAAGCGGGAGACCCAGGTTCGATTCCCAGTGCGGGCATGTACCTATGACTTTTCTTTCTAAGTTAGGTATGCACATTTGTGAAGTTATAGTAGCAATACCACTCGCTAACGGTGAAGGAAAACATCGTGAGGAAACCTGGGTGTCCGAATTATTCACATACCTCAGCGCTTGAAATCGCCAATCCGCGGTGGGCACGAGAGAAGGCCTGTGCCCTACAGTGGGACGTATATAGGCTGCTTATATATACTATATATACACCTAAAGTACATTTACACAGTTTACGTCTTCGATTGTAATCGGTAATCACCGGTATCAAATGAAACGTTCTTTAGAATGATTTGACATTTTCCACTTTGTTTTGTACTAAGTACCTACCTAAATTACAAAATACAGGGTGTGGCAAATCAGTTTATCTTCCGAAAAAGGTTCTATTTACTTATACATTAAAAGTGGCCTCGCGATTATATATTAGGTAAAATTTCAATACCTTAATTTACGACGTTTATGTTTAATGTATGAGCAACGCGAGTCATTAAAAATGCTACGTTCTATTCGACTGTTCAAATAATAGTAAAAATAATTACCACACACGGCAGTCACGTTTCCTGGTCCCAAACTAGGATACCCTGTGCTTTGTTAACTAGGCAAAGACAAGGACAAGCGATTTATGCAATCTTACAGCGGCCATAGTGGGAATGGAACGCGCGACCTCCAGCAACTCTTTAAACAATACAAATATCAGGTTTTTCATACATTTGTCGTAAGTACAACACTTTAGTTTGGAAAGCAGATACCTAAATAGATTGAACCGATCGTGGAACAAATCGCAAAATTTTAAAATTCGTCCCATCACCTATGTAGGATAAGTAGGACTTTCCCTTTTCGGGAATATAAGGTAGTTCAGCTATACCTATATCATCATCAGCTATTCGACGCCCACTGCAGGACATAGGCCTTCCTCATGGTTTTTCAAGCCTCCCGGTCTTGTGCCGCCCACATCCAGTGGCTCCCCGCCACCGTACCGCCACCAGGTCGTCAGACCAACTGGTGGGGGGCCTGCCCACGCTGCGTCGTCCGGTCTGCGGCCGCCAGGTCAGAACTTTTTTGCCCCAACGGCCATCAGTTCTCCGAGCTATGTGCCCCGCCCACTGGCACTTCAACTGAGCAATTCTTCGAGCTATATCGTAACTAGGTATATAATATCTTATAATCCTTATCTTCCGTTGAAGATTATTCAAAACTGGGCCCTAAACTTTTTAGACTACAGGAAACATTGCTCAACTATACTAACACATTATAAATTCGGCCATAAATCCATTGAATATCCGTCCTGATAGCCTTATCTCAGTTAATAATCTTTCAGCCTAGATACGCGAAAATGAACTCTAAGATAATTAGATGAGCGTCGAAAATGAAGCAGAATGGCTGCTGTAAGGCTTAAGCGCTGAGTACTAATTTCTCCCACAGTGACATCAACCGGTACAAACTTTGGGAATAGATTTTAATCCTGTCTATGAAGTTGCGTGCAAGCTAACCAGTTACTTTAGCGGAGAGGGATATTATTAATACAGAGTAATAATTGCCGATGGATTAGCTAGCTAGGATTCTATTACGATAGCACTGCAGCCAAAATTTTTAGTCAACATCCAATTATTACAAGACTGCGGCAGAGTCCAAATGTGCTTGGCTCGTAGATATGGATATGTAAATATGTCCGATTCTGCGTTCCCTCATAAATCCTTAACCAATGGTTAGATGTTGACCAATAAGATCTCAATCAAATCGTCGTGTTTGCGCGTTTGTCATAGACCACAAGAAATCAGCATAAATCGAACAAAAACATTGCGTATCGCTAAAAAGATAAAAATAAAAAAATCAAATATAAATAACCAACAACCCGACTGCTGTCCATTAACTACTGAATTCACCAAATCATTGCGAAGTAGGTACGTGAGTCGATTCCGGGTTATTTTAAATTATTGGAATAATTATTGTACACTCGAATAACTCTTTAGAATCTAAGCAACAAGGCAATGTGTCATGGCCGTAACGTGGGATGTGACATTATACCAGGCATTTATAGTGTTTACCTACCTACACTACATCATTATTAGATACAACCTTATTTGGCGTTCGCTAATCACGATTAACTAAGTGTTAACAAACATTTAACGGTGAATAAGATATGACTACTGACTTTGATATTTGTGCCTAATTGTATTTACTGTAAAAATAAAGTTTTTAGAAGCTATTTTCTCATTTGAAAGAGCTTCGAAACATTTGACATAGCGGCGAACAATTATCGTAAAAAGCAAGAAGTGGTTCCAATGTTTTTTTATCTTATTTATTATAATGTATTTCCCGCTAACGTTGACTTGTAGCGTTGGCACGTATTGACTTGTCTTTCCTGTGGGCCAGGCCCACTAAGCCGGGTATAGGTGCCGGGCAAGCCTATATACTCTATCTAAAAAACAATGTTGCGGGCACTACAGCGTTCGAGTGGTCTCTTCAGCCGTCTAGTGTGAGTGAAGGTGCCACTGGACGCTGCATAAATCATCTCATTACGTAGATGCTAAGGCTAAAGTTTTCTTTATTTTTTATTTATGTGTCGTAAAGCCATACAAGCCATGCAATACATATAAGCCTAGTGGGTAGAACATTGGACCCGGAAGCGAGAGACCCAGGTTCGATTCCCAGTGCGGGCATGTACCTTTGACTTTATTTTCTAAGTTATGTACATTTGTGAAGTTATAGTAGCAATACTACTCGCTAACTGTAAAGGAAAACATCGTGAGAAAACCTGAGTGTCTGAGCCTCAACCGCGCGACCTCAACCTCAGCGCTTGAAATTGCCAATCCGCGGTGGGCACGTGTGGTGATAAAGCCCATAGTCTCTCTCTGAGAGAAGGCCTGTGCCCTACAGTGGGACGTATATAGGCTGCTTATATAAAGCCATACAAAAATAGTTTTATTCGATTTATGAAATATGCTATTGTATTGTATTGTATCACTTTATTTCAGATAAAAAAGAATCCATCGGTTGTTAGTAAAATTACATTTAATAATAAAACTAAGTATGTTAGTGAGATCTAATATAAAATACAATTTAAACTTACTTAAAATAGGTTTACGTGAGTATGGGCTAGAGGGATGGTACAGTTAGCTTATGTGAGTGACGTCCCAGTGTCTAATTATTGGACTGTCCATCCTCTCTGCTATAACTTTCAGGATACTGTTAGTGCTAGCCCGGAGTCTGTATAGCGACGATGCGCATCTGTTGCGGAGGATAGCGTGGAAATCGTCAACACGCGCGCCCGCAAACATGCCCGACGCACTACAGTACCGAGGCAACCCCAACAGCATCCTGAAAGCATTATTGTACTGGATGCGCAGAGCATTCCAGGATTTACGAGTATAGTCTACCCACAGGCTGCAGGTATAGAAACCTGTACAGTATGCTTGAAAGAGTGTTAGCTTAACACTGTTTGTACACCGTGCAAACCTGCGGGCCAGCATATTACTTCTGACTGCTAATGCTCTGCGCTCCCGTTCAATGTCCATGTCATCTTTCAGGTCGTCAGTGACGTAATGGCCCAGATACTTAAAAAAGTTAACTTTGTTAAGCAGCATGCCATTTAGTTTAAGGGGGGGCATTTCTATATCACGATACCTACCACGTGACCTAAACAGCATGTACTCACTCTTCTTCGCATTATATAAGCATTAAGTACGCCTTTGCAAGAAAACTTGTTTTCATTACAACCAAGATTTTAATGATAATAATAATATTTGTGAAACAATGCTAAAAGGAGGAGAATTTTCTTAAAGACTGTTCTCGATTTTATTCGAACTTACAGTTCGAATAAAATGTTACTTATTACCTTCATTGAACAATTTACAATAAATTTACAATGATCTGTGAGCGGAATTAATTAAAGGAAAAAATAGTTTTTCAATTGATATGGACTTGTCTTGTATTTTATGAAATGTTTTTTGATGTCTAATTAATTATGTAAGAGGTTTAATGCGCTTTAAAATCACATTAATTTCCTTTAATTAGATTTTTAAAGTTATTTTGTATTTCATTTAATTATAACAAAACACGTTTGGAATGTATGTTTGAACTGTTACATTATATTAGTAGAATAAAGGCTTTTTTACTTATTTTATTAAGGACTTTTCATGCCATAACATTCTCCCGTGCTCTACTCGTGGGATACTCGGCTACCTTGTAACTCCCCCACTGCACGCAAGTGTACAGTTAAGTTCGGCAAGGAAACCTAGTGCCATGTAGCGACGGATGAGCTGGAGTCCGGTAGAACTTTGGCGCTGATGTTGATCGGACTCTATCCTAGGCCCGGAATCTGTTAGTGCATTATAGTGCAATGACAGACACAAGGACGTGCTTTTGACGTGAAACGGCTTTCAGTTCGGTAGTACGGGGTCACTTGCTAAAACCGCGTGCAACGAAAACACGTCGCCTCGGCAAGGGCTGTATCTCTGTAACTACGAGTCGTGTGCAATTAATTTACATATCGCTGAGTAGAACAATAAGCCTTTACTCGGATCTTCCTGACACTTGCCGCTAGATGGCGCCAGTGCCGCGTAACACATTGCGCAGTTTGAGCTAAAAATCAACGCCTACTTATAGACGTTTCACGTTAACGCCGTATAACCCGACATAACCCCACCCACTTTTTTAAGATCGACTTTAAATTTGAACTACAAAGTCACTCGTACCGTTAATATACAGAAAGCGTGTAAAGGTTGATGTGCTGTCGAATGTACTCTTAAATTTGTAAAATCAATGAGGGAAATATGATCACAACCACACCGCGATATTGAATACATTCATCGCCACCCAGTTCTAAAAGTAGCGAACTATGTATCTGTTTCGTGCGCGAAGGCGGTTTTTAGGGTTCCGTAAATGAAAAGAAAAACGGAACCCTTACAGGATCACTTTGTTGTCCGACCGTTCCGTCCATCTGTCTGTCTGTCTGTCAAGACTCTTTATCACGGGAATGCGTGGAGGTATCGAGTTGAAATTAAAACCATATACTCAGGTCTACAGTCCCTGAAAGCTGTGGAAAAATGAAACTTCTAAGTTAACGTATATTTCGGCACCCAGGGGAATCAAATTTTATAGGGTACTTTCCGTTGACCTAGAACTATGAATTTTGCCAAGTAATATCGTCTTATACTACAAATGCAGGAAAAAATCTGAAAATTATATATTTGTAATAAAACATTAAAAAAAATGTATTTGAAGTTCTCCTTGTAATAAAACATTAAAACAAATGTCTTTGAAGTTCGGGAAAAGCTCGGAAAAACTGCGAGACTCGATTCCTGAACTATTGATGATATGTAAGTACCTAGCTATAAATTTGTACGGAACCCTTGGTGCGCGAGTCCAACTCGCACTTACCCGGTTTTTTTGTCTTATCGACTTGTTTTCAACCGTACTTAGATATTGTAAAGCCACGAGTCCATTAGTGATTCACTACGTACCTTGTGCACGTGACGTAGGCGTTCTGTCGAGTTTCGTTGATACAGGTTCAACAACTGTAAAAAATAGAAACATTATTTATTTATTTATAAGCTCATGAGCTTGTAAAAACACGATTCCTCTAAAACACTCCTCAGAGGATTTCTTTCGCCTTACCACAGACTACCTATTTAAATTGCATCTGAGGAGTGTTTTTTTAGGGTTCCGTACCCAAGGGGTAAGGCCGGTAACCCTACCCTATTACTAAGACTCCGCTGTTTGTCGTCCGTCCGTCCGTCCGGCCGTTACCAGGCTGTATCTCATGAACCGTGATAGCTAGGCAGTTGAAATTTTCACAGATACTAAAAACAGAATAAAATTAATATTTAAGGGGGGCTCCCATACAATAAACGTTTTTTATTGCTGCCGTTTTTTGCTCGATATTAATAACGGCAACAGGTAGACGCTTGAAATATTCAAACGTCGTATAGATAATGGTACGGAACCCTTCGTGCGCGAGTCCAACTCGCACTTGGCTGGTTTTTTAAAACGATCGTCGGATTTTCACGTACTCATACATTTTTCGTCTCTAATCGCGATTACGCAACCACGGCGACTGCAAAAAAAAATATTTTACATCTTTGCAAAATTACCCCTTAATACAACCGAGTAGAGTCCACACATGTTAAGGTTTGCCTACTAACTCACTGAGTCATCAAACTATTTGCAGGTTTAATATCTACGCGCGAGTGACTAGCTGATGACGTACCAGCATCTAGGTATGGAGTTAGATGATGCAATCATAAACTGTGATGATGGAAAGGCACTCAAGGAGTCAGGGAAAACTTAGAATAATCAGAAGTATTGGTATTATAAGTGCCACTTGGACTGCGTTGCCGGTTTAGCGGTTGTCTGCAGCCGCAGAGGTCGTGGGTCGGATTTCGGTGGGGCCGCAGGCAAGGACACCCCAACCGCCCCGACTGAGGTTGTGACTGAGGTCTGTACAAATCTGGTGCCGGTGCTGTAGTAGGAATCGAATCCAGGACCTCTGTTTTGGCAGTCATGTTGACCGTTAGACTAACTTGGCAGTCGAGCAGCTCAATGTTATGATTGCTTTTCCAACCAATTCCCAAAGGATCGTGGGAAGTGGCAAAGCCTGGTCTCTGCATACCCCTCTGGAAATAAAAGGCCTGAGTTGGTGTATGTGTGTATGTCCGTCCTCAAAGGTAGTGGCAATTTCTCCCGTTCGTGTAACATACATTTTCGCATTTTCCAACTGCAGTACAAAGAATAAGAAACTCTTTCCGCTCATTAATTATTAATATTTGCCCAGTTCCCAACAATAACTTTGAACAATATTCGTCGGAATTTGAATAATTCGAGACACTACAAGAGCGAAGCATTTCGCGTTTGGAATTTTCTCTTCCTGAAAGTTTTCATATTGTCACTTGAAACTTGGTCTTTGTTGTTAAGGGGCTACTAGCGCCACCAAAGGAAACAATCGTATCTTTTTATACAGGTCGTTCTTGCAAAAAGTGTTTGTACAGTCTCTTAAACATGTCAATAGTGATTTTTGGGACCCACTATCGAGAACCTAGGATCACGAACCTGGACCCGGACCGGTGTGCTATCTAGTCGTAGGTTTTTGGCCTTAGGTTCAAGGCTATAAGTCCTAAAATATGATTCAGAAAAAACCGGCCAAATGTGAGTCGCGCATGAAGGGTTCCTTACCATTATCTATACAACATTAAACACAAAGATCGAGAAAAAACGGCAATAAATCACGTTTGTTGCATGGCAGCCACCCTTAAATATTTATTTTATTCCAATTTAATTATTTATTTTGGAAGCGCATATAGAATTTTGTAGAAGATACCGTTTTTCTAGGCATCACAATCGATTCAAAATTGCAATGGGGTCCTCATATTGTAAAACTAGCACACAGGCTTAGTTCTGCAGCATATGCAGTCAAAAGAATTAGAGAGCTCACTGACGTTGCAACTGCTAGGCTTGTTTATTTTAGTTACTTCCATAGTATTATGTCCTACGGCATACTAAAGACTTCGAAAATGTTGGTGGCCACCATAATGTTAATACTAGAAATAAACATAAATTGTCATTTCCACTATTTAGACTTGCAAAAGTTAACACATCCTTTATGGGGCACTGTATAAGGTTCTACAACAAAATTCCTCAAGATATATTAGAGTTACCTCCAACGCGATTTAAAAAATGTGTTAAGCACGTTCTGTGCAAAAAGGCTTACTATAACATCAAGGATTATTTAGAAGACAAAGATGTTTGGCATTAACAGTAGATTAATATTATTTAAAGGACGATTGTGACTAGTGTTCAACACATTCATGACTAATATTTTAAGTTGAAAACTCTGTTAATTAAGTTAAAACGTGTTTTGAAAAGAATAAATGTGGAGTTTCTTTGTTAGCTTCTTCTCCACATAATCCATTAATTGTGAAACTAACAACTTTGACGTTCATTAAGTAAACATTCTGTTTTTACAATGAATAAAAATATTTGAATTGAATTGAATTGAACTAAATATTCTGTGAATATTAAAAGGGTCCACCTGTTGGCGTTATTGATGTCGAGCAAATAACGACAAAAAATTACGTTTGTTGTATGGGGGCCCCCCTTAATTATTTATTTTATTCTGTTTATAGTATTTGTTGTAATAGCGGCAACAGAAATACATCATCTGTGAATAGTTCAACTGCCTACCTACCACGATTCATGAGATACAGCCTGGTGACAGACAGACAGACAGACGGAAAGACAGACAGACAGAAGGACAGTTAAGTCTTAGTAATAGGGTCCCGTTTGGCACTTTTCGGGTACGGAACCCTAAAAACACCCAAAATTGCTTCAAGTGTGCCTTTAAAATTGGAAAAATCCCTCGATTTCTCCGGGATCCCATTAGATCCTGACTACAACCTGGAAAGTCTACCCTACCCTTTCAAACGAAAAAAGACTTTTCCAAATAGGTCTAGTCGTCTTCGAGTAATTGAGTGACCCAGTTTGAAACTATCAAATTAGGATACCCTGGTTACCTACGATATCATTTAAAGTTACTTAAGGTGTCCTGGTTAAACTGGGGCGCTTGGCAATACTTCACATATCATCATCATCATCAGCCATTTGACGCCCACTGCAGGACATAGGGGTTTTGCCATAATCGCCACGCTTGGCTGGCGGGTTGGCGATCAGAGTATGCGGTTGGAATCTCAGGAAGACGCTGCTGCCTATCTGCCATATAGAACGACATAAAAAAATACCTACTGAACAGAAATAAAAGGCAAAAGAATACCCTATATTCTGCATACCAATTCCGTCGTGAGAAACGTCATGTTTTATTTATTGAAATCCGGTTAGAGCCAGTTCAGTCTATGTTAGTAGTCACCGGATTGATTTAGGACACCGTTCCACTGATCAGACTGTTACTTTCGCGGGTCTCGAAATAATAAAATTTATTCAATGGATAAGTTGCAAAAAAGAAGCAGTTCGTTCTCATCGGAGAGGCTATGTTAGAAGATAAATAGTCGTGACAAAGATTTTCCTCTACAACTACAACTAATGTTTTTCGTAATACAACTTGTCACGTGGTACACAAACTTTTGGTACTTTATTATCGAGGCAATTCGATTATAATGTCCTCCTTACAAAATTCACACTCAAAATCAGCCAAGTGCGTTCCGAGCCACGCGCAGTGCAGCGTTCTGTAAAAGGAGGGGTTTTTACCAGCTTTAAAGAACTAACAACGTCATCCTTGACCTATCATTGCTCTAAAATTATGGTTTTAAGATTTAATTACCTACGTAACGATATACTCTACTTTGTTTTATCAATGCATTTTCATTACTATCCGTAAATATCATACTACTTTTGGATAAAAAAAATACCTAAAAGTACCTAAAACAGCCGTTTTTTTCTGTAAAAGTACCTAATTGAAAAATTCCGGTGCTAAAAATTGTAATCGGTTCACATCACTAATGTACCCCGTTTCCGCGATAGATTTGTACAAAGTCGCTGTACGCAGAGGAAAAATAGATTCTGAATCGAATAGGTAGAATCCGATTTTCCGACCCGAATCTAATTTGGGACGCGGGTAAACGTCGGTAGTTGAAACGCAAAATATGTCTGAGATTTTCCTGACGTGATTCACAGATCGAATCAATAATTCGGCTTGATTCTTACTGCGCTCTAGCATCAAGAACGTTGCCTAAAAGAACTGCCATAAATAATAATAATAACTTCCATGCAATACGATCACTTGCCTTGGTCCCAAACTAGGATACCCTGTGCTATGGTAACCATGGGAGGACATCACAAACAAAGCACACTTTGTGCCAAAAAAGCTACTATAACATTAAAAATTAAAGCCAGTTTGATGCATAAGTTCCGGATTTTATAATATTTATATAAATTCATAACCATGAGGGGTTTTGCCATAATCGCCCCTAATGGTTATGAAAACCACAAAGGAGGCCTATGTTCTGCAGTGGGCGTCAAATGGCTGATGATGATGATGATAATGATATAAATTCTGTTAGTTAAGGCCTTGAAAGACAGTTTGGAGTTCTTTTTGTCCATTTTTTCTCCAAAATGATCTAGATTTTGAAATGGACACCTAGTTTAACTAGTAAAAATTTTTTAAAATTTTTTGGTTGATTGATTGAATGATGTAAATACACCCACCATCACTATCATCATCATGTACAAAATGTACGGTGGCCCCCTGTGTAAATCGAACCCACGACCTCCGGCATGGTAATCAGACGTGAGAGACCAACGAGGCAGTTTGTAAGGAAATGTTAAAAACCAACCAATGCTATAACCTGAAAACACTTCAAATTATTCCATGAATATTTAATCTCTCGATCGACAATTTATTTTTAACCGGCTTCAAAATGGGAGGAGGTTCCCAAATCCTCTAATATTTTGTATGTATGTTCAGCAATAATTCCTTATTAGGTACCTACGTGTTCTGATTTTATTAATTTTTTAATTGCTATAAAGGTCACACTACATAAGTTGGGTCAAGATCTGTTGTATGCTGGTAGTTGAAACGCAAAATATATATCCGATCTTACGTGATTCATACCTAGATCGAATCAACAATTCGGCTTGCATCTTACTATGCTCTAAAACCAAGAGAGTTGGTCCAGTCCTCCTATAACCTAAGGCCTGCGCAGACGAGGTACTATCCCCGGATACTTTTTTGTCCATCGCTGTAGATCTCTTATAAATTGTATCGAATAACGCACACAAAGGACTCAAAGTACCCTGTACAAAAAGTCCCCCAAATCACCGAGCACACGGAGAGACTGAACTGGGCAAGAGTACGGGGGAGTCCCCGAAAAAAATTCAACTAACGTAACTAGGCGGATCAACGCACATAAACAACGTTCTTTAGTCTGCATTGAGCGCTCGATAGTGACGTACGTATCCGGTCAACAAATGACCGCACACCGTATGCGTTGAGACCGTGACAAGTACCTACCTACTCGGTGGATATTTTTTAAACGATTCAGGGATTTTCGTCCCATAAGTCCATCGTCTGCACAGGCCTTAACCGTCCATCCGCTTATCTATTGTTACGTTTCCAATGTGTCAAAATATGCTTGCATTTGACAGTTCGGAGTAGATTACCTAATTCAGACGAGTCCAAACAGTGGAGAAGTTACGTAATACTGCCCTAGAACTGTCAAACTGATTCTTTGAAGTCTGTAAAGACATTTTTGGTATATCGTGAATAGGGGATCCTGCCTTTTCGCAGAAAATTGTTACGCTGATTATCACTTGCCAACCAACATTTCACCTATTTTTCACTTTGACAACAAACGATTTACAAATTTTTGTATGGCAACGTTTCATTTGGTAGGATTGTTGTTAAGCTGATTATTATAATGAAACAAAACGTTTTGGGTATTTATTATTTTTCAAATCTTTTACTAGGCCAAACAACTATTAGATGAATAACGTTTCGTCTGTGAAACAGTTCCCTTTTCGTAAATAGATATATATAAAAAAAAAAACTTGAATACAGTTTTTTTTTTTTGCAAACCTATAGGTTAGGTTAGGTTAGAACTGTGACCAACACACTGCTAGGAAAATTCTATCCATTTTACTAGGTTTTCCTAACCTTTAGGTTAATCTATAGGTTTGCTTAACGAAACTTAATGCAACATTTGGTATACAATAAACAACTGAATGAATATTACGCTAAGTAAAACATACGCTACTTAAAAGTTGGCATTTTGAAAAAATGTCATTATAAAAAGCAAACCAAACAAACAGTTGGCAACTGCGAGGTTGGGAAATAAAAAAAAATAATAAGAAAAGTTGGCAAATGATTATTCCGCAAAATAATATTCTTCGAAACGTTAGTTGCCAAATGAAAATCGGCCAAAAATGTTTCTGCAAAAAGGCAGAGAACCCGTGAATAGACATTATCATTACTTCATTGAACAACTTGGTAATAAAAATGTCATTGCATGGACGACGATTTATTTTTAACCGACCTAAAGAAAGGAGGAGTTACTCAATTTGTCTGCTTATATTTTTTTCTCAGCGATAATTTATTGTTTACTTACCACATTGTGTGATTTCACGGCTTCTTTTTTAACTTGGTACTGTCGGCTGCAGGTCAACCTTTACATTTGTGTTACAAAGTCGTCCTTAACGTAACTGATTAGAGTGCACATATAAAGGTTGATGTGCTGTCGACTGAAACTCCAGGGTGGCCTCATATGAATTTGGGCAAGATCTATGGATGAGATCCGTGAGAAAATCACCGGACTCTTCTTTTTTACTCGATTGCGGCGGAGCCTAAAAGGAGGGTAATGTGTTTGGCTCGTATGTATGTGTTTCCTCCTAGCATTGTGTAATGACGTAAGAGATAAAGCCCTACGAATCAATTAATTATTAACCGGTCTCTAATAAGATAAGATTAAAATGTATTGTAAAAATAACATAACAAAAAAATAACAAAACCCGTGGAGTTTTTTCGCCCCTTCTTCTCCACCACTTATGTAATTGCGAAGAGGGCCAGGGTTTCACCTTAGTTAAAATAATGTTTGTTTTACATACCTACTTATGTGTGTGGGTGTGTGTGGCAATTTTAATTTATCAATATCGTGACACGACAAATGCAGGATGGACCAACGTTACAGGTTTCTATTACACACCTACTTTAAATCATCACATACTTGTAATTATGCTAAACAGTAACGATAGTATACCCATTGTATTATAACTTCATCACATTGAATGAGTACCTACCTAGTGCCGATGTCATCAGCATCTATCTCTTTCACTCTAAAAGCATTAGGCGAGCGTCTGTGTGTAACTGTTTTTATGTTTTTATGTTGCATGGCTTGCAGCCCTCATACTGTTTTGGCTCGCGCTAACAACCACACGCCCACAAATAATAAGAATAAGAAGAATAAGAATAAACTTTATTTGACAACATTGCAAAGAATTACATACAGTAGGCACACAAGCCAATATCCTTACAAAGAATTACAAACAATATGTGCATAATTAAGTTAGCAAACCATAGGACACAACAGGGTTTGTAGGTAGCTTTAACACAGGGTTTTACTTAGACGTTCTCACAACTGTAACTTGTGAGAACGTCTAAGTAAAACCCTGTGTTAAAGCTACCTACATCGTTTAGTTGACCACCCGTTTCATATGTATGTAAGTATGTACGATTCTATATTCCCTCATAACTCCTCAACCAATAGTCAGATTTTGACAAATAATATGTCAATTGATTCGTTGTGTTTGTGCGAGTGTCATAGGGTATATGAAATATAATAAACCCAACAAAAAATAACAAAATCACTACAAAGTCAAAAATAAAAAAAATATAATAAAAAATAACCAAAAACCCTACTGCTGAGCATTAACTGCTAAGCAGGCGGGAGCCAAATTTAACAATGTAACTCATTGCCTAGATTGGTACCGCTTGCTTACTAATTAATGCTCAGCGGCCGGGTTGTTGCTTTTTTTTCAGTTTTTTTTTTAACTTGTTTTTCCTCAAGTCGGTTTTTTTATCAAAAAGTACTTATTAACGGTAGCTTTAGAAATTTATCACTCGGCGGTCTTCGAGCTCTCAACAAATACTTCGAAATAGGTGCCTAATTTTCCTCAGCACGCGAAGAATTCTCCGACAGTTAGAGAATCAAGGCTATGCTATCTCTCACGGAGCCTCATTTACGAGATAAGATAAGCGGCATTATGTAAAATCTTTGTACAGGTACTCGCCTGTACACTTAGCGACACTTCGGTCTTATCACGACAGCTCTATTGCGCACGTAATAAGTGCGAGTTTCAATCAAAAGGCTGTTTGTTACCGTTACTTTTGCTGTATGTAAATATAAAGAGCGTGTGGTCGGTTTGTACAAAAGCACATCATCGAGAAGCAAACATAACCTGTAATAACCTGCGTTTTGGGTTGAAACGCGAGTTTTTTTTTTAAACATTCAAAGGTGCCGAAGATCTCTGTAATCCCCATTTATGACGAGAAAAAACTCCACCTTTATGGGGACATCGTTTTTGCAGGGAATTTTTTGTGACATATTTTTAAAGGTGTCATAAAATGGTATTTATGTTGATCGTAGATACGCATGTCTATACCCCGGTTTATCTAAATATTTAGTAGATGTCCGGTATTAAACAGAGTAGATTATTGTTGGTGAGTATTTGAGTACAATTGTGTCTAGTGAAGTGTAAACACATTTATATATGAGTAATATATTTAAGTTTAAAACTCTTAAACTTTTTTGCAAAGAAAAAATTTTGAGTTTCTTTGTTAGATTCGTCTCCACATGTTAATTAATTTTGAAACTAACAACTAGGTTAAAAATATTTGAAAAGGAAAAAACGGAACCCTTATAGGATCACTTTGTTGTCCGTCCATCCGTCCGTCCGTCCGTCTGTCTGTCTGTCAAGAATCTGTATCTCGGGAACGCGTGGAGGTATCGAGTTGAAATTAAAACCACATACTCAGGTCTACAGTCCCTTAAAGCTGTGAAAAATTAAGCCTCAGTTTCTGAAAGAGTGTTCAAATGTAACAAGAGATTTATCTAAGATTAATTTAAAATTACCGGCACGTGATTGGCTGAAATTAGCTTCACGTGAGATTAACATGAGATTAAAATTTGATTGTTCTTCTAGAAACCGAGCGTTAGTCTTCTAAGTTAACATAAAAAAGATAGTTTTATTGCCTTTTATGCCGCAAAACACGTATATTTCGACACTCAGGGGAATAAAAAATTTCTCCTTTCGTTTGGCAAGTAATATCGTCTTATACTATAAGTACAGGAAAAAATCTGAAACTATACATTTGTAATTAAATCATTAATAAAATAGTCTTTGAAGTTCGGGAAAAGCTCGGAAAAAACTGCGAGACTCGATTCCTGAACTATTTATAATAATATGTACCTAAGTACCTAAAAATTTGTACGGTACCATCGGTGGGCGAGTCCGACTCGCACTTGTCCGGTATTTTTTTTGTGTGGCCATCTTTCAGCTAACAGTAAGTGTACGAAAAACCGGCGGTAAGTTGGTCTCATCTTGATAATATATTACGTACGTAGGATTAACGATGGCCGGGTACAGTCGACAGCACATCAACCTTTACATACTTGCACTCTAATCGGTTACGTTGAGAGTGACTTTGCAACAAAAATGTAAAGCTTGTCCAGCAGTCGACTGTACAAGCAGCTCAATCAAAGGTCTAGCTATCAATTAGTTTAATATTTGATCAGGGTAGGGTCACGGCTGGGTCATATTAGCCATCGGCCACACAGAAGGGGCGTGGGGCGGGGGCGCGAAAAAGACGCGACGCGTTGCATAGATCAGATATCACGCCCTCGCCCCGTCTCTTCTGTGCGGCCTTCGTCCCGTCGTCCCTTCAGTACATTTTGTGTGAAAGTGAATTGGGTTAACGACGCGTCTCTTTGGCGCCCCCGCCCCACGTCCCTTCTGTGTGGCCGCTGGCGTAAAGGCTCGTATTTTGTACTATGCATCGTTTGATGATGGCGCGGGGGATGTAATATAGAATTACATTTTTTATAGGAAGACCATAATTTGGATGAAATTAACGGTTTATACCTACATACAAAGTGGTCATGAGACAAAGCAAAAACTGAAAACAGTTTTTTCAGTATCTCAAACTCAAAAAACTTGGTTGCAAATATTAAAGATATTAAAAAAAAACTTTGACCTTTGCATCTACGTAATAGAATGATTTGTGCAGCGTCCAGTAGCACCTTCACTCACACTACATAGATGGGTGAAGGGATTACTCGGACGCTGCAGTGCCTGGTACATTATTTTAGATGGAGTAGGCTTGCCCAGCACCTATACCATCCAGCTTAGTCGGCCTAGTCCCCAGTAAAGTCAAGTCAATACGTGCGGAGCGTATCGTCATGATGTTTTTAAATAAAAACAAAGTAATTTAGTAATCTTGCTACTACGAGTATCATAAATGAGAATTTTTGAATGAATGTTTGTTAATTTTATTCAGATGCAAAAGCACAAACGTGATTTTTATGAAATTCAAACTCATAATGGTTTTATTCAAAGTAGCACAGAAACTGCGACTAAATAAACGTTACAAGTTAAACTAGGGGTCTATTTCAAAATCTAGATCATTTTGGAGAAAAAATGGACATAAGAACTCCAAACGTCGTCTTTTCAAAGTCGTTAATTAACAGAGTTTACACAATTATTCTAAGACCTAGAACTGATGCATTGAAGTGGCTTTAATTTCAGACTAAATTGTCATCTAAATAATCTTTAATGTTATAGTAGCCCTTTTGTGCTTTACACATTTTTTGAACCGCGTTTTTGGATCTTATTGTAGAAACGTATACAATGCCCATAAAGGATGTACTCGTATTAACCTTTGCCATCTAAAATATTGGGAACGAAAGTTTATGTTTATTTCTAGTATTTACGTTACGTTGTGACGTATCCCGGCACATAAAAAAAACCACAATAGTGAAATATCGGGCAATAGCTAGTGAAGTGTATTTATTAAACGCTTAAAATTCTCAATTTTATTTTAAACAAACTTGAAACTAGAGTAAGGTAAAATATTTATATATTGCACAAACATTATGGTACATGACTTATTGCATTGTATGGTGCATAGTTTAGGTGAAAAAACAAAAATTTGCAGGGGAAAGTCACGCGATATTTCTTCAGGATAGATTAGGCAGAAGCCGACGTTAATGAAACAAAATATATCATTTTCTTTATTCTATTCTTAATGAGTTTCACATTGGCTGTGAATTATCGAAAGAAAGCATGAAATCATAAAACAGATATGCTGAAGGTCGCGTAGTTGCAGCAAGATTTCATAGTAGTGCCTGCAAGTGGACTTACCCGCAATCAATTGAGAAGTGGCGGACAGTTAACTTCCGTAGCGGTTAAGCAAAATTAACTTTGTCCAAATTTCAGTCCCAACATCAGTAGGCATCATGGTCGCCCCGCACGTGCGTCAACTCATCGTCAAGTGTTAACAAAGGGGGGGAGGGGGGGGGGGGCGTAGGAGGGGGCTATCGATTATCAACTGTTGCCCGATAGATAACGTCCCCCTATGACGTGCAGCGAATGTAAACGGGTGTCAGATGTTTTAATTGGCGGTAAAAAAGTTACGCTGAAACGTGTGTTAGTATTTACTCTACTCACTGTTTTTAATGGAAAACTCTCAACAAATACAACGACAAACAATTAAAATCGGGCTCGAACTGTGACGTTACCAGGTGCGACGTGCCAGCATTTATCATTATTGGAGTTATCTCGTCAAATACCGTTTTGATGAGTCGACTTCCTTATTAACTTTTACAATTCAATGGGGAAAGAAGATCAATTAAGATTTTTATCAGTAGCGCAACTTAATTTTTTGCATTTTTTAAGACCCCGAATAAAAAAAAATTGGTCTTTTTCTGAGTTTTTTCTAAGTATAAAAACAACATTAGGTGATAAGATAACATAAGTCGCATAAGTATTTACCTGAGCTGCGTCTCAATATCAATTCAGTGTAATAAACTCATCAAAAGCATATGGTCGTTTTTCACTCGAATACAACAATAAGATAAGAATATTCTTTATTGTACCCAGAAAAAAACAAACATGAAATATTTACAAAAATACAGCACAATTGGCGGCCTCATTACTAATAGCAATTTCTTCCATGCAACTGACGATGGAGAGTTGCTGAAGGAAAAGTGAGGCGGGTAGTCGGTGCTAATATAGGTAGGTACTTTAATCAAAGTTTGAAGTGAGCACTCCATTTGTCTACATCTTTATACAAGATCATTTGACAGATTAACGATGCAGGAAAAACTTCGTCAGGAAACCTAAAGAATATTTTTATCTTAAACCTGAGTGTTCTCTCTCTCTCTCTCTCTCTCTCTCGTAGAGAAGGCCTGTGCCCTGCAGTGGCACGTATTATAGGCCACATTATTATTATTATTATTACGAACACCGAAATTTTAACCTGGGTGCAAAGCTAAGGAAATAGTTTAGTGTTAGTCACAGCACCGACCTATTTACATACGTTTCACGATCTAAAACGTCAAAGGGGTATTTCCCCAATGCAAAACATATTATAATTCTTATGGACACAAGCTTTACCCTCTACAGCGTTAACAAAATACCCAGTCATTCGAAAATGTGGAGGTTCTACGTTAGTAGGAACAACTTTCACAGTGGCGTGAGATAAGATAAGATTTTCGGACAGGTAAGGAGGTTTTTACACTCTTTGCAAACGACAGTACATCGCTCTTTACTTTTGTGCCACAAAAATTATCCGAAATTTAATAAAGAAAAAGATTGACCTGCTGCCGATTACTGACTTACACTCTGAATTCATCTCTATGCCTACAATAGAATATTCCAATAGAGAACTTGCACAAAAAAATGTTTTAATCTCATTGGAGAGGCCATGTTAAAATAATCGTGGTAATTTTTTTCTATAATTTTCATAATATAACCTGTCGAAAAGTCTTTCTAGTCCCGTGGTAAATTAACTCGCCCTTCAAATCGGGCTCAACTGATGACGTCACATCGTGCACGTAACGCCTCATAATGTAAGAAACGTTTTATAAATATTTGAATTTTCTTGTAACATATTATGCGCCAACACCCTTATAACAAAACGTCTGGAATTCATTGAAGAAACTAAATCTGCAACGTTTTATACCATTAGACTCACTTGATTTTTTTGAGACCTTTACAACTCCGTAAAATATTTTCATGCCTTTATTATTTTTTATTTTTTTCTACGTCGTCTATGGTACAAAAACAATGTCTCTTTCAACCTAAGTTTGAAGCAAGTTCCCTATTTTAACCAAAGCGTAAGCTTCGACCAACCGTCGCCGTGTATACTTCCCTAGTGCGGGTCGGTAGAGCACGGCGATGGCAGCAGATGCGCCGTAGATAAACAGGACACGCGCACGCGCAGGCGGGCTGACTCATTCATTCCCCAGGCGCAGGTACAAGCGAGAACAATAATATAACTTAAATAAAAGCCAAACTCGTTTGTGAATTAAAAACAAACTACGTTTGTATGGGAATTGCTCCAGAGGGACTCCTAAGAGGTTGGAGTTTTAACTTTTTTTTTATTGTGAATCTAGTATCATTACTATGCAAAGTATCGCAAAGTTTTGTGAGCAATAAAGTGTAATTAATTAATTAAAAATTTAAGGTGGGTTCTTGAACAATTGCAGTTACAGAAAGCCTTCTTTTCTGTTTTAGTTCTCAAGTGAATTACTTTTAAAAACATCACGGACGACTGCATTTTAAATGGCATAGAAATGCTTATAATCTAGATCTGCGGAATCTAGATTTAAAAAGTAAATATAAATTAAGAATAAATTCCTACCACTTAAATAAATTAAATCAGCGCGACCAAACCATATTAAATAACCAGAGATGTCACAATCCAGAAAGCCATTATATTCTTAGCTAATTGTTATAACAGACCAAATCCAATTTAAAGTCGCCGAGACAGCAGAATAAATAAGGAACAGAGGAGGTCTCAAGTTACTAGTTAGCGGAGCACTTATCCGTGCGAGTGTACCAATAATCCTCGCCCACATCGGAGCTGGCAGGCGCCCGCCCGGCGCACTCTCATCTATCCATGATGTAGGTCGGTACCACACCCACTGAGAGACGGCGCATCGTTACTGTTAATAAAGGCATTATTGTGGAGGTTTCATTCATTGACATGGCCTGGGATTGGTCGCCGCAGGAAGACCTGGACGTGAAGCTCGATGAGATATCTTGACAATTGAAGACGTGAAACTATGACAAGCACGTTAACTCTCTCCCTCTCTGAGAGGAGGCCCATGCCCTTCTAATTGGAGGCTACGTTACGAAAATTAGAATACCTTTCTGAGACAAAGAGGGGTCATAGTTGAAACGTACAATCAATAGATAGATAGATAGAGAAAACTTTATTGTACATAAAAATATAAATTACACAGATATTTCTAAACCTATAAATGTTCATTAAATTAACATGTTGAGTTTTTTGTCCAAGTTCTTCAGAATAAATTAAGTGGTTAAGATGAAACCTACTAGACTAATTATTTTCGTCGGCTTATGGCAAGAACTCATTAACCGACATATTCACTATTGGGAGAAAAACGACTTTTTAGTTCGTGTTAGTTAATGGTTGTATTTCCTCTTCCTTATAACATCGTTAAAATAATGTCTGATATTAAAACACCACTATTGTACCATTGTTCAATACATCTATATATCCATACCTTTAAAAAAAGCGGTTAGAGACTTTTTGCAGTAAATGACTTCTTCCAGTAAGCTGACGTTATGTTCGTGAGACTAAAGAAAGGTGACTATTATCATAGTAAACACCTTTGTTAGGTACCTATGATCTGCATTCTTTAGATAATTTCAGCGTGATCTAGCTTGACATGAGCAATATGTGAATGAGATCATTGTAGGGAAGACCTGCTTGAAATTTATAGAATAGAATGAGCTCAAATTATGTATTATATAACTTGAAAGGTACAACAGCTATTCTTTGGATAGGGTTATATAACTGGATGTCCTCTTAGAATAAACAGCGCTTTAAATAGTAAGTAAATAAGTAAGATGTTTATTTGGCACCATTTACAGATTAGATTAGATAACTCTTTAATGCACACCATACATCGTCTATAAATTAAAAACTAAGAACTGGCACAAAAATGGCCCCACGTTCAATTGTGGGAAGGCAGGCGGGGCTATAGTCTATTCATCCTTACTTGTCCAATTTAGTAAACAAGATTCTACCCGCAAAGTATGACTTTTTAGTTGAAAACTGCCATATTCCCATAAATGAAGTAACCTGGGACACCATTTTGGATAACACGCTGCTACGTTTATAAACAAAGTGCACGAACTTGCAAGAAAATATCTAGTTTCGGCATTAAATGTCAATTTTGAGGTTAGAATATTGTTTACTAAATTGGACAAGTAAGGATGAACAGACTGTGTAGTCAATTGTGTCACCAATCGGAGCCCGGCAAAATATCTATGCACCTGCCACCGTCAGACCGCCATCTTGCCATTTACCTAGATATATCGACGTAATACGTCACGAAGTCAATGGTTTTTGTATAAAACAAGTAACGCTGTCACTTACTATCGCCCGATCAACGACGACGTTCACGTCGTCACGCATGGCACACAGAATTAACCAATCACAGAGTAATTTGCTCTGCAGCACATCTTGTGCTCATTTCATTGGTACAGACTAATCGAGAGGACAGGGCCGTGATTGAGAGTGAATTTTGTAAGAAGAAAAATACTTCTTTTTATTCGTACCTACGTTACAGCAAATAGCTTGAATGCTCTTCAGCCTCAAGTACCCTTTGAACCAAGAATATGTTTTTCAATAACGTGCAATAAATAATTTAATAATAATAATAATGTATTAAATAAATATTGTAGGTTGCTGATTCCGCCAAAAGAAAAAGATTTTCTTTCTTGTCGCAATTTAGCTAGCCCAACATGAGAAAATCAAATTAACAATGACCACACAAATCCAATCTAAAAGGCTCAAAATTCCGCGAAAAGTCATCCAAGCGTGGCAACAGCTGAACTGTATTTTTTTTATTCGGGTCAGCGAAGAGGCGTAGCGTAGAGGGGTCACGTTATTCTGGCCAGAGCTTTGACCTCGAGGGAATATAGTCTGTCCCAATTCGACGCTCACAAAAGCTAAACGACAAGAAACATAAACGTTCAAATTAGGTATGACTTTTTTCGTAATTAATCAGCACAATTTACAGCCAGCAGGATTGAGTATTAAAATGAAAATGTATGAATGACGGTAACGTCTGTAAGTAGGTATTGAAGGAATATTGAATTGGTGGAGATGGTAGGAAGGAAAATGCGCGACGGGAACAAGGGGTGAATAACTTGAGAGTCCAAAGAGTTGGAAGTGAAAAGTTTTGTCCAATAAATATTTACCTACTATGAAAATTTTAAGCCTTCTAACCCTAGAGTTTACTCCTATACATTTAGTTATAAATATAACTAAAGCATAAAAATAAGAGTAAGTTAGCAATATTTGAGTACCGAATACACACACGTATACAATAGTTAATGTTTTTTTCGAAATCTATCAGAGACGATATCTTTTTTTTGCCCTTTCGCGTGAAGCTACTAAAATTTTATCAAAATAAACGCAAAACGTCCCAGCATAAAAGAAAATAGCTGTACTAAAAAAGGAGCATAGAGGCTGGGCTCAACTAAAACTGGCCAGTATTTGACCTCGGCTGTGACTTGTGTGCGGTCCGTGTTGTTCTTTATTTGAATTCAAAAGCATTCTAGAACAGGGCCAGATGATGAATGGCGCGGTATACTGTTTCAAACTTGGAACGTTTTTCAAAAAGCCCGTGACATTTAGGTATCATTGTTACATTTTTTTATTTTGTGGCCTGGTACGAGTATTTTCGGTGTGAAAAAAAAGCTGCAACACTGGTATCTACGTAAGTGCTTTGTGTAGTTAATTATGTTATCATTTTAAAAGAGTCTTAATTAAACACTAAACTAAAATTGACAAAAATATAAGTAATATACCCACCTAGGGTTGCCATCCGTCCGGGCTTCCCCGGATTTGTCCTAGTTTAGAGGGCGTCCTCCGGGCATTTCATAGTTAAAAATTCGGTGTGGCAAATATACCCGTGCACTCGTGACGTGACGTGCTCCCCTAGTCGCCCCCCTCCATGCAATTTATAATTTGTTTTTAATAATTTATAATATTTTATAATTTCGAGTTACTAATTATGTTTGTTACCAGAATTCATGAGGTTTAAGTTTTAGTTGATTTAACTATGTTTTTATTTTATTGTAATTTTTTTTTAGGGAAACCAAGGAAAAATCTTTTTTTCGCCCAAATGTCCGGGTTTCTGAAGTTTTTGTGCTGGGAAATGTTAAAATTTTAAAAAACTAAAACTGCGTAAATGTTTTATTGCGGATGTGATACTAAAACCGAGAGCTTTTGTGGAATTAATCAAACAAATGACTTAGCAATTTTCCCGGAAAGAGCCGAGGCATTTAGACAATGTTCTATTAGACATTGGACAAGCAAGACACAATGACGCTTAAACTGTAGCATCTGTCAAATGTAATTGAGGCCTTGGAACAAATTAAATGGTTACACAGGCGAGACTTGACAAAACGTTGCTCTGACCGAATGTCATTAATCTTTTTTTTTTCCCTGTTTTATTATCTCTTCCGACTCATGCATTTCGGGCATTCAATTATTTTTTACCTACCTACCTTTTCCGGCTTTTCGAAATATCAAATAGGTGATAAAATAAATATATAATAATATGGCAATTTTGTTTATTTTCTTTTATTTCTATAAACCCATTTGCATCGGCCTTTTTTGGTACCTAGGTACATTCTTTTGTCTGTCCGTAACAATGACAATAAAAATATTCACAAGTTTCGGTTCACTCAAATTGGTCATTTACTGTCTTAATAATTTTACGAGTTCAATAAAAAAATGTTTCAATTGAATTCGACTCAGCAAAATTTTCCCATGATAGCAGACCTATTCATTTGACCACAAAATGTTGTAACAATAGACGGTTACAATAGAAGATAATATTATATATCTAACCTGTTTATAGCAGTAGTTAGCAGTAATGTAATGTAATGTAATAATGGTAGATAATAAAATAATATTGCCAAGATTTTATTACATTTTTACATCGTAACCCTACAAAGTCGCCTACAAAGAGACGACAATTTCTTGACAAGGATCGACTTGTACCCGCGAACGGCAAGCAAGAAAAATCCGATAACGAGATAAAAAAAAACGCCTGAAACTTCTTTAACCGCAAGAAAAGCTCAAAAGCTTTTAATCGATTACTGGCAGCTACAACGTCATTCGAAAGAAAAAACTTACGCGCTGATTCCGGCCAAGTCCACAAAGAAAAAAAAACAAAAACGGTGAAAACACAGAACAGAAAAGCACGTAATATAATCGCGTCCGTTTGAGAATTATTTGGGAAAATCGAGCGATGCACGCCCGCTCGGGAGCTTGCGCCTCGTCCACTGATCTAATTTCAAAACGTACAACGAGAAAGTGACGTAATCGCGGCGCCGCCATGTTGCCCCCCCGTGCAGGGCCTCGCCCCGCAGGCGCGCCTATAGCTTCCGTCCCGCTAGAAAATGCATTTATTTATTTCAATCAATTTCGGAAATGGAGTGGCCAGTGTCTGTATCAATGACGGTTTTTTTTATTGTAATTATAACGTTTATTAACCGTGAATTGTGCTGCGTTTTTTTACACATCGATTTTCTTTTGTTTTCGCAGACGACGTAGGTACGTTTCTGAATAAACAATAGAAATTACTTGTCTTAACGCAAAAAATGTTAGCTTATTTTCCCTGAGCTATGGAAAACGGTTCTCAGTGGGAAAAATTGGTTTAAAATTTGTAATAGGTACTTTCTCATAAAAATAATATCTAGGGCAGCCTACGTAGGTATGTCATGTTCTACCTATGTACCTGCCGCTTTCTACACTAACAATCTGTTGTTTTTTCTTAATGCACTGTGGCCAACTGACAGCTGTCAACTGTAAATTAACAGAATGTCAGTGTGCCAGAAACAAAGGGATATCTCACTCACTGCAAGGCACGGGCCCGTTTATAGAAAATTAAAAATAACATAACATAGTAAACTCACGCTTGTATCCCGGAGCGATAGGCAGAGACCAGTGTCTGCCAGTTGTCACAACAAAATAGCAATAATATATTTTTATAAGTAGGTAAGTGTGGCGCCGGATTAAGAATAGCGTCACTCCATTTTCTTCCGTGGATGTTGTAGAAGGCGACTAAGGAAATAAATTATCAGGAGACTGGCAGCAGCGTCTGCCTGAGATTCCAACCGCATGCTGCGATCGCCAACCCGCCTGCCAAGCGTGGCGATTATGGCAAAACCCTTCATGGTTCGAAAACCACGAGGGAGGTCTATATCCTGCAGTGGGCGTCAAATGGCTGATAATAATGATAATGAAAATAATTAAGTAATTTTTTTAACTTTGTATTAAAATAAACCTGAACAAAAAAACCTGGGAGACCAATGATATCATTGCTACAAAACTTACGACAGTGGTTTGAACAGAGTATTGTATTGGCCGCCTCGAAAAGGAGACGGCACATAAGGAAGAAGAATATTGAAATAAAATTATAAAAATGGGAGAATATTTAACAAGAATATTAATATTGACAACAATATTATTCAGTAACAAGCATTTTTATGGTATATTTCACTATTATTACTCCTATTTTTAGTTATCGATTTAAGAGTTTGAGCTGTTGACCCCAGTATATTTGACCCCAGTTTACAAAGTGCAGAATATCCAGGTAGGTACCTAAAAAATCCGACGATTTTGAATTTTTTTTTTGAATAATCAGTATTTATTCTTTTATGCGACTCAACTGGATTTTATGGAGTTTTCCTTTGTAGCCTTAACTATTATTACGTAGGTACATAACATGTAGCAGGCAACGGAAATCCATTATTCAGCTGCCTGTTTAGCCGCGATCTCTAATTGCGTATGCGAGACGAGACGGATTAAATGAATAATTTGAATAATGTCAAATGGATAATAGGCCTTTAATAAGCCGCCATTATACCCAAGATGGCTGCCGGGCAGGTATTTCATGAAATAGGTAACTAAAATGGGTAGAAGGTGCATTTCCTAGTTATTGAAACTTTCCTTCAATTATATAGTTATTTTTTTTTAACAAGAATAACACAAACATTACATATAAAATATAAAAACCGCAAGTGCAAGTCGGACTCCCGCACGAAGGGTTCCGTATCTTTATCTATACAATATTAGACACAAATATCGAGAAAAAGCGGCAAAAAATCACGTTTGTTGTATGGGAGCCCCTTTAAATGTTTATTTTATTTTAATTTCATTATTTATTTTTGAAGCGAATATAGAACTAAATATTCTGTGAACATTTCAAGTGTCTGCCTGTGACCGTTATTAATATCGAGCAAAAAACGGCAACGAAATTACTTTTGTTGTATGGGAGCCCCCTTAAATATTAATTTTATTCTGTTTTTAGTATTTTTTGTTATAGCTGCCACAGAATTTTCATCATCTGTGAAAAATTCAACTGCCTAGCTATCACGGTTCATGAGATACAGCCTGGTGACAGACAGACAGACAGATGGACAGTAAAGTCATAGTAGTAGTCCCGTTTGCCACCCTTCGGGTACGGAACCCTAAAAAAATATTCTAAGAAGCAATGTGCACTTTTAGTTATAGGTTAACTTATTACTAATAAGGTAACAACAAACAATATTATATATCCTAAATATTAAAAATTTCATTAATAATTTATGTATTAAATATTAAAAAATTTCTTATTATTACTGTAATTTATAGCAAAATTAAAAAATTAACTTAAGCTGAACTAGTAACAAGTCAGGCTTAGGTTAGATTTCTTTGGTAGTTACATGTTAAACGGGTCTAATCGCGATTATTCATAAGGCTAAATTAAATTACCTTTATTATTCCCGAGGTTCGTGAGCGTCGCGACTCATTATAAAATATTATTCTTTCAATTTATCTAAGAGCCCGCCTTAGTATTTTAAGAATTCCATAATTGGGCTTAAGTTTCAAATGAAAACGTCAGATCCTGGCAAAAAATGTTATAATTACTTAAATTGGACCGTGTAACGCAAAACACGCAGAAACATTCCAACCCGGGATAAAGTAACTTTCGTGAAAAACTGTTTTTTATTCATTATATTTATTTTTGTTCATACGTTTTTATATTTGTAATCACTAATAACACAAACACGTCTGAACAAAAACCTGGAAAAACAAGGCAATAAGTTTTTCTCGAAAGTTACATATTGTGGATTGGAAGGTTTCTGCGTAATACGGTCCTATTATGTGTAACTTTATGTCACGTTTTATTTTTTATAGTGTAAAACTCTTAACAATGTTTGAATAACAGATCAATTACATGTAATTAACATATGTTATTAGCCAAATATTTTCTTTCTATTAGCCAATTAAGTGTCCCACTGCTGGGAAATGGCCTCCCATTTAGACTCCTCTCTGTCATCCATCAGGCATTCCCTCCAACCCCGAATAAAAATCGTGAGGTCGTTTCGCTGTCCCCGCCTTGGTCGGCCCCGTTTGCAATAATTATTATTAATCAACTGATTAGTTACTGAATTTATTGATTATTTACTGTCGAAGAATTGCTCAGTTGAAGAGGCAGTGGGCAGTGAGAACTGGTGGCCGCTCGGGCGAAAAAGTTCTGAGCTGGCGACCGCGGACCGGACGACGCAGCGTGGACAGGCCCCCCACCAGATGGTCTGACGACCAGGTTACGGTGGCGGGGAGTCGCTGCATGCGGGCGGCACAACACCGGGAAGCTTGGAAAACCATGAGGGAGGCCTATGTCCTGCAATGGGCCTCAGATGGCTAATGATGATGATGATTATTATTATTATTTATTACGAACAACCCATTTGACAAAAATATCCGAAACTCAATAATATTATGTGTTTTGTTTGGTTAATTTCGTTCACTATGTCTGGATTTTAATTTAATTTATTTTTATTCGGTAATAATTTGAATTTGTATCAATTGGTTGTATTAAAGCAGCAATCGTACTTTCTATCGCTACTTGTTTTGTATTCACGGTGTGGAACGTTACACTGGCGAAGGAAATTATTCCACTTTTGTAACTGATATTATTCTCGTGGTCTTAGGGCGGGGGAAATTCTCATCCGACGATAAATGAAACAAATTTCACAAAAACATTTTATTTTCATATATATACTGTATTTGTGTAATTTCTGTAAGTCCACATAAAACATAACATAACATAAACTCACGCCTGTATCCCAGAGGGGTAGGCAGAGACCAGGGACTGCCACTTGCTACGATCCTGACAGATCACTTTCGCTTCCTCAACATTCATTAGTCGTTGCATGCACGCACGCCGGTTTCGGGTACTTTTTATCTTGCCCTTTGTTAATACATCCTCTATTTGGTTGAAGTATGTTCGTCTGGGTCGTCCCTTACCGGCCCTTCCATCCACATTCGCTCGATATATTTTTTTTGTCAATCTTTCTTCCTTCATCCTCTCCACATGTCCAAACCAACGCAACATTCCTTTCTCAATTCTTGTCACTACATCCTCACATTAACCTAAGTCCACATTAACGTTATTTAATCCATATGTACGTTTATTTAATTATACCTTATATAAGTATGTTTTTAATTTTTTTTTGCACGCCTACCGACTCTTTCCTCTCCCTCCTGCGGTTGACTGCTTAAGGAATTAAGCCCGGCGCGTTGTACGATTTTTAATGTAAGTTCAAGAAAAAATAAATGCAACAAGGAACTTACAAATTACGTTTTTGAGATTCAGTTTTAGTAATAGACTTCTTTAATTGAGTATTTTGATAGTTCAACCAGTGTCCGAGAAAATAATAGAAGTAGGTATCTATAACCGTTTTTTGTTTCTTTAAATTTTTTTGTTTACTTTTTATTCATATTCATAAATCATTTATTGATCGGTGAGACACAAGTACATAAAGATGTTACATTAAAAAAATGAGTTGCTATGCGCTCTACCTGATAGGCATACAGAACATGTTTATACCTAATATTTTTACGTAGCATAAAATTTTTGCAATAAATCTTTCTTGGCACTACCTCTTCCGCTATCCACATAACCCAAGGTTAGTTGGAAGAAAATACTTTAGTACTAAGCTCGCGTTTGTACCTGAGTATCTTTGTCGTGCAAAAAAAAATTTTTCAATTCCATTCAGTCAATTTCATATAAATACGTCCCTCTACAAGCCACCGGCCTTCTTTCAGGGAAAGAGAGTGTGGGCTTAATTAGCGCGCGTGCCCACCGCTGATTGTTAATTTCAAGCACTGAGGTATGTTAATACCTCAGACAAACACACATACATATATAACACGCTTGTATCCCAGAGAGGTAGGCAGAAACCAGGCACTGCCACTTGCCACGATCCTGACAGACCACTTTCGCTTCCTCAACATTCATTAGTCGTTGCATGCACGCACGCCGGTTTTGGGTACTTTTTATCTTGCCTTTTGCTAATACATACCCTATTTGGTCGAAGTATGTCCACCTGGGTCGTCCCGTACCGGCCCTTCCACCCACATTAGCTCGATATATTTGTTTCGCCAGTCATTCGTCCTTCATCCTCAGACACTCAGGTATTAATTAATTGGTGAAGCCTGTTCATTTCTCACGGAGGGGCAGGGGTTGGGAAAAGACTATACCTTCTCGTACAATGTGATATTAAAATAGCTCACGCAAAACCTGAAAACACGAAATACATAAGTTTTTGACATTGGAAATGTCTTTTTGTTCGCTCCAGTGTACGCTCCGATTTCACAAAAAAGTGCGATCCCCTTATATCTCGGAGATATATGAAGATATATGGTATTCAAAAAAGGCTCAAAAGACGCTTAAGTCAAAAACGAAACAAGTTATGGCCGAAGTAGTGAAAAAAAATTCAACTTTTTCCGAATTTGTATTTTGACCCGCGATATTTTGGAAACGAAGAATGATATCATAAACTTGTGAAAAATTCCTTTGAAAAATTTTGTCAGCTACAATTTGAGCCTGAAACAAAGACGATCGAGTCACGGGTTTGCCCTTTAGCCTAACCGTTATGAAAAAAGTCAAAAAGTCGGAACGACATTTTTCACATGACATTTATGACTCGATCCATTTCCAATGTGCTCGATAGTCATGTGAGGCACGAAATCTGTGATTTTTTTTTATAATTTTCGTTCAATCTTGAAACTTGGCGCGATAAAGTATGAAACCTCAGCACAAATTATTAAAATAATAACATGTTGACATTTAAAATTTATTTGTTCAATCATTAATATTTATAAAATTAGTTAATATCTATGACTCTACACGGATTTACACTTTATATGGACATTACACACGAATATATTATACAAACTATTTCTAATAATATACTTTTATAAAAATACAATTTATTCCAATATTTGCAACGTGACATTACATTATTTGATCCGGTCTGATAACAATTCGACCACCTCACCTCAGCTCTCCTGGCGCTGCATGGTGCTCCCACCGGGTACCGGCAGAATATCAGCGCTGAAGTTCTTCCTGGACTTTCAGCACATGCTGAGTCGGAGCCCGTTCACATTTGCCACACCTACGTTGGTCACTCTTGTACTCCTGCCGTACCGTGTCTGGCTAATTTCCAGTGTGTTTTTGCTTTTTTCTGTATGTTTATTTATTTATTTATTCATTTATTTATTTATTTCATAAAACTTACAACTATCATTACAGGGTGGCCTTTTGCGATAGTAAAGTACGAAATACATATCGTATAAATTGAATTATAAATTATTAAAATTACAAATTACATAATAAATTATGATCAATAAAAACATACAAATTGAAGTAATCTAATCACACATGTCAATACAATACATACAACCATAAAAATATTATTAATTCATGTTATTGTTTTGTTATATTCTTTCTTCGTATTGTGACTTTTGAATTGATTTGTATTACTTTGCTTTAGATACGTGTGTGTGTTTTATGTGAATAAATTATTTATCTATCTCTAAACAGTTTAAGTTTTCTTTTCTTTTGTCCGCTTTTCCCCCGAATGCCATCTGTCACGGTCTCTTGCCATCCTCATCCACGGACTCTCCGCCAACTCAACTATGGTCCAACCATCAGGCTGCTGGTCTTCCCACTGACCGTTGTCCTGACCTTGACCGCCACTATTTTATTACCCTATGCCCCATTGCACAGAGCCACGTCACGGTTTACAATGACAACTCGATGAACATTGCAAAGTCGATTTAACCACAGATTAACAAGTAGACTCGGCTACGCAATACACATCGAATTCTCATAACAAACCTTGAATTGTAGTTTTATGAAACGCGGCCCATCCACTTGCCGTCTTCCCGGTTCAGTAAAGAATATAATCATACATAACATAGCATAAACTTTTTTTGTTTTTAGTATGCACTCACACCTGCCTTCAACTTCTTGCTTGCTTTTAACTCTCAACAATGTGAACGCAACCTTATGTTCGTTTTTATTGCAGACTGTTATTATCAAACTAACAAAAAAAAAAAAAATCCTATGTACCCACTTTCTACTTACTTCCAAGAATTATACGCGAATTGCAACGGCGCGTTTTGCTTTATATAACATTTATAATATACATAACTATTGTTTCTCAAGTAAGTGAATCAATGTATTCTTATTGAGAAATAAATTTCTTAAATCACATAAACTCATGCCTGTATCCCGGAGGAGTAGGCAAAGACCAGGGTCTGCCACACAGAACAGTCTTCCACTTCCCACGAGCCTAAACTCCTGACAGATCTCTTTCGCTTTATCAACATTCGTTAGTCGTTGCATGCGCGCACGCCGGTTTCGGGCACTTTTTATCTTGGCCTTTGCTAATACATCCCCTATTTGGTCGATGTATGTCCGCTTGGAACGTCCCTTAACCGGTCCTTCCACCCACATTCGCCCGATATTCGTCAATCTTTCTTCCTCCATCCTCTCTATATATCCAAACAAACCTTCCAATAACTCTGTATGTTTTAATTTAATCGTCTACATATTCAGTAACGTGAAGTGACAAAATGTGGGTAAGTGATATTTTCGGAGGATAACACTGAGTTTCTGTGCACTCTGATTATTCCTTGAATATTTAGCCGCACATTTTGATTACAGTTCTGCCGAGAAAATTCCCGCCGATTGTATTTTCCCGCGACCACGTCGTTTGGCTTAATATTTGTTCATATTTTACTATCATAGCAGTAATTTGTAACGCCCTCTACAATTTGTTTAAATTACGGACTCGGCAGGCAGCAGCGATAGAACGCCGGCCTCACGTTCGGAAGGTCGTAGGTTCGAATCTACCAAATTTACCAAAGACTTTGTTCTGTAAGCTCCGTACATTTGTGAAGTTACCAGTAGCAATACCACTCGCTAACCGTGAAGGAAAACATTGTGAGGTAACCTGAGTGTCCCATACCTCTGCGCTTATTCGCAGTGGGCACGGGTGGTAATTCAGCCCATACCTATTCTTTCTCTGAGAGAAGGCCTGTGCCCTGCAGTGGGACGTATATTGGCTACATTAAAAAAAACCGGATAAGTGTAAGTCGAACTCACCCACCGAGGGTTTCCCTTAACCAGGACATTAAATAGATCCGATTTTAAATTTAACCTTGTCACCTTGAAATAAAGTCCATAAACCAATGAAACATTGGCTACATTGTAAAACTATAGATAGATAAAAAAATTGTTCAAAAGACTAAAAACAAAAATTAATTTTGAACTCTTTGGCGAGGTACATACCAGTCGACAGCACATCAACCTTTGCACGTTGGTTGCAAATTCACCCGTTAAGTGACTGAATAGAGTGCACCGGTGTAAAGATCGATATGTTGTCGACTGTACATTGACCACTATGTCCCTCTCTCTCTCTCTGTCTGTCACACACACACACACACACGCACACGCACACGCACACACACCGAAGGATGGCAGCGGAACTTGTCTGTAACGGTAATGAGGATGCGCGGAATATGTGGATGGAAAGTGTTCCGCTACCGGCGTAGATTACCGTCGACAGAAGATTCCGTCCAGACAATCCAAGGAACCAAAAAGTTTTCAGCACTTCGACGAAGACTATAATAAATTTAAATGAAATCATTTATTTTACCATACAGAGTATGACATACGATGTGACAACACAGAGTCGGTTTATGTAGCCTACACACGACCCACTGCAGGGCACAGGCCTTCTCTCAGAGAGTATGGGCTTAGTTACCACGCGTGCCTACCGTTACATTACAATACATTATTATACATTTCTTTATTTATCGGGTTCTATAAGATTCATAAAATATATGCAGCAATAACTTGGTAACTGTTTAAAATCAAAACTACCCTCCATTCTATTACGGGCCTGTTCCATAGAACTACAATTCATGGTTAATTATCATAGAACTACAATTAAAAGTTGATTGACCCACATATTAACAAGTAGAAAGACTCTGCTATGCAAAGCACATTGAATTTTCATAATGAAACTCGGCCCAGGAAATAACTCGGGCCGGAAACCAACGCTGCGACTGCGCTTGCAGTCACGGCAATAGAGCTGAGCCCGTCCCTTTTTACCACAAACATATTATGAATGAAAGAAAACTTATCTTTCATTCACATGTTTGTGGAAAAAGAAAACTCAGGGAGAGAGTATGGGCTTAATCACCACGCGTGCCCACCACGGATTGGCGAATTCAAGCGCTGAGGTATGCGAATTGCTCAGACACTCATGTTTCTTCACGACGTTTTCCTTCACAGTTAGCGAGTATTGCTACTATAACTTCGACATAAGCGACAAGACGAATGAATATCTGATTGACAGGGTTGTCAGTCATACAATTTATCTATGGTGCAAGACATTTTTGGACTTATTCACTGGATAAAGCTTACCATTGATAAACGGATAGATAGTGCTGTCAGAGAGCGTTGGCGCAAGCCATTTAACCTACGCCTCTGTACTTCAGCCACTCTATTTCCGTACATTTCGTCTGTTCCCGGACTGTTTTATTGAAGTTTCTTCGGAATTTCCGACTGGTTTCTTTCAACTGGCCTCGAGCCATGTGCTGGTTACTTTTAGCTGACTAGCAGGGCTTTTAAAGTAGATTTACATGTCTGTAGTGGAAAGGGAGGCAAACTGTTCCAATTTCCGTTTTAGGTTGCGAACAAGACTCAACTGCACCTAATAAGTCAAAACGCAATAATTTTATAATTTCTATAATATATCTATAAATAAAAAATCTAGTATACAGGGTGGAATTTTGTAATGCCACCTGAAGGGAAAGTACTCTAAATACTGTAGAATCTACAGTGTAGATAGAAGTACTCAAAGAAAACATTAATTTATATATGAAAAGAAAGAAAACCGCATTCAAAGTTTTTTTTTTAAATTGAGTTGCCACACCCGGGAATCGAGACGACTAAAATCTGTAAAAATTACACCCTGTACTTTTATCGCATCGTCGTTATAAGGATGAAATCTCTCTAACAAACTTGGTAATAATTTTTTTATTTGGAGTTTTCTTTCTTCTCAAAAATGGGAACCTTTTCTTTGAGTACTATGTTCTATCTACAGTAATTAAGAGTACTTTCCCTTAAAGTGGCATTACAAAATTCCACCCTGTATAGATTTGGGAAGTTGTAGTAGCAATGCGAAGGAAGAAATCGTGAGGAAACCGGAATTGTTCACATACTTCAGCGCTTGAAATTGCCAATCCGCGGTGGGCACGCGTGGTAGGCTATGTATGTAGGACGTATATATGTAGACCAAAAAAACTGAATGCTAATTCACGTTTTCTGGCAGCATGTCATCAATAAAGTAGAGCTCAAAAATGATTTTGAAATCAAAACGTTTTACTTACTAGGCTTCTACTGTCCTGAAAGTTTTGACAAACTTTAGGTAAGTAACTACCCAACATTTAATGTGGCAATTTTTAGTTCTAGAATTACACTCCCCATGTATTGTTTAATCGAGTTCAACTTTAGAGCAGACATAAAAGTTCTAAAAAGCGTACACATTATTTTCAGCCATCCGTCATGCGCATTCAAGGAGCCCACGTCATGAAACCTACAGTTAGTTTACGAGAAAAGAGACTTAAAATAGACGAACAGAAGAAGCAGGAATCAAAAGAAAATATTTTATTACTTACTAACGGCACAGATTGAGAAATAACCAAAAGTCACATTATATGTCATGGACATAAGACGTACGGCGAAGAATTTTAATCTCCTTTGCTCAGAATCGTAATCAGCGAACACGTAAATTAATACAAAGTAAGTATCCAAAGGGGTTCTATCTATGTAGTGATCAATACGAACCTTTTTTACTACGACGAAAACGTCAGACTCTGCCAGAGGTCAGCACGGTTAGCCAGAGGTCGCGGGTTCAAGTCCCGGCATGGGTGAAATTTTTAGCCTCTAAATAGGTTTTTAAAAATTGTCCTCAGCACGGATTAGTGCAACGAAAAGAATATAGTAGTCAATTCAATTCAATTCAATTCAAATATTTTTATTCATTGTAAAAACAGAATGATTACTTAATGAACGTCAAAGTTGTTAGTTTCACAATTAATGGATTATGTGGAGAAGAAGCTAACAAAGAAACTCCACATTTATTCTTTTCAAAACACGTTTTAACTTAATTAACAGAGTTTTCAACTTAAAATATTAGTCATGAATGTGTTGAACACTAGTCACAATCGTCCTTTAAATAATATTAATCTACTGTTTAATGCCAAACATCTTTGTCTTCTAAATAATCCATCATGTTATAGTAAGCCTTTTTGCACAGAATGTGCTTAACACATTTTTTAAATCGCGTTGGAGGTAACTCTAATATATCTTGAGGAATTTTGTTGTAGAACCTTATACAGTGCCCCATAAAGGATGTGTTAACTTTTGCAAGTCTAAATAGTGGAAATGACAATTTATGTTTATTTCTAGTATTAACATTATGGTTGCCACCAACATTTTTGAAGTCTTTGATATTTTTTCTAACGTACATAAAATTTTCATAAATGTATTGACATGCAACTGTTAAGATGTTGGTTTCTTTGAAGAAATCTCTTAGCGAATCCCTACTACCTAACTTGTAAATAAATCGGATGGCTCTCTTCTGTAAGAAGAAGATCGTCTCAATGTCTGCTGCCCGACCCCACAGTAGTATGCCGTAGGACATAGTACTATGGAAGTAACTAAAATAAACAAGCCTAGCAGTTGCAACGTCAGTGAGCTCTCTAATTCTTTTGACTGCATATGCTGCAGAACTAAGCCTGTGTGCTAGTTTTACAATATGAGGACCCCATTGCAATTTTGAATCGATTGTGATGCCTAGAAAAACGGTATCTTCTACAAATTCTAGTTTTTCTTTTCCGAGTACAATGTTGTTTTCAACTAACCTTACGTTTGGTTAGGTAAACTTTATACATTTTGTCTTTTTGGAATTTAGAAGAAGATTATTTGCCGTGAACCAATCCAACACACGCGAGAGAGCATCATTTGCATCGTCAAGATAATTTTCTTGTCTCTTATTCTTATTCTTAATTTTAAAAATAAGTGACGTGTCATCTGCAAATAATACTATCTCGGACATGTTTTGTACCATAAACGGCAAATCATTTACGTTTACAAGGAAAAGGAACGGCCCCAAAATTGATCGCTGTGGTACTCCCATTTTTATTTGTGAACCTGTGGATTTTATACGATTTATGTCCGCTTTTTGAACCCTTCCTTTTAGATAAGATCTCATCAGTTCTAAACCTTTCCCCTTTACTCCGTAATGCTCTAGTTTTAGCAAAAGTGTCTCGTGGTCCACGCAATCAAATGCCTTTGACAAGTCACAAAAAACACCTATAGCATCCCTACGATCCTCCCATGCACTATAAATATGTTTAACTAGCAAGACACCTGCGTCCGTCGTCGACCGTCCCTGCGTGAAGCCGAACTGCTGGTTATGGAGAAGTTGATAATTATTAAAGTGCGTAAGTAGTTGAACTAAAATAATCTTTTCGAATATTTTGCTCAATACGGGTAGGATCGAGACTGGTCTGAAATTTGTGGGATCATGCCTATCGCCACTTTTAAACGACGGAACGAGCCTACGGTATTTCATTAGGTCAGGGAATGTACCCTCACCTACACATTTGTTAAAAATTTTTGCTAAATGAGAAGCGAGGACATCTATTACTGAACTAACTATGATTACTGACATTCCCCACAAATCTTCTGTTTTTTTAAGATTTAATAGTTTAAACGCTTTAATTACGCTATGGGGATTAATGAAGTCGAACGAAAACTCGTAATCGCACGAGGGGACATTGTCTTTTAATAAACTTGCAGCAAGATCAGGAGACGAGTCTAAAGGAGCCGTAGTTTCAATTGGAACATTTGTAAAGAATTGTTCAAAGGCCGCAGCAATGTCCTCATTTGATGTTATTACTTTATCATCTATCTTTAAAGAAAATTCGCCATCTCCTGATTTGGCTTTACCAGTTTCCCTATTTATAATAGTCCAGATTGTTTTAGATCTATTTGAAGACTGGAGGATTTGTTTCTTTATATGTTCGCATTTAGCTTTGTGGCAGACGGCCCTGAATAATTTAGAATATAGTTTAACATACTCTATAAAACTGTGGTCATATGTGTATGTTTTTTTCTCATACAATGCATACAGTGTGTTTCTACTTTTTCGGATGCCCGCAGTGGCCCATTCATTAAACCCTACTTTATTTTCATTGCTAGGTAATTCTCTTAATTTAAAAACATTTTCAAAATTAACTGAAATGACTCTAAAGAAGTCTTCGTAATGGGCTTGCGCAATAACATTGAAATATTCAGGGTCTCCCAAATATTCTAAATTGCCGGAGCACATAACGTTAGTACAAGTACGAGCGTACACGTGTCGAGCTGTCCTTGTCTCTTGTTCTTGGTCTGTGCCATAGGGCCACCGAACTCGTTAAATGTAAAAGTTTTGGAGAAAGACCAAAGCGATATATCAGAATGGGACGTTTATGTATGAATTTTAGTGACGACGCTGTTTGACCGAACACTACACGCCGCATTCCAATGCAACTATCCAAACAGTCTCCAACGGTACTGTCACGAGCTTGTTTGTACACAGGATCTATCTTATCCATCCTTATGATAAGGGGGTGGTCTGCTCACCATTTTGTGGTTAGTTTACTCATGGGATACATGAGATACAGCACACACTCATTGCAAGCACGCGCACACACGCTCACGCATGCATGGGCACACGAACATTCATAGTAAATACTACAAACTAATCTAATATATAAAAATCTCGTGTCACAGTGTTTGTTATCGAACTCCTCCGAAACGGCTTCACCGATTTTTGTGATTTTCTTGTGTATGTTTGGTAGGTCTGAGAATAAGTCTAGGCTAATTAATATGGTAAAAGAACGTTTGCGGGGTAAGCTAGTATTATGATATAATGGGCGTTAACGAATTTTTGTGTTACCGTGATGCCGGTCTATGTGTCTAAGTTTTGTTTTATTTTGTTTTAGTTTGTGGTATCCACTGAAAACCAGCGTCGTGGTCGCTACCGGCCACGGCATATAGCTGAGCAGAGGCCATTTTGGTGCCAATTCCTAGTTTTTTAATCTTTAGATGATAAATTTTACTTTTATAATGGTACCTAATAAACAGTCTGTCTATCTATCCACCATTTTGAACTGTCTCTGGGACGATGACTTTGACATCGCAGAAAAATATCGGCTGCATCAAACTAAAGTCTGTATAATATGGGATAGTGGTAGCGAGCGGTAGTAGGGGCGCGGTAGAACGCCGGCTTCTCATTCGGGAGGTCATGGGCTCGAATCCCGGCATGTACCAATGACTTTGTTTTCTAAGTTATGTACATTTGTGAAGTTATAATAGCAATACCACTCGCTAACTGTGAAGAAAAACATGGTGAGCAAAACTGAGTGTCTGAGGTGTGCACACACCTTAGCGCTTGAAATTGCCGATCCGCGGCAGGCACGCGTAGTAATTAAACCCATACTCTCTCTCTCTGAGAGTTGGCCTGTACCCTGCAGTGGGACGTATAAATAGGCTACATAAATAAATAGGATAGTTACTTACTTAGTTTAACTTGTGGTTTCCGCACTTAGCCTCGTATTCGGGCCATTGTACGAAAGTCAGTGTTTGTTATCGAACTCCTCCGAAACGGCTTCACAGATTTTTATGTACATTTTTTGTGTTCGTAAAGCTAACATCTTAACCATGGCTTTCGCTGCAACGTACATTCGCTGTAAGGTAATTCGCTGCAGTGAAAATACGCTGTAACGTATATAGCTGCTACGAACTTTCGCTTGGACGTACTTCGCGGTAATGTAACAGAGTCAGTAATTAATAATATGGCAAAACAGCAAGATTAAGCTCGATTTCTTTTAAAAAGTTAAAATCCAATCCTTAACATAATAGTAGATTTATTTCTGAAAAAAATTATTGAAAATTAACTTTAGTCTGTATTTCACAAAATTATTTCTTTACGTAAAATATCTAGGTACCCAAATTCGTACTTACTACTGACGCGATTTTTGTACAAAATATCGAATGGCATTGCTGCCAAAAATTAACTTACTACTTACGCAGCTTTTGTACAACATATAAAAGGGAGAGGCATTGCGTCTACAAAATAACGAACATTTTAAAACTTTCATTAGCTATAGAACCTACTCCATAGAAAAATATATCATATAGGTACGAGTATTCAGTCAATTGAATTGTTAATGCGTCCAAAGGTGACAAAAACGAAAGCTCACATAAATCAACAGCCATAAAGCTAACAGGGAATAATTAAGGGCATCGGGAGACGCACAAGTCAGATGGTCCCCCGAGCCTGTAGTATCTATTATTACACGCCAGACGGACAACTTTGTGAATAAAACATTTTGACATTATTGACAAAGACATCTGGAATCGCGCATTTGTCTATTTCCCCCTTTCATACCACATAGTCGGCGATAACGTATGAAGAAGAAACAAATAGTGGTCTAGTCCCTTTCTTTAATTACCAGCATTATAACCTAAGAACACGGAGTGACCGTACCACAAACTGATCACAAAAAAACTGCACTCAAGAAGATAAAGTCTCCTGCACCCTAGACTATCAGAAACTTTTTTCTTTTTCTATTTCAAGTTCAAGCAACTTTTTTTTCTCTTTTACGCATAATATGTACTGGCAACAGCCAAAGAGTGCATAGAGGTTGTAAAGACATGTAGGTACACAACATAAACCTGCCTTATTCAAAGACACCTTTTTGACAGGTCGAAGTTGCTAAATGAAAAAAAGACAAGTTACAAGATCATAGCGCTGAAATAGGCATATTTTATAGGTATTTACTATTTACTCTTTAAATTGCCAATGTTAAATAAAATTACTGAATGAAGTCTTTTCAGATGAAAAACAAAATATGATGGCATGACTAAACTCTGAGAAGCTTCGTAATCTATGGCGTAAGTACTTCCAACACTGTAATTTTATTTATATATATATATATATTTTTGTTTGTTTTAGAGCTTGATAATTTTTAAATAGTGTTTTTATTAATACTCACCAAGAAACTAAAGCAATAAAAGCAGAGTAAAAAAAATTAAAGACAACGTAACATATTTGTTCTTTACATGAGGAAACTAAATACCGCTCTACTTCTTGTAGTTTTCCTCCTTCCATGGCATAGACAATCGATTGCGATCCGAGATGGTCGCTTTTCCCGCGCTTTCCGCTGTCAATTTCATGACATGTGAGCTTCTTTAAATTGAATAAGGGACGGGCAAACGAAAAAAATATCGATATTTTATCGTCTCGATATTTCCAAACAATAACAACACATTAAGATAAAAAACCTTGTGGCTGGTTGTCCTACGCTGCGCTAGCCGATATGTGGTCTCCATTCGAGAACTTTTCGGCCCCATCGGCCATCAGTTGTGCGTGCTATGTGCCCACTGCCACTTCAACTTAATAATCCGCTGGGCTATGTCGACGACTTTCGTTCGTCTACGGATCTCATCATTGACTACCCGCCACAAGATGAACAGATGACCTCATCCAAGTGGCAGGAAGGCGCTGGATGCAGGCCGCTTCCAACCGGCCTTTTTGGAAATCCATGGAGGAGGCCTATGTCCAGCAGTGGACTTATTGTGGCTGAATGATGATGATGAACATAAAAAATCAATGTTTTCGTTCAAAGCCAATAGTTATCTAAAAGTATCCCCAAGTTACATGAAAACGTTCAAGTAAAATTGGGAAAATTGAGACGCATGTTGAAGTTATACAGGTGTAACAAATTCCTCAAATTCCTCAGGTTCTATATTAATGAAGTAACACTTATACAAGGGAAACAACTTTGAGATCGCAAAGTGGCATTAAAATGTGTGGAAAAATTTCAAAGTTTGTCCCAAAATATTGTTCATACTGACAAGTACGATGGGGATTTAGTTAAACTTTTACATTCATTTGAGTACTAAGTTGAGTGCAAACAAAAAAATCTTAATTATTAAAGCTGCGAAAGCAATGGACGAGACTGGTAGGAGACCGAGGGGGTTGGCGGTGGGTTGGCGGTTGGTTGGCGGTTGATTGGGGTTGGCCGGGGGAAGAGGTGTGCTTTTTCGTGCCAGAAGTGGGCTCTTTTCGTGAGCTGGATGGATAGCTTCAGGTTTGCCTTGCCTCGTACATAAGCCAAAATATATTGAATCTGAATCATGAGATTGTTCTAAGTCTGGATGAGAACAGCTTTCTAAGCTGCGATGAGTCCAAAAATTTTACAAGATAAGTTTTTTACAATTTCTTGAAACAACAGCTTATATAGACCCCTTTTGCACCGCTTTCCCGACTCTCCAAGATTTGCTGGAAGAAATCTCTTGCCGAGATTTGAGCTCGCCTTTGTACATGTTATTTGTTTGAATTTGAAAAGGACATTTACGGAATGTCCTGTTCAATGTTTCGTGTTTAATAAAGTATACTTAATAATTAATAACAACATTGTTTAAAAGTTTAGAACCAATCATTATTTAAAAAAAAACTTAAGTAATACAAATAATTTTATTACAATAACATTTTTAGATCATAGCTGATGAACCTCGACAGATTTCAAATTCACTGCTCTACTTCAAGGCTTTAAGTCGCCCGTAAAATCAATAAGTAGAACTCAGTTGACACACATCACCGTTTATATCCGAGTTGTCTACTTAATTACTTTACGGGCTTTTTGCGTTACTTTACTCGACTTTGCAACCTAAAATATAAAAGTGGATTTCTTAACTATCGCTTACTAGGCATCGCTTTTTATTTCGCTTATCGCTTATTGAGTTTTTTGCACTTGTGGTCGCTCTATTTTTTCACCCATTACTTACCTTTGGTATCATAATATTCTCAATGGGCATGAGAAGCGGGTTCAATAGAATTGTAAAGTTTTTTCTTCCACCGTGTATGGCAAGTTGATGCGATCTAGGCTTGGGTAAAATATATCGATATGATTGACATTTGATCGTCGATATAGATATTTTTCATCTCAAAAATTATTTTTGTTTTTGTTAAATTACATAAACTCACGCCTGTATCCCGGAGGGGGAGGCAGAGACTGTTTTTATTCTAGAAGCGTTTACCCAATGTATTCGCATTTATACGTACATCCGTGCATCCGATATCGAGTCTTAAAGAAAAGTGTGCGCACGTTTTTCTACAACCTTTAAAGAGTGGTCAACCTGCAATCTACTGCATTAACCTAGCTGTGCTAAAAGACTTCATATACATGGCCGTGGTTGCAATGTGTAACAAAGCATTATCCTATCAATTTATTAGGTCGCGCACACACAGGCGCTCCGGAACACACCTATTTCCCGTCGCTTGTGGGCGCGCCCTCACTTCCTTGGCTTAGGGCGAGTTCATATTGAGATTTTAACAACTACATTCTTATCTATTGTAATTATTTTATCGATACTGAATAAACAGTTTTCATTATTTGCATTATTGCCACCAATAACACTTTTTGCTAGCACCAGTTTTAAGATGATTTTTTTTAGGTTTCCCAACTTTTGATGTTTGTGAGTACATACAGACTCAGGTTTTAACAAAGGTTTTAATGTAGATGTCTGTGATGTCCAGAAATTGCCCTAGTAATTATTAAAGTACATACCTAGGTGAAGTTAAAATAAAAGTATGTATTACTAAAGTATGTAATAAAGTATTACAACCGTTGTAAAGCATAGTGAAACTATGGATCCTTATCTTAGAATCTAAGATAAGATAAGATAAGAATCTATCTATATAGAGAACACTTATATATATGCAGCAAACGATTAAAATCTCAAAAGTAGCCATAATCTGGCAACTAGAATATTGGTGCAATAAGGCGCTATTAAATTAATTTATTTATTTACTTTATGCAAATGTGAAATCGTAAATAAATCTGTGTCACGTAGGAAATTCAGGTGTCAGTCGAAAAGTAAAAATTTTATACCTCTTCCAAATACCAAGACAACCAATAAAGCCTCGGCCTAAGAACTTTACATTTTACCACCCCCACTTAACTGTCAGGTAGTGAACGGAAAAATCGACCGCTGTTTCGCGGGCGAAAAGTGTTTCCGGTGGCCTGGTTCCGGTTGCTTTGTAACAACAGTCTGCGCGCGCCCTAGCGGCATTAGGGCGCACCCAGACCACTTCACACCAGAAGCTTAACAAAGGAGGTATAATGCCCGACAAGCAGACTGAGAATATAACACTGGGATAATTGAGGTTACCCTAGTGTCATAAGTGACAACGCCCATTGTACAATCTATTATGCCCGAAAAGGAACTTTACTTTAACTTCGCAATTCAATGTCTCATTGGTAGGGATACTAGATGTGACTTAGCTTTCGGACTTTAATATGGTCAAATTAACAAATTATTAAGGAAATCCCAAACATATCTGTAAAATGACAGTTTTCCCAAAAAATTAATTTAGCATGGCAGTTCCCTTTTTGTTCCCTATATATCGCGTCTCGGAGTTTGTCCACCTATCCGTCCAGTAGTGCTTAGGAAAGTTTTAGTTCGAAGAGTAAGTCAATCTTCTGATATGAATATTTAGCCGCACCTCTGCCCCACCCAGTGATGACAATGAAGCGTCTAGCAGTATACCGCGGCCTTTTAATTATTTTACTGTTTCAGTCCATTGTAATGTTATGAATGGTTGCTGGCATTGCGAATTACTGGACGAGGATGGGGTTTCGGGGCCTTGTGACTGTTTTATGGAGAAGTCTTTCCAGCTACGATGAATTTCTAGCACATAACCAACTAAATAATGACGACCGATAGATGTTTTTTAAACATAACATAAACTTGTGCCGGCATTCCGAAGGGTTAGACAGAGACCAGGGCCTGCCACGTGCGACGATCCCGACAGCTAGTATAAGTATAGAAATACCTATGCAGTATGTAGACTCTTATATAATAGGATTACTTACTATATTTTCTTGTTTTCGTTAGCTTGAATCTAATTAATGTTACCTTAACTTTATTACAAAATGTAATTATTATAACCAATAAATTATATCTATATCTATGTCAGTATCCTAAAGCAATACTTTTTGCAGACATTTTTTAAATAAATATTTTTGAACACGAATCTCATCTGCTCCTGATTATTCAGGGGCGTGTTATTATGCCATCTTGTTACCTTATGACGTAGATAGGACAAGCAATTGCGCACTTCTAGCCTATCTTTAGTACAGACCGTTTCATAAACCTCCGAACCTCTTCTAAAATTAATTTTCGCAACGAGTCCTCTCCCAGGTAAACTTTTGTTCTTGGCGAAGCCCATAAATTCCATTTATTTGTAAATTATAGCTTACGCAAGTCCGCTACGTAAGTAGTGGTCTGTTGCTGGGAAGTAAACCTAACGAATCGAGTCACATACAAACGTAGTTTGGTTTTAACTTCCAAACAATTCAATTTAGCTGGATTGCAACAACAACTTCGCCATTATGCTGGGAGAACACAGATAAAGGTTTTAACGTGTTGTGATTTTAGGAACTAAGCGACGGTGTCGCGATCTTTGCTTAGAAGTGACTTTGTTTTCTAAGTTACGTGCATTTATAAATTTGTATTTGAAATTGGTGGAGCGATGGTCTCCGCAGGGCGGCTGGCAAGAGCTGGATGAGAGTAGCCGAGGACCGTGCTCAGTGGCGTGCAATAGGAGAGGCCTATGTCCAGCAGTGGACAAGCATAGGTTGATGATGATGAATTTGTAGCATTTATGCTAATACCACTCGCTAACTGTAAAGGAAAACATCGTGAGGAAACCGTCGTGAGTACCTGAAGTGTTCACATACCTCAGCGCTTCAAATCGGCAATCAGAGATGGGTACGCGTGATGATTAAGCCCATACTCGCTCCCTGAGAAAAGTCCTGTGCTCTACAGTGGGACGTATGTAATATAGGCTGCATTATTATGTTGGTTTGCAATGCCAATTTTGCCAATATGCTGGGAGGACAGAGATCGTGTTTTAACGTGATTAGATTTGAGACTCAAACGTAAATCGGAGCTGCATAAGCTTTTTCATAGAAACTTCTCACAATAGTAAAATTTCTCTTTGATTTGTTTATGCGCAATTCTGGGCCTGGAACTTTTGTTTGTGTATTTTTTATAAAACTCCATCTAATTTTGTTTGTGAAAACTCTTTATTTAAAAACTCTACTATTTATCATATTAATTTTTTGTCTGTATGGTAATACTATGGCCTCTCATAGTGTGTACATATAATATATATTTTATAGTGGTAAGTTTTATTGTATTTTAGTATATATTGTACCATATCTATAAGTTATATTAGTGTGTAAGTTTTTTTTCCACGCCTACCAACTATTCCCTTTACCTCCTGCGGTTGACTGGTAGAAAAGGCTTATGTCATTAAGTCTGCCGCATTGTAAGTTTTTCTTTGTAAGGCCAATAAAAATATCAATAAATAAAAATAAATAAATACACCTATATAATGTTTTGAAACTAAAAAAAATTGTTTTTATTTTGTGTAACATAACTATTAGTTTTTAAAACAAAGATAGCCCGTGAGGAATATCCACGATCAATCAATCAATGGGATCCATGAGATTTACTAACGCCTCGATGACAAAAAAAAACATATTATAATCTTCTTCAATAGATCTTGATGATTCTAGACTTGCATGAGTCCACATGCAAGTCGCCCCTCTCGATAACAAGCCTACAGGAACGCACGGTGTTTGTAAGTTTATATTTAGCTTTTTTTATGACTCTGGTCTTGGAAACACCTTTCGCCGCTCCAGAGTTTGTGAAGCCAATGGAACTGACTTCCTTTGTTTTTCTTTTTGGTTTCGAACTATTGGTAACAAAATGACTTCATCGTCATGATAGCAGTAGTATAATTATACCTAGGTAGGTATAACTTAGGAAAGGCCTTGCCTGAAAGTCGGCCACTAATTGCACACTGGTGTACGTTAGTTACTAGCCAAGGTACAGACCTTTTTGTCTTCATACCTAATTAACATGCTGTTAAATAAATTACTCACTAAACTGTCATTATTGTTCTATAGTACGTACATACATACATAAACACAAGCCTGTATCCCAGAGGGGTAGGCCGAGACCAGGGACTGCCACTTGCCACGATCGCGAAAGATCACTCGCTTCCTCGACATTCATTAGACGTTGCATGCACGCACGCCGGTTTCGGGAACTTTTTATCTTGCCCTTTGCTAATACATCCCCTATTTGGTCGAAGTGTGTCTGCCTGGGACGTCCTTTACCGGCCATTCCACCCACATTCGCTCGATATATTTGTTTCGTCAATCTTTCTTCCTTCATCCTCTCCACATGTCCAAACCAATAAGTTATAGTATAAGTGATTACTGTGCCTGTAAGCAGCCTATGTACGTCCCATTGTAGGGCACAGCCCTTCTCTCAGGGAGAGAGTATGGGCTTAATCACCACGCGTGCCCACCGCGTGAATAGCTCAGACACTCAGGTTTCCTCACGATTTTTTTCTTAACCGCTAGCGAGTGGTGTTGCTACTATAACTTCACAAAAGTACATCGAAAACAAAGTCATAGGTACATGCCCGCACTGGGAATCAAACCTGGGTCTCTCGCTTTCGAGTCCAATGTTTTGCTAGGCTACCACCGCCTTGTACTATGTTGAAGACAAATAAACATTTTCTATTTCTATTACTACGGGTCATGATATTATACAGTTTCTGAATCTTTTTATTTTATGTTGCCTTTTTTCAGAATTTGCGCCAGCGACTTCGTTCGCGTAGTTTTCGAATAAAATGTAGCCAATTTGCTCTTCTTTTAAACTATCTCCGTTTCAACCCTAAAGAAACCACCACCCTATTCATCACGTTCACTTCTTTCCCACACATTTGTATATTCACACATGTTCACACTTTTACTGACACAGGTGGCGAGATAGATTGCTTAATTGTAATAATATAATACAAAAAACTTTATTATATTCTTTTTGTTGCACTAACCCGTGCTGAGTACAATTGGACTCTGGCTAACCGTGCCAGCGCTCTCCCAACTGAGCTAATAATGATAATAATAATGTTTGTAAAGAGGTTCGAAATTTCGCCGATGCCTGCACTTGCCCATTAGCTCAGTTGGGAGAGCGCGCTGGCACGGTTAGCCAGAGGTCGCGGGTTCAAGTCCAGGCACGGGTCGAATTTGTAGCCTCTAAATAGGTTTTTCAAATTGTCCTCAGCACGGGTTAGTGCAACAAAAAGAATATAATAATGACTTCCATACAATACAATCCCTTGTCCTAGTCCCAAACAAGGATACCCTGTACTATACGGTAACCAGACAAGGACATCTGAAAACGTCAGAAACATGGAAATACACCTAGACTGAGGTCATTTGTATAAATGCAAGGTCACCGTTAAACCTCGTGTTCATTTAAATTTTTGACGCACTGAAACATGGAAACAATGTTTTAGTGCGTCAAAAATTTATTTACTCTACTTAATTTTCCTTCACAATATTCTTATCTTAACTTTTCCTATCGTCTCTCTCTCTCTCTCTCTCTCAAACTCTCTGAGAGAAGCCCAACCTCTTGCCCTACCCCTCTACCACATAGACGGTCGAAACCGCCGTCAACCAGCGCGGCTACGCCGATGATTGGTTAGCCCTGATTAGGTTTCACTCCGGAGCCTCCCCCCAGGCTGTGATGATAAATTTATTATACCCCACTAGAGGGGGGCTAGTCACCAGATACTCTGTTAGGGGGTGCAGCTCATAGGGTAGAGGCAAACTGAGTGGCAATCCCGCTGTGGTTAAGGCCACTTAGGCGCAAACTGGCCCGTAAACTGTGTACGGAGAGCTATTTTCTACTGAAGCACAGGCGAATATAAAGCTAATTGCGCGCAACTTCAAACAACTAATTCGCGTCGATATTCTTGACCGATAATTTTAACAAAATTGATAGTATATCTATCAAAGACTATGTTAGCGAGGAACCTATCTTAGAAAAAACGTATTAGCCTAAGGATACCTCGATGTAGAAAAATACAAAGATACCTCAATTTGCACGATTTATCAATACCTTCATGGTTGGTACTGGATTTTGGAAGTGTCTTTCAAACCCTGATGACCCAAACCCCAAAAAATTTTTTCATTACTCATACTCGGAAAGTAGGTCTGAAGTTGCCTGAGGAGCAGGTTGAAAGTAATACTGTTCAGCCCTAGGGAGAATCGTTTCCGACTGACAGCTGTCTGTTGTGTTGAACCATTTTTCAACTTTCTATACAGCCAATCAATTACAACGCGATGTAAAATTGAAATAACATAAAGTTAAGTATTAAATGAAGAATATATTTTTTAAATGACTTTATTATAATTTACTTTCGTCTATTTCTGTAAAATATTTAACATTTTTTTCATGATGAAAATGAAAAATAGTGGCTAAATAGGTGGCCGGCCACAGAAAAAATACATATACAGGCGGGGAAGCGGCAATCCGATCTTCACTTGTTTTTTCGAGTTGTAGAGTTTTGTTTAAACTTCCATATAGCAGTTCTTTCGTTTTTAGTTTAATTTTCCTTATATTCGTAATGAAAAGCACCTCGCCACGCTGCGTTACTTTCACCCCTAGTGTAACAATGTACTATTACCCAACTGATGAATAAATATTTGGTCTGCGCCGAGCTTAAACTTGAAACTTCAGCTGAAGACGCAAGAAAGATAAAAGATAAAGACCCTTCCTGGTGGACAAAAACTGAAATAACTTCCGCTTTATGTCTATGTAGGTATCTCTTGTACAGTCGCTCACCCATAACGTAGCTGAATATAGGATCACCAGCCTCTAATACTATAATAGTCACAAATTATACGGCATTTTAAGGTTCAGTAAATGTAATGCAAATTTTTTTGTGTTTTTATGAAAATGTTTGTAATTTTCATTCGGCCTTAGAACGTTTTGTTTCACACGTGGATGAAGCAAGGTGTACGGTGCAACCGCACATCTTATGCACAGTCAGCATTACCATCAATTCACCTAACCAACGCGAAAACAGATTTTTGAATACAGTTGCTCAAAAAGTAGCGTATTGGAGGGACGTATAGCGTTCGGGATGTGGGCTATTTATTACATACTCGAGCTTTTTCTTTACCTTTTCTGAACTCGTGCGTTCTCTTTCCCAACTGTCAAAATAATGTCTATTAAAAAGAAAAAATCAACCACGAAGTTTTTACTAAAAAAAATTTATAGAAGTTGCAAATATTTCTAAAAAGAAGCTACTAATTTGTTTCAATATCAGATTTAATGATTTGATTCAATGAGTTAGGTTAGGTTTCATTTCATTTTATCTCATTAAATTTCATTTTCATTCCATATCAATAAAAAAAAATTACTGAAGACTTGGCTGTATGGGCATAGTTCACTTTGCCTACCCAGAATGGATAAAGAAAAAAAAATCTGCTTATTTATATTCTTTTACGGTTGACGCCATTTTCCAAAAATTTTCTTAATTAAATTGCTTCATTTTTTTGCAACTGTATTAAAACTAGTTGTTCAGTACACGTGCGGTACCGTCATTGCAACTTGTTCCGACTGTCAACCCTCACCTTCGGCTGCGCCTCGGCTCGGATAGACATTTGTCGGAACTCTTTGCAATGACAGGCTTTCCGCACTCGTAATGAAATATACTATAGTTCGCAACTGCCAATCAGCCGCGCCGCGCGTACTCATTAGCATTTGCATCAAATCAGTCTAATATAGTGATAGTTTATCAGCAATCGAGTGCTTTCATTTCTAGCAGATAGCACCCCAGCTAGCTACCCCATTTAGCTAACCGGTTACAAGACAATAGCTAATCTCGTAACCCACCATAAGAGCTCGTAGGCGTTCTTACACAAGGTTTAATATACTTAATTAAAAAAACGCCACATATCTCAGTCTCATTTCCAAATTACCAACTTTCTGGAAGAAAATATAAGAAGGAACGTTTCGTTACCTACCTATATGCTAGGTGCTATCATTACATAGTTAATAGGGCATTGTCCTAAATATCGAGAATAGTTACAAATAATACTTAATTTTAAAGGTCAGTGAATGTAATGCTACAATTATAAATTAATAATATTCGCTGATTTCTTGTATTTTGGTGAATAAGTGACTCGAAAACAGCCTGTGTTTTCAACCGTAAACGAATATAGGTTTAATATTTTTGAATAAAAACGCCAAGATGTTCACATCTCATAATTCCATAAAAAAAACAAACATAACCTATTTTACATTTTGACTTTTTAGTTCTGTTTATTTAAAGAGTACTTGTATCGAATCACGGTATCACTAGAAACTGCTCGTAGGATCTCAGTTGATGACATACTTCCGTGCATGACGTCCTTCCGGTTTCGTAAACTCTGGTTCATATTTTTCGTTTTAAAAATTAATTAAAGCAGCCGAATTTGAACTCGAAATCAGTCCAGGCTCTCCAATTTAAATATTTTACGCAATAGTTTTATCAGAGAACGATGTGGACTGGAAGAGGATGTAGTGACTAGAATTGAGAAAGGCATGTTGCATTGGTTTGGACATGTGGAGAGGATGAAGGAAGAAAGATTGACGAAACAAATATATCGAGCGAATGTGGATAGAAGGGCCAAATAGGGGATGTATAAGCAAAGGGCGAGATAAAAAGTACCCGAAACCGGCGTGTGTGCATGCAGCGACTAATGAATGTTGAGGAAGTGAAAGTGATCTGTACGGATCGTCGCAAGTGGCAGTCCCTGGTCTCTGCCTACCACTCTGGGATACAGGCGTGACTTTATATATGTATGCGTATGTATGTATCTGACTGTACTCGGTATATCATTCTTACTTGCTTATCTTCGGAAACTCGTTGGGTGAAATATATTCCTTCGATTTTTGGGGTTCACGGAAGTTTTGCAGCTGATAAAGAAAATTCGACTAAGAGAATCGAACCTTCCGATAGGAAAGATAGAATTTACAGAAAATAGCCTCCTCACATTTTTGTTACAAAGTCACCCCTATCGTAACTGGGTAGAGTGCACACACGTAAAGGTATATGTGCTGTCGACTGTAATTGGCTTTAAGGTCCGCATGACCATTTTTAGGGTTCTGTAACCAAAGGGTAAGGGACCCTATTATTAAGACTCCGCTGTCCGTCCGTCCGTCCGTCTGTCACCAGGCTGTATCTCATGAACCGTGATAGTTAGACAGTTGAAATTTTCGCAGATGATGTTTTTCTGTTGCCGCTATACCAACAAATACTAAAAACAGAATAAAATAAATATTTAAGGGGGGCTCCCATACAACAAACGTGATACTGAAATCGCCTATTGTGTGTAATAATCAATTAGTTTAATAAACGGTTTCTATAATCCTGAACCGATAATAAATACATTTTAATTTTTTCATTTTAATTTTTATGCCGTTTTAGGCAGAGACAAGTGTGCCCAATGCCATAATCGTGACAACCCTCTTTCGCTTCATAAACATTCATTATGTTCGCTGATTTCGGATACTGTTTATCTTGCCCTTCGCTAGTCCATCGCCTATTTAGTCGAAGTGTGTGCGCCTGGGACGACCCTGGGCCGTTAGGTAAACTTAATTTCCTTTTTTCCCGATGCTTCGGCAACGTTGCAGCTGCCGAGGTCAAGGGTTTCCCCACGCTATTTTCGTTTACACTAAGCGACTTCTAACGAGATGTAAGTCAGTCCTTAAAACCTAGTTCGATTTAAAGGTTTACGGTCTTATTTATAAAGACACGATTCCTCTAAAACATCCTGAGAGGCAGTTTAAATAGTCTCTGGTCACATCTTTCTCTTTGCCACGGAGTATTTAAACTGCCTCTGAGGAGTGTTTTAAGGTACTGATAAGCTACTGTTTATAATAAGACCGTTAGAGTAGCCGGACATTTTTCGGTACCTACATAGACAAACAGACACAAATATGTAGTAACAAAATTAAAGTTAACAGTGTAGTGCACAGAACGCAATATTATGTAGCAGAGTCCGACCGAGACCAAAATGGCGGATGACAGCTGTCACTTGCAACCTAAAGCACACATAACATAAAGACGCGCAAAAGGTCCGTATGTTAGCCGTCGTAGGTATTTCTAAATCCACTGTTTGTATATTATCTACAGCCCGTATTCCAAGAATTAGATTTTTTGAGGTCCTTGAGAAGTATGTCTGAATGACAGGACACGCAATAGTTTGATTAGAGAACGTCGTGGACTGAAAGAGGATGTAGTGACTAGAATTTAGAAAGGAATGTTGCGTTGGTTTGGACATTGTGGAGAGGATGAAGGAAGAAAGATTGACGAAACAAATATATCGATCGAATTTGGGCGGAAGGGCAGGTAAGGGACGTCCCAGGGTGACATACTTCGTCCAAATAGGGAATTTATTAGCAACGGGCAAGATAAAAAGTGCCTGAAACCGGCGTGTGTGCATGCAACGACTAATGAGTGTTGAGGAAGCGAAAATGATCTGTCAGGATCGTGGCAAGTGGCAGTCCCTTGTCTCTGCCTACCCCTCTGGGATTCAGACGTAAGTTTATGTATGTGTGTGTGTACTTTGATATAACTTTGTATATTTAGCACAGCATGCTGTTTTGTAATTTTTTTGCCAATATGTATTGATACTCAGATGTGAGTATACTATATACAATATAGAATACTATTTAGTATTAAGCCTACCAATTGTACAACTTTTTCTGATGCAATAAAGAATTTTAATAACAATAATAAATAATAATATGAGAAACCATTTCTAATTCTTTCTTCTGGTAGTGTAATAAACTGTTATTTTATATCTATTAGTTGAATAAATACTTTATTGCTGAATACTGCTCAGTGGGTCAATAAAATTACATCCAAAATACAATCTGTCTACTGCACTGACTCTATAGGAGTCAAATTACGGAGGCACTTCCTTCTAAGTAACTTTATACAAATAGATAATTTTTAACTCGTTAACGAAACAACTTAACATGCTACTTATTCCCGGTTTCTCGTACATTAACAATCTGTTTGTCTATTGTTAACAGCTGTCACTTGCTGCTTTTTGTATGTACTTTGGCCATCTGGCAGCGAGAAATAGGAGGTAAAGCATCTAAAATTCACTTTTTCTGTTGTTTGAGAAATTGTTTATTAGCGACTTCTTTGTTTCTTCGAATTATGTTGTACCTTTTAAAACTATTTTTTTATTTGTAAAACGTGTTTTAGAACGTTTATTCGCTATCATCATCTGATGATGATGCCATTTGACGCCCACAGCAGGACATAGGCCTCCTTCGTGGTTTTCATGACCATGAGGGGTTTTGCCATAATTGCCACGCTTTTCAGGCGGGTTGGCGATCGCAGTATGCGGTTGGAGTCTCAGGAAGACGCTGCTGCCCGTCTCCTGGAAATTGATTTCCTTAGTCGCCTTCTACGACATCCACGGAAGGAAATGGAGTGACGCTTTTATTAATGCGGCGCCACACGGAGCTTTTTTTGGCTGATCCCTGCGTTATGCTTGTTTGTAAGGATAGTAACAAATGTTAGAGCATAGCAAATTGTTTATTGCCCTCATGGGATCTTGTTAGGTGGGTACTCTTACCAACTTATGCATTAGATTTAAGATGATTTGAGAAAAGATGTTTAGAGTGGAGTTTTTTCTCGCTGTCTCTTTCTTAACTACAAATCGACCTGAAGACAGCGATAACATTGTAATTTGACATTTAACAAACAGCATGTCAATTCTTTACGTGATAATAAATTTCTGGTGGCACGAATAAAATATGTTTTTCTTATTCTTCTGATTTCTGATAGAATAAAATAAATCAGAAGTGGGATCTTACTAGATGTGATACGTTACCTACGTGGCTGTGACCATTTGGATACGATTCTGTTTTGACACTAGTCCAAGAAGTAAATCTAATCGATAAATTGTTCGTATACGGGTACCTAACGCATTATTTGCTATTATAACAAAATGACAAAAGAAATTGCACACATTTTTGTATGCTACCCTGTCATTTCATTGAAACATTCTTGTATCCTTGTTTTGTGATCTGCCTCACAGCTATTTCGAAGCAGCTAATATCACCTCTAATACAACTGATCGTAAGTATACAATTCCCTCGTCAAAATGTCGAGTTGGCTTACTCAAAGTGTGGGTAGCAATGTTAGGTTAAATTAATTACGCTCGCAACTAAGCTGGTAGTGATCGCACGTGACGTGACAATGAGACGGTCCTTACCGTAAGGTACTCGTAGTGGGAGTCGTTTAATAGCCTTGTTAGGTGGTCGAGATACATGCATGCTTAGCCTTGAAGGGGTAGACAGAGGTTGAAATATAACTATTCCCCATTAAGCGGTCGTGTAGCTTTGTTAAAACTAGATAAGATAGCATAATGTACTTAAGTGAAAAGTTTACAATAATATTTACAAAATAGTGTTTCCTATATAATATCATCTTACATGGTCTCTAGATGCCTAAACTAGGTCGGACCTGTATCATAGGCATCTAATGTTTCTTTTCAGGACTTAAAACAAATATTCAGACACGCTCAAGCTTTGTGCTTTGATCGCAAATCTTGCGCAATTCATCTGCCTCGGAGCAAACCAAAGAAACCCCCAGTTTCTTGTACACTTACATTATGTAATCTGTGTATGTAATTATTAAGAATTTAGTATTCTTTCATAAACACTAATGGTACAAGTGAAATGTTAATTGTAACTATTATAAAACGACTTGGACCAGTAAAGAATCAGTGATTGTGCTATGAATTTAAAAAATTTACAGATATTTAAACATCAATTACTATAACGATAATTATGTCTATATCATCTATATAACAAAAAAAAAATCGGCGACTTGACTATAGACTATAAAGAATTGATTGTCTCATCGTTGCAGCAAGAGATTTTTTTTTTTTTAATTCATTTACTTAATGAATTCGTGAATGCATTTATCAGCGTTTTAGCGAGAACTTTTTTAAAGTCATAAAGTTATACCTCATTTACTTATTTCCTATAACGAAGACCGTATATTTCACCTTCAATGTAAACTGTACTATAAACGATATCGTTGTACTGTGTAACACCCTCGTAGTGAACTGCCCGAGGGAGGCTCTACAGACGGTGAAGGTTCTAAATATCGAAAGGTCAGGGATCCAATTCGAAGCGATCGCACCGGCAGATATGAGCAGCCCTCTTCACGGAGTTTCCCAACTCGTCATAACTTTTTACAGCCCTTTCGTAACTTTATCAATCTATTAATATTAACTACAGTTCCGTGTGGCGCCGGATTAATTATAGCGTCACTGCCATTTCCTTCCGTGGATGTCATAGAAGGCGACCAAGGAAATCAATTACCACGATACGGGCAGCAGCGTCTTCCTGAGATTCCAACCGCATACTGCGATCGCCAATCCGCCTGCCAAGCGTGGCGATTATGACAAAAGCCCTCATGGTTATGAAAACCACGAAGGAGGCCTATGTCCTGCAGTGGGCGTTAAATGGCTGATTTTGATGATCAGATAATCTCGTCAAGGCGGTATGTATTCGATTTCAGTGACCAAACCTTTCTTCCTCTTTCAAGTTCGACGATAAAGAGATTTGACATCTCTTCTATCCCTGGTAGGAGTTAATTTGTAGTAATTTTTAGCACGAGCAACTGTGTCGTTGGCAACAAAACGCCCATAATTCACGTACAGTCAAATGTGAGTACAACACAATTCGATTGGACTAAAGTTTTAGGTTCCGTGTGCCGCCGGATTAAGAATAGCGTCACTCCATTTCCTTCCGTGGATGTCGTAGAAGGCGACTAAGGAAGTTAACAGCAGCGCCTTCCTGAGATTCCAACCGCGTACTGCGATCGCCAACCCGCCTGCCAAGCGTGGCGATTATGACAAAAGCCCTCATGGTTATGAAAACCACGAAGGAGGCTTATGTCCTGCAGTGGGCGTTAAATGGCTGATTTTGATGATCAGATAATCTCGTCAAGGCGGTATGTATTCCATTTCAGTGACCAAACCTTTCTTCCTCTTTCAAGTTCGACGATAAAGAGATTTGACACCTCTTCTATCCCTGGTAGGAGTTAATTTGTGGTAATTTTTAGCACGAGCAACTGTGTCGTTGGCAACAAAACGCCCATAATTCACGTACAGTCAAATGTGAGTACAACACAATTCGATTGGACTAAAGTTTTAGGTTCCGTGTGCCGCCGGATTAAGAATAGCGTCACTACATTTCCTTCCGTGGATGTCGTAGAAGGCGACTAAGGAAGTTAACAGCAGCGCCTTCCTGAGATTTCAACCGCGTACTGCGATCGCCAATCCCAGGCGGGTTGGCGGGCAGGCAGCATGGCGATTATGGCAAAACCCCTCATGGTTATGATAACCACGAAGGAGGCCTATGTCCTGCAGTGGGCGTCAAATGGCTGATGATGATGATGATAGTTAAGATGATCCACCCTCTTCGAGGGTACTAAAAACATAAAATCGCAGCTGACAGGTTTCAGTTGGTCAAGATGCAAACATACAAAAACATATACCATAAATGATTTTACAAAATGAGATTTACAAAAATAAGGAAGAAAACAACAATATACATTTGTCAGTTTACAGTTTGACAAATGTTTTTAGCCTCTAAATAGGTTTTTTTTTTAATGTCAGAACACTGGAATTTGACAAGGTTTGTACAATACATACGGGTATATATAAAAAGTAATTGACTTGACGAGATTTAGAAAAAATCGAACTCATCTCAAACGGCTTCACCGATTTTTATGATTTTTTTGTGTATATTTGGTAGATCTGAGAATAGGTGGAAAATTAATATGGTAAAACAACGTTTGCCATGTCATATAGTATATACGCATATAAATTTCCTAACTTTTGAAATTTTTCGAGCAAATTTTCAACGTACGAAATAACAGGGGCTACTCCAAAAGACGTTTAGAATTGGACAAATCTCCTATTCTAAACATCTTTATTTTAAACACCTCCACTTTAATTAATTATTCGCGTGGCAAAGTCTTCGACTTTGTCTTTTGCCCCATTACGACGTTGCGCACACGATCGACGATTGAAATAATGTAAACTACGTTTTCTAAAAGGTGCAATATACCTTTTGTGATGCTGATTTGAGTCGGCGCCGTATTTTCAGAAACTTCTTCACAAAAGGCTCCGAATACTTCGCAGAGCCAATAAAGTGAGATTCTTACATCCTATGACTTTTGCGTTGCGCGCTGACTCTACATTGGAGGCCAAACTTATTGAGCCACTCGAACATCGAGAAAAATAGAGCTACAATTATATCCGATGGTGAGTGTGTCTGTCACTCGAAATCTGATGATGATGATGTTTCTCCGACGAAGTTTCGACTGTTAAAATATAATTACGATAGATTGGTGCTGTGGATGTATGTTTGGTGTTACCACAGGGTGTTACTTTAAATGACAGGTTACGCAATAGTTTGATTAGAGGACGTTGTGGACTGAAAGAGAAGGTATTGACTACATTTGATAAAGGAATGTTTCGTTGTAAGACACCGGCCGCGCCCTGTAGGAATTGAACCCACGACCTCCGGCATGGTAATCAGACGTAATACCGTTAGATCAACGAGGCAACATTTATTTAATCATGACTTCTGAATGATAAAGCATGAACCGAATGAAACGTCATCCCAAATAACTAAGTGAGAGTATTTTGAGGCAATCAAATGACTGTAATACAAATAGATAAAGAGGGATATGTCTTGCAGTGGGCGTCAAATGGCTGATGATGATGATGACAGTTACAGACAGGAAATGTGAAGGAAAACATTATGAGGAAACCTGAGTTCGTAAGGTGTTCACGTACCTCAGCGCTTGAAATCGCCAATCCGCGCTGGGCACGCGTGGTGATTAAGCCCATACTCTCTCTCTGAGAGAAGGCCTGTGCCCTACATTGAGACGTATATAAGCTGCTTATGATGAAACAGGGAGATAGATCACAAAGTTTTTTAGGCAGGCAATTATAACTGGTACGATGAACGAGAGCAGACTATAGAGCAGCAAATCTTTTATAAGAAGCGTATCTATCACACTGATTGTACAATCAAAACTGACCGTCATGCCTGACTTTGGACACCTCTCTAAGACATGCCATACGCGCGTTGCCGGTGCGTCACTTCGTCGCTGCGATGTCGCAACACACAACATCTCCTTCGAATAAATACTGCGTTTTTGCTGCGTCAACGCACCGCAGTACCCTGTGGCGAGCACATGTCAACTCTGGGCGCGCACTATAAACTCCAACATTCCTACATCGCGCAAGCAAAATGTTTCACATGACATACCATAAATATAACGTCCGACGAACATCAGTTGGACCGGCCGTCCCCAGGCATACGATCTGCCTGGCGGGAAATTTCCCTTTATAGTGGAAGAGCACGATCACCCGCTCTTCCCTATAGTTTTGACCCCCGACAGAACAATGTCAACCTTCCTTCGCTCTCGCAGCACCCCACATACAATCAGTCTCAAAGCAAGGCCAGCATCCTCTTCCCTCTCACCTCATCAGTTCCACTACAGTCAACGCACCGACTACTGGTACTGATGGTGATCTCCCCCAACCCCTCGGCACGGTAGCCACACAGCAACAGCGCACGTTGCCAGTGGTACAGCAGCCTTCACTGGTTCCTACCACATGCGCGGTCCCCATGGTACTGTCGCCGGTGAAGTGACTGTTAGCCGCCGAACACCCTCAACCACTATTCGACTCACTGACTCAGCGCCTCCTGGCACTTCCCTATAACCCCTCCTTGCCGCTTTTCCCTGACCTCTTGTCCATTGCGCGTACCTACGTTCCGTCGCCGCACATCGTTTCAACGCACCATGTGGCATGTCGATAAGGAAGAAACCTTCCCACAACCTAAGCAGTTTTTGTAATATTTATTTGACGTGAAATGTCTTTCAGTTCGGTAGTAGGTAGTACTTGCTAAGACCGCATGCAACGAAAACATGTTGCCTCGGTGAGGGCTGTAACTCTGTAACTACGTGTCGTGTGTCGTGTGTGGTTTCATTTTTATATCGTTGTGTAGACAAAATTAGTTATTACGCCTATATTTATGACTCGTGTCGCTAGATGGCGCCAGTGCCGCGTAACACATTACGCAGTTCGAGCTAAAAATTAACTCTTAGTTAAGTAGACGTTTCACGTTAAACCAATGACCGTGTAACGCGATTTTTTTTTATTGAACGGACCGCCAAGCGAGCCTCAATTTCAGGGTAATTTCTCGACTAATGCGTACCGTTTTCCCCAACGTCAAGTGTACACCACGAGGAAGTATCTCCCTTTTTCCGTCCCATTCGTCCCGTTTGTTGTTTGTATCGGGCCGCGAGTGTCCCTGATTGTTGTCCCAACTTGCCCCGTCTACGGCCGATTGCGTCCTGAACTCCTGATTCATTATTGTAACAGGTATCTTATTCTTATTATATTTTGCTACAAGCAATAAGGCCGCCAATTGTACCGTATTTTTGTAAATATTTTATGTTTGTGTTTTTCCTGGTGCAATAAAGAATATTCTTAACTTATCTTACGAGTATGCATTGGAGGTGAAAGCTACATTGGTAATTTCTTCCTCTTTCTTAAATAGTAATTCAATGCGAATAGTATGTTTTATGTTTTTCTTGGTTTGGTTTTGTGGATCGCAGTGTCACGAAATAAATGAATGCTCTAAAATATTCTTCCATTTTTTCTTGGTCATAATTGTTAGCATTGTTGCTTTGATAATGAAAGCCCGAAAAATCGCCTAGTTTGTGTGTAACTTATTTGCTGTTAGAGAAACCGGGGTTCAGAAAGCCTGATCTAAGGTTTCCCAATTTAGCACGGAACATTGCCTTTTATTACATTAATAGATCACTCAGACATTTTATACGGCTTTTCTGTCCAGCCTTTTCTCATCAACTCTTCGCTCGCACTAAGGCTTCCAACCAATAAACTAATTCATTTAAAAAAAACTAAATTAAAAAATAACCAACAACCCGACTGCTAATCATTAACTACTAAGCAGGCGGGACCAACCTAGGTACTGATCTAAGTTATATAATTTTGGTCCCTGCTGCTTAGTAGTTAATGCTCAGGTTGTTGGTTATTTTTTATTTATATTCTTTTTGTTGCACTAACCCGTGCTGAGGACAATTTTAAAAACCTATTTAGAGGCTAAAAATTCCACTCATGCCGGGGCTTGAACCCGCGACTTTATTGAACAGCAAATTATTCTTTTTTGTTGGATTTATAACGGACACCTAGTTTTTCTTGTAACGTTTAATAAGTCACAGTTTCTGTGTTACTTTGAATATTATTTTTTTTACTTTGACTTTGACTTTATGCTGATTTATGGTTATGAAAACCACGAAGGAGCATTATGTCCTGCAGTGGGCGTCAAATCGCTGATGATGATGATGATGCTGATTTTATATTGCCACTCGCGCAAACACAACGAATCGATTGACACCTTATTTATCAAAATTTTACCACTGGTTAAGGCATTACGAGGGAACATAGAATTAGACATACTTACATACATACATACGAACTAAACGTATTACCCTCCTTTTAGGCTCAGCCGCAGTTGGGTGAAAAGAAACAACACTAGCCAGCTATCTACTAACAAAGGCCCAGCGGGTGTCTGTCGGTCTGTCCGCAATTAACGTGCAATCACAACTCGGAACTTTGACGAATTAATATTCGTTGAAACAGCCTGCCCTTGATTAATAGCAGCGTCTTCATAAAGTAGTGGGGCCACGATTTGCTAGTAAACAAAGGCCTGTCTTGCTTTCTCAAATTAAAAACCAAGTCAAAAATGTTTGTTCAATGTGGCACAGAAACTAAAGCTTAATTAACGTTTCACATTAAACATAGGTGTATTTCGAGCAAGAACTTGATTATTTAGGAGAAAAATTGGACAAAAATGTCTTAATTGACAGAAACGCAAAACATTGTGACAAACATTGACAATAGTGGTACATACGTACATTACCTAAACTCTCGCCTGATTCCAACCAAAAAGTACAAAATTGAGCAGTAATAAAAATAAATTGAGCAGATCATCAAATTAATCAGCAGAAAATTCTAAATTGATCAGAATATAATTCAAAATTGGTCAACAGAACATTGTAAGTTGAAGCTTCGAAATCGTGGATTAAAATAAAATTTATTGATTTGTTAACTGTGTTTGATGTATTTGCTGACCACATTGCTGCTCGTCTATTTATTCGGCTGACCAAAATGAATATTTCTAGGCTGAACAAATGACTTTTTTGCTAAATATCTTTTACTGATCGTATGAAGAGTTGTTGCTGATCATTATTTAGTTCATTTTAATGTCAATTTTATTCCTGGGAGACCAGTAAACATTTCATTTTCTTTTAAAAATTCTCACTTTTTCAACTCCTATGGCCACCCTAGCGCCCCACCATCGCCTCCGTGACGCGATCACTTAGGAACTTGTAATTACAGCCCGACACGTGACCAGAACTGGGTTAGACACCCTGACACCCTGTCAGGGGGCGATTTGCTATACTTCTACCCTATAGAGGAGGGGGCAGGGTAGCGTGCCAGATACTCACAGTTATAGTTGGATATTCAATGTACCAAATGTATCAAATGTACCAAATGTACAAAATGTACCAAATGTACCAAATGTCCCAAATGTACTAAGAGGTTACCAAAGAGAAGGTTCTGAATAAGCTTTGAAATACCATCCGAAGGAGAATGATTGCGTAGTTGGGGAATGTATTCAGACACCTAAGGCATGGTCTGCTACAATTCATAACGATGGGAAAAATTATTGTCAAAAGACGCGTAGGCCAAGAGAAAGAAATGGTGGTTGAGAAACACGGAGCTGACTGCCAACCTTCGCTAGTCGGAGATCCACCATAACCAAAAGAAGAAGATTGAATGTATTGAATAGGCCTACGAGATGCTTCTGCACTGTCCTGTAAAGTTTCTACAACACTGTTCATCAAGTCGATATGTGAGGTGGTTTTGGACTGTCCTGTAAAGCTTCTATAACACTGTTCGTGAAGACGATCTATGAGATGATTCTGCACTGTCCTGTAAAGCTTCTACAACACTGTTCGTGAACTTGATCTGTGAAGTGATTCTGGACTGTTCTGTAAAGCTTCCACAACACTTTTCATGAAGTTGAGGTCGTCTAGAATAGATCACTTTTAGTGATAAAGCCGCCGTATGTACCCTTAGGTTAATAAATATAACATGTGTAATATTTTAATTTGTTTTGGGTACAAAAAAGTGTTCTCTTTTTAAGTTGGGCGAGGCGCAGTGTTCAAATAGCAGTTTTTGAATGTCCGAAAGTAGAGAGGTATATCTCTAGAAATTACTGTTTTCAAGGGAAAATTGAAAACTAAGATTATTATTATTATGCCATACTAAGCGCTACGCGTACGGGAAAACCCACTTTGAGGCCAAGTGAGGACATAAAATTGTGTACACAACACGGGCTGTAAAATAGAAAGCCCTCTATCGCATATTTATTTGATATGAAAACCCTTCCACATTATAATCGTTAACGTAAATTTGTAGTTTATCTCATAGAAAAACCGGCCAAGTGCAAATCTGACTCGCGCACGAAGGGTTCCGTATCATTAACTATACAAAATTTTAATATTTCAAGCGTCTACCGGTTGCCATTATTAATGTCGAGAAAAAAACGGCAAAAAATCACGTTTGTTGTATGGGAGATCACCTTAAACATTTATTTTATTCTGTTTCCAGTAACTGTTGTTATAGCGGCAACAAAAATACATCATCTGTGAAAATTTCAACTTTCTAACTATCACGGTACATGAGATACAGCCTGGTGACAGACGGACGGACGAACGGACGGACAACGGAGTCTTAGTAATAGGGTCCCTTACCCTTTGGGTACGGAACCCTAAAAAAACTATGATAACAAACTTAACTTTCAAAATCAAAAGTGTTTTATTCAATGTAGCACAGGAAATGCGACTTAATGAACGTTACAAGATAAACTAGGTGTCCATTTCAAAATCTAGATCATTTTGGAGAAGAAATGGACAAAAAACTCCAACTTTTCAGTTGGAACATCAAATTTATACAAATAATACAATCATGTATTTCAAATACAAATATCTTTAATAAGAAATGCAATTTTCCACAGTCAATTGGGTATTTGACAAAATATCAAATGATTTACTTTTAAAACGGAATTTTGTATGAAAATACAGCCTTATGACGTCACATTTCAGAGCACTCTTTTTATGTTTAATCTATTTAAAATTTAAAATTGTAATAACTAGTAATTGACTAAAAGCTATACATTTTCCGAGATATTTTGTAATTTTTGTTTTAATCGAGCATATGAAATAATTTATTATTGATCGTGTCAAATACCGTATTGAAACCCTTGCTCTCGAACGGGGAAAAGCTGTACGTCAGGAGCAAGTGTCTTCCCTTAAGTAAATGTTACAAGTCAAAGCAAATTAGTGTTAAATAGTGTACCAGGACAAAAAAAACCGGACAAGTGTCGGAAGTCGGATTCGCCCACCGAGGGTTCTGTACATGTTATTAAGGATTGGAGTCTCCGAGTTTTTGCCGAGCTTTTCCCGAACTTCAAAGACATTTTTTCTGATTTAATTAGAATAGTATAGTTTTCAGATTTTTCCCTGTACTTGTAGAATAACACAATATTGCTTGGCAAAGTTCATAGTACCAGGTCAACGGAAAGTACCCTATAAATTTTGATTCCTTTGAGCGTCGAAATATACGTTTTTTGAGGCATAAACGACCGTATTTGTTTTCACAGCTTTAAGGGACTGCAGATCTGAGTATATGATTTTAATTTCAACTCGATAACTCTACGCGTTCCCGAGATAAAAGGTCTTCATAGACAGACGGACGGACGGACGGACAACACAGTGATCCTATAAGGTTTCCGTTTTTTTTTTTTTTCATTTTGAGGTACGGATCCTTAAAAATTAAATTAAGTATTAATCGCTAAGCGTGGCGATTATGGCAAAACCCCTCGTAGTTATGAAAACCGCGAAGGAGGCCTATGTCCTGCAGTGGGCGTCAAATGGCTGATGATGATGATGATTGAAGGAAAAAAAAAAGTTCAAAGCTTCAATTAAGCCATTTTAAAAGAACAATAAATCGTTATCTTAAAAGAATAACAACGTATTGTTTTAGTGATTATTATGTTGTATGCAATTTCAACTACAAAGTTAAGTTTACAATATTATAATAACACGATAACTGCCAATAGGGCACTCGTATTGTTCAATGTAAAGCTCTGAAGGACCAATATGAAACGCACCTTTATTTATAAGCCTTGTCTGTCACTTGGCTAAAGCTAATTTGTTTAAAATCTGCCCTCTAGAGGTAAACGACGACAGCTGATGTCAATCTTTCCGATGCACGTTTTGGCGGTCGGAACTCGAATAGGTGAAACAGAACGTTCACTCACTTTCATCTCCAAAGTCAAAGTGGAAGTCAAAACGGGTAATTTTTTTAGAGCAAATAAAAAGAAAATACAAAATCCGAACAATCACAAAAAGCTGCGTCATAAAGTAAGGCACAACACAGTACAAAAAAGTTACATAAATTATTAAAAAAAAACGCCCCAGGACACACCTGACCCAAAATATTCCATGACGCTAGCAGCGTTCCCCCGCTGCACCACCAGGGAAATCCTTGGCATCAGGTATGCCCCGGAACCATGGTCATACCATGACCCCTTATCAACTCAAAATCAAAGTAAAAATGGTTTTATTCAAAGTAAGTAACAATCCTTATAAACGTAGGTGTCTATTTCAAAATTTAGATCGTTTTGGAAAAAAATGACTGCCTCGGTGGTCTAGCGGTAACATTATCTAATTGCCATGACAGATTCTAGGTCATTCATGAACCTTGGACTTCAAAGCATTTTTGCCTAAAACGCCGTTTTTGTGGATATAACTAAATACGTATAGTTGACCTCAAATCAACCTTTACCATTACAGTCAGTAACATTAAAGGCGACTTTATAATAAAAATGTAAAGATTGATGTGCTATTAACTGGTATAATGTCCGACAAATAACTGGGACAAATAATTTTGACTTCGCATGAACGTATTTCGGGTAGATATTGGGTAGATGAAGAGATCACTTTTAATGACAAGGGCACCGTCTGTACGGTTAAGTCGTACGGTTTTTATGTACGATAAAGTGTTATCTATCTATATATTAATTTTATTATATCCAACAGTGAGACAGCCTTCTGTTTCGCATCGCCCTTCTTGTTTCTGGCGACCAATCAGAGGCGCCGAGGGAACTGTCATCGCGGCACACGTTCAGAAACACACGCTTTTTAATTACCACTAATGATCGCCATGTTTGAAGATTTTTTCGGAATGCACGCACGTTTTGTAATGTAACAGAAGAACTATATGCAATCACCATAAACCAACAAAAGTAAAACGCTGAAAAGACAGAAATAAACCGGCCAAGTGCGAGTCGGACTCGCGCAAGAAGGGTTCCGTACCATTATCTATACAACATTAGACACAAAGATAAAAAAACAGCAAAAAAATCGCGTTTGTTGTATGGGAGCCCCCCTTAAATAATAATTTTATTTTTTGTTATAGCGGCAATAAAAATACGTAATCTGTGAAAATTTCAACTCTCTAGCTATTATGGTTCTTGAGATACAGTCTGGTGACAGACGGACGGACGGACGGACGGACAGACAGATAGCGAAGTCTTAGTAATAGGGTCTCGTTTTTACCCTTTGGGTACGGAACCCTAAAAAACTGAAATAAAAAATAACCAACAACCCGGCAGCTGACCATTGACCAATAAGCAGGCACGGACCCAAATTCAAAGTCGCAACCGAATGTTCAGGTCGGGTTGTTGGTGGTCGGTTTTTTATTTTATTTTTTTAAATTCTTACTCCCACAATCGTGGTGGAAGTAAGAACTATTAAAAGTGCCCTACAGTAAGAGTTTGTTATACGTTTATTTATTCAAAATCCTTAACACAATTTCGCCAAACTGCAAAGCAGTTTGTCGCCGAAGTGCACATGGCCTTTTAGATTTTAAGTTTTTATACTATGTGATTTCTGTGTAACTCTTGCTGGTGATCCTTAATAAAATAAAAATAAATAAATAAATACCTTGGGACTGAGATAGGCTAATACGAGTACACCTTCTGTTGTCTTTAATCTGTGCTAGAGGCAAGGGAATGATGGATGGAATGCCTTGTTTCACTTGTGGTTAGGATGTTGTGTTTTTTTCCCTGTTTTACACGGACGGTGTGGTTTGTTTGGGTGTACCATTCACTAATAGGGCCCGGAATAGAAGCGGGTTTATAAATAAAATGCCAGATCTTCTGCTTTCAGTCTCTCTGTTTTGTTTAAGTCGTGGTGATTTTGGACAGTTTAAACAAGGTGGAGTTCAAAGGGTTGGATTAATCCGGTTCAATTCACGTAATTCAACTTAGCTTTTGTATCTGAGGTCATTGCCGGATTAAGCCGACGTGGGGCGTCTAGCAAATTATGTCAGGTTCCCTTGGTTTGCTTTAGGTCATACATTTTATGGTATTAAATACATAATTAAATAAAACAAATAGTTAAACTTTAATTTGGGCAAATTTAGACATAATATCGATTTCTTTGAGTAAATCGTGATGATTAAGATGTTTTTGGCCCATCGTGTTCCTTAACAAATTTTTGATACGTTTTAATGTTAATAATGAGCATTCACCACTGCAGTGGGTGATCATGAGATACAAATAAATGCGCGAAACAAATTGATATAATTATTTTTTTGCGGTCAGAAACCGTTAGTGCGTGGCGCCCCCAAATGCGCGGGGCCCGTAGCATTAGCTACTCTTGGTAAGTGGCTAATCCGCCACTGTCTGAGGTCTACTTACATAACATACATAAGCAGCCTATATACGTCCCACTGTAGGGCACAGGCCTTCTCTCAGAGAGAGTATGGGCTTAATCACCACGCGTACCCACCGCGGATTGGCGATTTCAAGCGCTGAGGTTTGTGGATAGCTCAGACACTCAGGTTTTCTCACGATGTTTTCCTTCACAGTTAGCGAGTGGTATTGCTACTATAACTTCACAAATGTATATAACATAGAAAACAAAGTCATAGATAGTTACATGCCCGCACTGGGGATCGAACCCACTAGGCTACCACCGCTATATTATACGGTCTACGTAAATTCTCCAAATACCGGGTTGCAGCTTAAACGGTCAATTCCTGACTCATTTTTAGCTTAATTCTGGAATCATTTACATAGTTGAAAAAAAATTTACTTTTCAATGTCCTAACTAGGGCCGTCGGTAATAATTTTTAAGATTTTAGAAACTTAATAAGATCAAAAACAAATCGCAAACATGAGTCTAAATTATCACTAGATATGGTATGATATTATTTGAGCTGTTTTGGTAATAAAGAAATATACCAAAATGACTATCACTGAATATGTTAGTGACGTCGGTCGTCAAAATTCTATTAATAGGATTTTTATTTCTGTACTTTCAAAAATGCCTTGTTTTATACTGTAATGCGCGCACTCCAATAAGTTCCATACAAATCCGTGCGCTCGGAAAACCTAGCCTTAAATCGTGGGAAACGGATGCAAAGGCCTGTGATGATTGCATTTTTTGTAATAATAAAATAAAAATGCGGTTTCACGATTTTTCTGTACGCTGCAAAGGCACTGCTTCAATAATACTGCTCCAAACCATAAGTGTTAAGCAGAGAGGACAATGAGCAATCTTCAATCTGCAACAATTAGGTACTTACGTATCATCATCATCATCATTCAGCCACAAGAAGTCCACTGCTGGACATAGGCCTCCTCCATGGATTTCCAAAAAGACCGGTTGGAAGCGGCCTGCATCCAGCGTCTTCCTGCCACTTGGATGATGTCATCTGTCCATCTTACGTATAGCCTTTATAAAAGATCTACACTTGCTGCGGTCTCGAACGGCGACTTCGAGGTCTTCCCAACCCAACCCTAGCATTTTTGCCTCTGACGTAACTGATCGCCGCCAGGTGGTTTGTGGACACCATTTGTTGCTACAAGAGGCTCTGCCTGGTTGGATGTTGGTCTGACCTACGGGACTTGTGGCCGAGCCACCTCCTTTCTAGCCAGGATTTCTGCATTAATGGACCTCTGCTTCGTCAGTCTCCACAATTCTGCGTGTGAGATGGTAAGGTAATCCATCTGAGGCATTTATTTATAAACCCCTGCAGCTTGCTGGCCAGATCTTTTCGGACGAACCACGTTTCGCATCCGTACAGCAGGAATGACTTGACATCCGACTCGAATATCCGCAGCTTAGTTGAGAGAACCGTAGAGGAAACCTGAGCGTCTAAGGTGTTTACATACCTCAGCGCTTGAAACTCTCAATATCTAAGGCATAATATTTTTTTTAATTATTTTATAATTATTAATCTGAAAAAAAAAACGCATAAAACAAAGATTGTTGTAAAACACTCTCATACACACGTTTCAGCAACGGGAAAAAAATGCTTCTATTTTATAATATTTATTTTCTCGGGAAAATAAGTGACATAGGTGGTAGCCTAGTGGCTAGAACATTGGACTCGGAAGCGGGAGACCCAGGTTCGATTCCCAGTGCGGGCATGTATCTATGACTTTGTTTTGTACAGTTATGTACATTTGTGAACTCGCTAAAGGTGAAGGAAAACATCGTGAGGAAACCTGAGTGTCTAAGCCTCAGCGCTTGAAATCGCCAATCCGCGGTGGGCACGCGTGGTGATAAAGCCCACTCTCTCTCTGAGAGAAGGCCTGTGCCCTATAGTGGGACGTATATAGGCTGCTTGTGAAGTGACATAGTAATTTCTGAGGTTAACACGCGCAGTAAACATAGTAAAACTGGATTTTAATGGATATTTACTCGTTTACTTTTCCATTTTACAATTTTCCGATGTTTCGGTATTTTGCAAGTGCCGTGGCTCACGAATCAGTTCTTTTTAATACTGAAAATACTTTTCTCATTTCTACTTTTCTCAGCACGAGTACAGTGGTTATAGTGTGTGTGTGTATGGCTTGAAAACAGTGACCAAGATAAAGAGCCGGATAGTTTGCTGTGAAAGATAAGAGCCTCTCTAACGACACAGACCTTCTCTCCGAGAAAGATAGAGATTGTATACGACAATGGCAATGACAAAATTGGAAGACTAGTAATTCGTTTACTGCGGACAATGCACGAGAAAACTCCACAAAAACTTGTAAGCGGAACCATGATCTCACCGCGAGGGGAGCATCACCTCTAGGGTTGTCAACATTTGTGTCGTTAAAAATACTTTAGCCGCAGTTTTTCACCTGAAACGTCTTTCGGCTCGGCAGTAGGGGATCACTGGCTAACATGTCGCCTCAGCGAGAGCTGTAACTGTAACTTCGTTTCGTGTGCAATTCATTTGCATTTTCAAATCGTGAGCAAAGTAGCCATTACTGAAATGCTCGTGGCTCGTGCCGCTAGATGGCACCAGTACCGCGTAACACACATTGCGCAGTTTAAGCTAAATATTCATAATTCATAACTCTATTGCGACCATGTAGTTGTTTAGTTGTTACATTTAGGGTTTGTCTCATACATTATACCCACTTAGGGCACAGCAATTTTCAAGCAGAATGCAGTATTAAAACAAAATAAGTTTGACAATAGGCCATTAATTTTTTAAATCAATGAACATCCTTTTATATCACCTGTTATTTTTGGGCTCACTCTGTAACTTACGAGTACTTAGTAAGATGCAAATAAATGAATAAAGTATTATTATTAAATAGAATTACATCTGGCAACAGAGTGAATTTCATACATAGCTACTGGATTGAAATTGATTTAGTAGGTATATATATAATATTAAAATAAAAAAAAGAACTCTACAATTTCAAAAATAAAAAAGATTAAATTATAGGTCTATAAAATTTGATAAAATTAAATTAAATTAAAACCTATACAATATCTCAATTAACGTTTACGTAGACATTTCACTTAAACGGCATTTTTTGCCGCTCCACTTTCTGTTAGTGTATAGCGACTAGTGATTGTGTGTTTAATTACATTATTTTTTAAATAAGACTCAAACTATTGCGAGGAGAATTGACAGCTACCGTCACTTATTCACCGAGTAGGCAGCCAAAGCAAGCAAACATCTCACGCAATTTATTTACAGTGGATTTGGAGCTTGTTTCACTCATTAGTTGAACCTCAAACCGACGGCCGTGTAACCCGACGCAGCCCCACCCGCTTTTCTGAACAGTGAACGAAATTGAACTGTCACTCTCGAGTCCGGTGACGCTGAATCGGATATACTCTGCTCCAGTCAGTAAATGACGCTAAATCGCGTATACTTGGTTTCATTCCGTCCGTATATCCATCTGTCGGTCTGTCCGTCTATCCGTATGTCGGTCTGTCTGTCCGTCCGTCTAGCCATCTATCCATCGTTGATACTATCACTAGTTTATCCCGGTAAACTTCGTACCGCCATCCACAGAATCCGTTTATAGGATTCTTCTTACCATGGCAACGCAATAAATAAATATCTTAGAGTTTGGCTTGAAAAAAGGTTACGGTAACAATACAATATTGTACCGGAATATCAAGTATTCTATATTTCAATTCAGATCTGTGTCTATCTGTAAGCCAAGTTATTGCGTGATTGAGTAACAATCATCCAAACATGTTCACAAACTTTCATATTTATAATATTACTAGCCTTTGCCCGCGACTTCGTCCACGTGGAATGAGTAATTTCTGGGATAAAAAGTATTTTATGCCCTTCCCCGGGACTCAAACTATCTCTATACTGAATTTCATTTAAATCTGTTTGAAAAAAGGTTACGGTAACAATACAATATTGTACCGGAATATCAAGTATCCTATATTTCAATTCAGATCTGTGTCTATCTGTTCAGCCATCCAAACATCTTTACAAATTTTCACATTATACTCGTAATATTAGTAGGATAAATATCTACAATTGGCAACCCTAGTCACCCCATTGGTCAAACTTGGGCGCCAGACAGACAAGACGCGTGATTAATCATCCCCACCCTCCCCTTGAATGTCAATCCGTTTGCACAGACGCAGTTTGGTCGAGAACAGCTGTTGTTCTAAGGAAACGAAGATTTTAATCAGTCCGTACTCGACCACAGTTGGATGTAGGCCTCCCTCAAGGCACGCCTCTTCCTTTTGTCCTCGGCCAGCTACATCCAGCCACTGCCGGCTATCTGCCTTGGATAGTCGGTTCAACGAGTAGGCAGTAGTTGTCTGTGGCTAATAGACATGAGTAAATTTCGATTAGAAAAATTTACAAACAATCACCTGAAAATATTGGATTAATACATAGAATGGACCCTTGTTAAAATGACGTAAGAGTTGTTCAGAGTTGCACTGAGTATTGAGTGTTTTAAAGAGAGCTGACTGTGATGGAGCGATGGAGAGGCATTTCAAGAAGAAGATTGGATCAATTTTCAACTCAAGAGTCAGTTTGAAGAAGTTTGAAGATGAAGTTGATAGAGTAATAAACAGTGGCCAGCTACTCTATCTGTCGCTGAAGCTCATTACACCTAGAGAACTGTCTAAAGCTGTTAGAAAACTAAACAACAAAAAGGCCTCAGGTTTTGACCTGATTACTGGAGAAGTACTAAAATATGTACCAAAAAAACCAATTGTCTTCCTGATCATGCTGTCCAATGCTACACTTAGACTCCAGTATTACTCCAAAGGTTTCATAAATATGCATGTTACCAAAACCTGGTAAACCCCCACCCCACATGAACCCCTCTCATATAGATCAATAAGCCTCATACCAACTTTGTCAAAGCTGTTTGGAAGGATCTTCCTCCACCTGTATTGGAAGAAGAAAAATAGTTCCAAACCACTAATTCGGTATCAGGGAGAAACATTCCACTTTGGAACAAGTGAAAAAAGAATATTATGCTGCTGTATTCCTCGACGTACAACAAGCCTTTGACAAGGTCTGGAACAAAGGGCTTTAAGATAAGATAAGAATATTCTTTATTGTACCAGGAAAAACACAAACATGACATACATACTGCTAAAGTTATTTTTGACAGATAGGAAGTTCCAGGTCAAATTTGGAGAGGACACCTCATTTTTACACGACATCCCGGCCTTTGTGCTACAAGGGTCAGTGCTCGGTCCTGTGCTATACTCGATTCACACTGGATACTTACCCTGTATTAAAGAAGTGCTAACTGCGACTTATGCTGATGACACAGAATGTCTTTCTAACAATAAGGACCCAAACACTACCGTACAAAGTCTGAGGTATCAATTGAATAAAGTGGACGAATGGTTGGAAAAGTGGAGGATGAAATCTACTACCACAAAGTCAATTCAACTCACTTTCAAGTTGAGGAAGGGTGACTGTCCGCCAGTTACAATGGGAGAAAACACACTACAGAAAACACCAACAGTCCTGTGTTAAATATCTCGGGCTCCATTTGGATATATAACTAATATGCGCGCATCACATTAAAACAAAAAAATACGAGGCAACTTTGCAACTTAACCGCCTGAATTGGCTAATAGGTCCACAGTCATCTCTCTCACTGACCAACAAGTTACTTGCATATAAATGTATCACAAAACCAAGCATCATAGCACCATATTTGGAATACAGCTCTGGGGATCTGCCAGTAATTCCAACCTTGAACTACTCAAGGGTTCCAGAATAAAGCACTGAGAATTATATTTGGCACCACATTGTAGAAAAGGAATTCAGAGATACGCGAGTACTTGAAAATGCCAACCATTAAATAGAAAGTAAAACGATACTGCAAGACATATAAAGAAAGGCTGAAAGTTCACCACAATACACTGGCTAGGGATCTGGTAAACTAGGACAGACCAATTAACAAGCTCAAGCGATGCGAAGCTTGCGGCGTGCAATCCGCCTTTTGTATACTCAGTAGCAAAATGGATTGATCTGACAATGAAACACTACTGTTGACTTTGTGACTTCAAAGACACAGGAAACGAAAGCAGATACAAGTCAACGACGAGTCTGGGAGAAATCATTATCAAGTAATCGAGTGGAAGAGAGCCACTACTATGTATCCCATGTAACGAAACCTCGTTCATATCTTTGATATGACTCAAGTGGGGCGAGGTGGGCCGTCGAATACGATTGAACAAAATGGCGTCGACGGTGATAATCGCGGCGATATCGCCGCGACGGCGCAGCGTCATCGCATCGCTTTCAAATCGCTCGCAAATCGCTAGTGTGATAGGGCTCTTAAAGGATCGTGGCAATTAGAACACCCAACTACCTGGGTAGGCACAGGTCTACCTCTTTTGACACAAGCGTGAGTTTTTGTCCTTGTTTGATCACTACCACAGCACAGATAAAGCTAGTTTCTAAATAACTGACTATCTTGATTGGTGTTATGATGATTCATGTTCGAGGACACCAAGTGGTCTAATCGCTCTAAGCGATCTCTTCTATACAAAATGTTACTTTCAAAGTATTTCGAGAGAAAATCCAATAGATTCCCTTAAGAACAGATAGATCTATAGATATAATAACACTAGAGAATATAGCTGTTTGTATCCAGTCCGGCCTTAGTGAATTAATTAAACTCTATTGCATTAGAACTGTTGGTTCTACAGTTAAGGCGCTGTTGGTGCTGTTTTATGTCTCTTTGGGATAAACTAATAGAAGGTAGGGGTCAGGCTTATAGTTTAGTTTCCCGTGGGTTAATATTTATTTTAAGTTTATAATAGATGGAGTTGTGTGAGCCAATGTTGTCTTTTAAAAATAGATGGCGTTGTGCAAGAATCGTATAAACGGATTCGATGGCGGTACGAAGTTCGCCGGGACAGCAATATATATATTTTTTTTTTTTTCAAAAATGGAAAAATGTACAAAGACATTTCAAAAGTCATAGAACAAAGTTGTAAATGACAGACTAGCCCTACATTTTTCAGGAATTGTGTATTTTCGAAAAAAAAAACCCTGTATTTGTAAAGTGGTAGGGCAGCAAAATGAAAGCACCCATTGTTCCGTAGCCGGGTAAAAACAAAAAAAATATGATTCCAACTCGTTAGTACGCAGAATGCCAAAAAAATATGAAAGGCAGCAACTAGATTAAGCAAAGTTAAGGTGGCAGACAAAATAAAATTTGAAGATCCAGAAGGCTCACTACAACGATGTTTCCGAGTTGCGATTTAGGGCCGGTAAGGGACGTCTCAGGCGGACATAATACCTAGAGGATATATTAGCAAAGGGTAAGTTAAAAAGTACCCGAAACCAGCGTGCGTGCATGCAACGACTAATTAATGTTGATGAAGAGATAGAGATTTGTCAGGATCGTGGCAAGTGGCAGACCCTGCTCTCTGCCTACCCCTCCGGGATACAGGCGTGAGTATATGTATGCATGTATGTATATTACTCTCAGGGATAAGCACTGAGTAGAAATCCCATCTCTAATTCCTACAAGTGCCATAGTTGGACCCTCTTGAAGCAGAGTGACCGCTCGGGACTCTTGGAATTCAGTCAGATCTGGCCTAATGACCTTCTAAACTTAATTAACTCTCACCTCAATCAATAACAACACTCAGAAGCCTTCAAAGACCACATAAAATAAGGGAGCTTTTATGTACCTAATTAAGAATTCAGAAGATTCAATGACGTCGTGACGGTTTTAGGTGTGTATAGACTCTTGGCCAAAACGCTGATGTTCTTTTGCTTTTTATTTTCATGGACAATGCTACTTTATTATTTGGTGGGCAGTTTGAAGAAAAAAAAATAACTTTTTTTATTCCACTTTGAAATATTATTCCCCATATGGTTTTGAGCAATACATATTTAAAGATATAATAATAATAAATATAATTAAAAACATCCATGTGCCTCAGTATCTTACTTGGTGAATCTGTCCAAATTGGTTCATTCCACTAATACTTTTAACTACTTCTGTTCTTCAAACGTTAACAATCGTATATCAATAGCCATGTTAGAAAAAAAATATGGCACTAACAATGTATTAGGGCTTGATCATACGGAGTCGGTCACTGAAATCAGCGCAGAGCCAAATCAGTGCTGAACCGGTACTGACCCGATTCTAACCCCGTATAAATAAATTCAGCGCTGTCGCGTAGTAGGTACTAACCTACTTGTTTACTGACCTCCACTGACTCTATGTAAACTTAAAAAGTCAGTTTCAGGCGTCAGCAATGACGTCAGTGCAATGCAAAGTCAGTGCTGACCCGGCACTGACCCGATACTGCCTGTATTCCTACTAGCTCAGTTTGACCCCGTGTAAATGTATTTCAAAGTCAGTCCAGCGCTGACGCAGAGTACTGAGTTGTTTACTGGCCTCCACTGACTATGTAAAGGGAAGAAGTCAGTTCCGGGCGTCAGCACTGAAGTCATTGAGTGACTCCGTGTGATCCACTCACTATGCCCACATCCGATTCGACTTTCTACTTTACCTGGTTAGTGGACTCAATTCAATAAAGCACTTCAGTAAATGCATTCCGTATACATACCTACATTATAGGGGATCTCCTAGCTCTTTCTGTCCTGGAGGGGAATGGTATATAGTTCTCTCTCGCACAATTTCCTGTGAAAAATGACAGCACTCTGGGAAACGTCAGTCAAAAGTAGAATTGAAATAGCGGAGTGCTTTTTGGGATGTTTTGGGGACCGTTGTTCAACGAAAAATCTCTTCAGCCCGATATGAGGACATTTTTCACAAGCATGCCCTAGATGCTTTATTCCGAGATGAGTAATTTTTTTCTTTCAGTGTTGCGACCGACACAACTGTTTTTTGAAATTAATACGAAAAATCGATGATTGAATTATAATTAAACCTGTTTATGGTATCAGAAACTAATAACATATTAAAGCGTTTCAAAATAATTCAATGATTCATTAACTGGTAAATTAAGACTAATAAATGTTGATGTCGCCCGTATCGGCGGGCGGGATTAAGAATAACGTCACTCAGGACTAAGGAAATCAATTACCAGGGGACGCGCGGCAGCGTCTTCCTGAGATTCCAACCGCATACTGCGATCGCCAACCCGCCTGCCAAGCGTGGCGATTATGGCAAAACCCTTCATGGTTATGAAAACCACGGAGGCCTGTGTCCATCAAATAGCTTTTGATGATGATAATGATTAAATAGGTTTTTAAAATGCGCTTTGTTCTAAATAATGTAGAAATTATTTTATTTCTGACCAAAACCGTATTTTTCGCAGTACGCTTGAATGATACCCATTTATAACAGTATTGTGTTTCGATTAAAATGTCAGTTTTGTGAGGCAAGCCTTCCGCAGATCCATACTCTTGCGTTACTGACAGCTGAGGTCAGGTACGTCCGTCCCGCTCCAACTTAGGGTGACCTTATACGCTTAACGATCTACCCGTCTCACTCGGAAAGCAGGTGACCTATATCGCGCGAAGAGGCTAGGTTTCATTCAGTGGACATACAGGGTGAATGAAAGAATGTTGTTTAACGCCAAAGCTTTTGAACGTAAAAGTTAACGTTTAATTAGAAAAGTCGACAGCACATCAATTTATGCAATAAAGAATTAAAATAAATCAGGCAATCTGTGTATTTAAGTTCATATTTTGAGAAGATAGAGCACAGGGCAGACAACATAATTATGAATATATTATGAAATAACCTTTCAGTCATCCTTTTCCAGAACCTGTCCTAAAATAACATTTATGTGCATACACTCTATTCAACTACGTTACGGGCGACTTTTCAACAAAAATATAAAGGTTGACCTGCTGTCGACTGTATGTACTTGACTGTTGGCTGAACGTAGCAGACTAGCAGTGCAGTCAACGGCAGCTCAATTTTGTACACGGTGTAACGAAATCCACCTTAATATCACAAAGATAATTATAGATATTTACAATAACAACTTTATCTAATTTAAAAGCCAATCTCGATTAGCTTTCATGTTTTGTAACAATTTAAGTAACTAAATGATTTGGTTAAAGTATTTATTTACATTCACATTTTAAATTTGTTAAAATATTAGTCTAGTTTGGCTTAAGTCGTCACGTCTTGTAAGCTTGTTTACATTTTGCTGATCTTACGTGTGTGTGTGTGTATGCTTTGGGTGGCATTTTAGATGTAGATATAAAATGCCACACAAAGCATACTAGCAATGTAGACTGTTAAATCTATTCTGAATGTTATTGACTGTTTGTTACCTATTTTACATACCAATAGAGTGAAATAAAATAAAACAAAATGGGGGGCTCTATAGAAAAGCGTGAAAAAATTATGTATCATTTTTTCCATATACACAGGTAGAAAGATATCTAGAGAAGTGATAAGGCCGCCATCTGTACTCTTAGGTTAAGAAATATCTGAGTAATTTCCATTTTTATGTACAATAAAGTGTTCTCTAGAATAATAAATTTTGTCTATGTCTATGTCTATGACATATTGTACATAGTTTAATGCCGCAAGTGGTTACTTAAAATCACCTGAGCAATATTTTATAAAACTACAATTCATGTTTTACTATGACAATACGACTTACATTGCATAGACGATTAACCCACGTACATCGAATTGTCGTAATAGATTACGAATTGGAGTTTTATGAAACGCGGCCCGGTTTTTTTTTACAATTTCATAAAATATTCGCACCCAACTTAGATAACAAATTAACTGGAATCGACTTCAGTACCTCTAGACTGTGAGGTCCTGGGTTCAATTTCGCGACGCTTTGTACCTACCACCGTATCAAAAAACATTTTGAGATTAGGAATGACACACCATGTATATCTAGCACTTTCCTGTGTTACAGACAAACTAGATAATCTCGTTACTTATGCATGCTGAATTATTTTTATTTCTCGGGGAGGATGTGTGAGTTGCGAATACACTTGGGAGGAAATAAATCGGCTATTCGCACTTTATCTGCCCGAATTGGCTTTTGTTTCGGGTCTGAATCGATATTGAATTATACAACGTGTTATAGTGACGCAAAGTGTAAAAACCGTTTTTAAAGGGCCATCGCCTACGACGACTTCATAAGCGCTGTTGAGTGATGCAAACGCGCTGCAGCATAGCGTGTGTTTTACTTCCGTTTTTGCGTCCGCGCGCGTGTATCGCGTTTGAATCTCGTTTTTATGTCGTCGTGGGTGTTAAACCATTACAGTGGTTAATGTTACTTTGTGATTGTAATTTGTTTGTTGTTTAATAATTAAATCATAAATGAAAGAGTTTAAATTTTTTTACTTAGTTTTCTCTTCGTATCAATACGTCAATAAAACATACGGTGTTATTAAAAAACCGGCCAAGTACGAGTCGGACTCGCGCACGAAGGTTTCCTTACCATTATCTATACAACATTTGAATATTGTAAGCCTGTCGCCGTTATTAATATCGAGCAAAAAACCGAAAAAAATCACGTTTGTTGTATGGGTTGAATATTTATTTTATGTTGTTTTTAGTATTTATATCGGCCACAGAAATACATAATCTGTGAAAATTTTAACTGTCTAACTATCACGGTTCATGAGATACAGCCTGGTGACAGACGGGCGGACGGACGGACGAACAGCGGAGTCTTAGTAATAGAGTCCCTCACAATTTGGGTACGGAACCCTAAAAACCGGCCAAGTGCAAGTTGGACTCGCGCACGAAGGGTTCTGTGAAATTATCAAAGATCGAGAAAAAACGGCAAAAAAATCACGTTTGTTGTATGGGAGCCCCCTTAAATAATTATTTTACTTTAATTTAATTATTTATTTTTGATGCGAATATAGAACTAAATATTCTGTGAATCGGAACGACGTTTCCGCTCAAACACTCTTTAAATGCGGTTTAACACTCCGTGACATTGAATGATGTCCGTGGTAAAGACTGTCGGTGTTAATAAGCAGCCTATATACGTCCCACTGTAGAGCACAGGCCTTCTCTCAGAGAGAGAGTATGGGCTTAATCACCACGCGTGCCCACCGCGGATTGGCGATTTCAAGCGCTGAGGTATGTGAATAGCTCAGACACCCAGGTTTCCTCACGATGTTTTCCTTCAACGCTAGCGAGTGGTATTGCTACTATAACTTCACAAATGTACATAACTTAGAAAGAAAAGTCATACGTACATGCCCGCACTGGGAATCGAGCCTGGGTCTTCCGCTTCCGAGTCCAATGTTCTACCCACTAGGCTACCGCCGCTTCGCTGTCGGTGTTATTTGAAATGTATTTTATGAAGATTATGTTTTGTCTTTTTCATCATCATCATCATTCAGCCACAAGAAGTCCACTGCTGGACATAGGCCTCCTCCATGGATTTCCAAAAAGACCGGTTGGAAGCGGCCTACACCCAGCGCCATTTAATTTGAATAGCAACTAAGTATCATCTAATGAAAGTAACACTGTGCAGCGTACCCAAGCCCCTGCGATACTGTCCTTATGCAGGGCTCGTTGTTAATAAATAAAGATTATATTTTTGTAAAATAAATGAATTGAATTGAATTTTTTCATAAATGTACCTTACAAATTGTGGTTATTTGAATAAATTCTTTTTTATCTTATCTTAAAACACTCCGTATATAAACGCAGGACAAAAAGTATATGGTTGGTAGTCTTTCTCTTTTAAAGCCTCATCGATGGCTGTTTTATGCCTCATGTATGGAGTATTTTATGGAATCGTGTTTTTGTAAATAAAACGGCCGATTATTTTTTTGGAAGAGGTTTGATTTTGCCAAAAATTAACTAAAGGGCTATTTAAATTCATCTAATTTTTCGCTCCATTGTCGCTTTTCCAGCGCGAAGTTATTGTATTTTACTGGTCATCGAAAATGAGGCCAAAAGTTCACCCAACCCCTAATGTTTGGCATTAAAAAATGTTCTACAGCTGTAGGCAGGTTGATGATCAGCTTTGCAAACATTTTTTTCTTCTGGAACTATCTTTGCAAGAAATGAGTGAAAAATCACAAAGTCAACAAGAGATGGTCAACTTTGCGGAACCTTTTTTCTAATGGGACTATTTTTTCAATAAAGGTGTGAAAAATTTCAGACACATAATGACAGTAGTAGAGGGTCCGTGCTGCTTCACATTCAAGGACAAGAAATAGAGTAAAGCTGGCAGACTTCCATTGCTGGAGAAACACATAAAAAAATTTAAAATAACTTCCACACAACACGATCACTTGTCCTGATCCCAAACTGGGATACCCTGTGGTAACCAGACAAAGACATCACAAACATAAAAATACACCCAGACTGAAGCCCCCAGTAGGAATAGAACCCACGACCTCATTCAGATGTGATAACTTTGCCTTGTACTATGTTGTGATTTCTTTTTCCTTTGTGTTTATGTTACTTATTATTCCTTTTTTTTCTTGTGATGTTTAATTTGTCCCAATAAATGTCTTTCTTCTTCTCCTTCTCCTTCTTCTTCTTTTGATACCGCTAGACAAACGAGGCAGTTTGTGAGGACACGTTAAAAACCTACCAATACTATGTGAATATCCTGAAAACACTGAAGTAAAGAAGATATCATCTCTCGATCGATAATATATTGTTAACCGATTTCAAAATAGAAGGAAGTTCTCATTTCATCTACTATTTTGTATGAATATTCAGCGACAATTCACATCAAAGACTTCACAGTTCATGTTGTAACTAAGTGAAAAAATTGTATTTATACATCGACGGCCGTTACAAGATGCTGTTCGAAACAAAACTGCAGCTCGAGCTAAGAGTATCTTATTAATCATCATCGTCATAAGCCCACCTCTGCCCACTGCTGGGTCTATACCCAGCCTTTTCTTCCCAATATCTCACGGTCTCTTGCCATCCGCATCCGCAGACGTTCTGCCGACTGAACGATATCATCCAACCATCGGGCTGCTAGTCTGCCTACTTATCCTGTTTTCGCCCACCAGTCTGTGATTGCCCTGGTCCACCTGCCGTGTTCTCGCCTCATCAGGCGAATTATTAATACGGCCTTAAATCTTGAGAGAGGCAGAAAGAGATAGCGAGAAAAACAGTATTGTTTCCTCACATTCCACACTTATTTCGTGCCTCTACAATACCGTGACATGGTAACAACCGTGGAAAAACGCAGTCCCACCCAGAAAACTGGTTAAACACGGTATACATGAAGAGAGGTTGTATTGCGAAGAGACCTTGTTCCCATAAAAAGTAGACTCTCTTTCCTTACGGTTTCTCTCCAGTAACATTTCTGGAGGAAAAAAAGTTATGCCCAGCAGACTCTATACTAATGGACAGGACAGATAAATAATTTATTGTCATGTCGCCATTTCAAGCAATGATATTTTGTCTACCTTGTATTTAGACCTGACCTGACTGTAAAATCAAAGTACTTACCTCCTTATTAAAAATTGACAAGGACCCGAACAAACATTGTGATGGTGTACTGTTCGCATGTTTACAAATTTGTTAAGGGTTAGTCGTGAAACTAAGTTCTGTAAACTATTAACTGAACACATACGCAATATTATCGCTACGATAGACGAGGATGACAAATCTAGTAAATGTGACATTATATTTAAAATATGTGCGAGCATGCAGTGGCTAATGAATGTTGATGAATATAAATATTTAAGGGGGGCTCCCATAAAACAAACGCTGTCTAAAGACAGCCACGCTTGGCAGGCGGGTTGGCAGGATGTGGTTGGAATAAAGAATATTTTTATCTTATCTTAAGCCCATACTCTCTCTCTCTCTGAGAGAAGGCCTGTACCCTGCAGTGGGAAGTTTAAAGGCTACATAAAAAGAAAATGTAGAGAAAACTATGTTACTATGCCCAGTGTAACACTACACGCCCACCAAAACAGGCAACGGTCATCCATCAAAACAGTTCTGTTGTAGGAAATGTAGCTAAATGCCTTCCTTCCTCGGAATAAAACGTAACACGGTGACTTGCAGGTTATTGTCTGAGGTAACGATGGAAATGTAGTTTTAGTAACGTTTCTGCTTGGTAACGTGTGATGGGTCGTTAGTCAGCATCAAGTTTTTCGGTGTGACAGGAGAGGTGATTATAAATATACAGGGTGTGTGAAAATTACCTTATATTAATCGCTCATCCGGGATGATAACGACGTAATTTCATTTTTGCAAAATTTAACAGAAGAGCATTAATAGATAGATAATTTACACACCAATAATTTACAGAGACAAATTAATTAATGAATATTAAATTACATAAATAAATCTTTAATTTAGACGATGACTTTACAAAAACTAAAATAAATCAGTATAATGCGTCATTTGATTTAAATTAATAGAAGTTCAATTGTGTCGATGTTACCTCGTGTTAAACTCCCCTTTACGAATATTATAAAACAATATACTTGGGGGGTTCAATAAGTAGTGAGAATGAATAAGATGCAAATAACTTATACACGTAGCATATTATCTTTTTTCTAAACCTAAAATTCCTTTCATAAGAAAAATGTTCATCTTGATTCTCTAAAAAACCTTGTACCGCGGCGATCACTGTGCCATCATCGTCGAATTTCTGGCCTCTTAGATACCTATTCTTTCAATCTCGAAAATAGATAAAAGTCAGTAGGAGAAGTCTGGAGAATATGAAGGATGTTTCACCAATTCGAAGCCAGCATAATTGATGGCAGCCATCGCAACTTTGAACGTGTGCGCTGGGGCGTTATCTTGATGAAACAAAACAACTTTAGCGAGTTTGCCACGCCGTTTTTCGCGTATTTCGTCACGCAACTTTTTGATTTGTTCTGCGTACATATTCCCCATAATAGTGGCTCCATGACTGAGGTATTCAATCGTCACCACCCCTTGGCTGTCCCAAAAAAGAAAACCCATGATCTTTCCGGCGGATGGAACGGCCTTGAATTTCTTAGGGGTTGGTGATGATATGTTCTTCCCCTTTCAAACTCAGCACACCAACGCGAAACCGTAGAATAAGGAGGAACATGAACCCCTTACGTATCTTGCAAGTCTTGATTTACTTGTTTCGTAGCAAAATTTTTCAAACATAGTTATTTGATTACCGCGCGAACATCATAATTTTTCTCCATTTTCGATTACTCGTTGCGACAGAACACACGTAAGAACCTCCTATGATTAAAAAAAACATAATAGCATCAAAGTTTTTTTATTTTATTATGTCGACAAACCAGTGGGCCATGCCTGCCAGTATTTTCTTTTTCTCTATCCAAGGAGTTTATACCTCATTCTCACTACTTATTGAACATCCCTCGTACCGTACCAACCCATTTTCCAAAAGTGTAATTACCTATGTCTTTATAAAATATTTACCTGAATAATCCCGATGGGTTGTCCCTTTTGACCATGGTGGTTGATCTACGGTTAACAGCTGTCTGCTGGTCAAAGTGCATACAAAAAACAACTGACAGTAAATCATCAGATTGTTAGTGTACGAGGAACCGGGGATTAGAAACGAAAGAACGATTAAGAAACTATTTGTAATATATTTCACCTGGTTATGCAAAAAAATATCTATTAGTCTTATATTTAACCACAACCAAAAATCTTTTGCTTGTTTTACAAAACAAACAAAGGCTCTAATTGCGCCGGGTTCATCCCACCGTATGTAACAAACCATTCAAAAATTACGTGTTTTGGCACACTCACTAAACAAAGGTTAGCGGACTAAACTAACTGGCAAGCTAATAAGTTCCCTGTCACCCAAAACAAATAGCCACAAATTGGAAACACGCACTCTAGTTCTTATCGCCAGCGGCATTGGTACTAGTTTGCCAAAAGCGCGCAACTGACATTCAGTCCGGTACCGCTGAAGTATAAAGCTATAGCTTCATCGTTCAATAGGCATACCTGTTGAATGCAGGCTCCCACACAGTGATAAGTTGGCACACTTGGGCACGACTCACGGGTGTAGGCGTGTGAATTACCAGCGTGGTCATAGGGAGATTTTCCCGTGATTTTGTTACTCTCGAGAACGGGACGAGAAAAACCGTGAAGGAATCTAAATATATTATTATATCATCATCATCAACCCATTATGTTCCCACCGAGGGGCACGGGTCTCTTCCCTGAGGAAGGTATAGGCCATACTCCACCACGGGGGCCAAGTCCGGATTGGTGGAGGCTTGTAGACTAGTGGCTCGTCTACTGTCAGAAGTTGTCAAGCCGCCCTAAGGCCTCTGACTTGGCTTAACGACTGCCATCTATCGACGGCAGCCGGCACCAATAGCTTAACGTGCCTTGCGAAGCACGGAACCGCTCGGAAAAATGCCACTAGCGTTAGGCATAGACGGCGACCCATCCATGCACTGAACGCGCCCTGTGTTGCTTAACCTTCGTGATCGTTTAAGATCACTCAGGCAGCCGGGGCTACGAGCGATTAATATAATATAATAATATTATTATTGAATATAATATTTTTATTATATAATAGAATATAAATTTTTGGAAGTTTTTTATTTACCTGTCCAACGAATGTTCATTTTGTAAACTTATATTGACGTAGGACTGATCCGGCACCAGCTGAGCCACTATCTTTTGCCTTATTTTAGGTCAATTTTTAAATGCCAAAATTTATGTCTTATGAAGGATTGCCGAACCAAGGGTTTATACTTGAAGATAAAAAAAATGTCGAAAAGAAAACACACATTGTGTTTTTTATATACAGAGCTACTACTTAGAAGCGCAATTCTAGAAATGAGTCAATTACAATTTGATCTACGACTTTTGAATTCTTTTTTGACAATTAAAAAAAAAATGTTGATTTATAGTTTTTCTGCTTTTTAGAGCGCCTCTAAAAGTTTCTAAATTCTCTGATAGAGAATACTTAAAACATAATTATGTGTTAAATAGAATATATATTCCCGGGACTACGAAGCACAATAATTTACCAGAGGTTGCAACATTGGTAAATCGTAAAACCGAATTTAATAAAATAATGCAAACCCAGACATTTTGGAGAATATGAATCTGAGAAAAAAGTAATTGAAAAAAGTTTGTTATACTTCAGCATACGTAGCATGACAATGCCATTCACCACGATTTTGTGGCGCTAAAATGTCAAAATTCACGACTTTACACTACGCTAATTGTCAAATTCTAACATTTTAGAATTCACGCATTCTAACATTTTAGAATTCACGCATTCTAACATTTTAGAAAACGCGCGCTTCGCGCCGTAACGCTGCCTATACAGGAATTGCGCTTCAAGTTCACAAATCAAGGTAACCCTATCTAGACGGAAAAAAAGAAAAACAGGCAAAAACATCGCCAAAACTGGCAACCCACAAGCTCGTAAACCCCCCCACCCACACACTAACCTATCTAGACCTACGCGAACGCAGCAAACCACTATTACATGACCCCTAGCGCTTCATCGATTTTCCCCTCACCTCCCAACTTTGCTTTACAAATGGGAACTCCACGAGGGGAAGGGAGGTCACAGGAAGCTGGTTCATGAGCATAGTATAGCATGAACTCTTCAATTTCGATTTGAGTCAAGGTTATAGCCTATTTCGTGAACGTATGGAGGTACCGGAACAGTCGGCGACCGAACTGTGTGGAGCTCATGAAAATTGGATTTATTTAAGGTTTATGGAAGGGTAAAGGTAATTTATTACATTAATGAGGTGATGCTTTGGGTAAGGTCTACATTCTGTTAATGCAGTGTTTTACAATGACGACTGCATGAACGCTTCATTTCATTGCCGCTTCAAGTCTACGCGCGCACACGTATCAAACCCTCCAGGCATCAATGGTATGAAATACATGTAACTTGTCCCGGCCGTGTAACTGTCATAATTATAATGTACAACAGAATCGTAGCCCAGGGGCCTGTTTCATAGAACTACCATTCATGGCTTACTATGACAATTCTATGTACATTGCAAAGTCGATTAATCCACAGATTAATACGTAGAAAGATTCGGCTACGGAACGTACATCGAACTGTCATAATAAACCACGAATTGTAGTTTTCCTGTAAATAAGTGAACTCTAGATAGAGTTGTGTCTTTATTTGTACTGTGGTTGTGTGCTGTAGTGTAGACTATCACTCACGGTGGCGTCGGTTATAACCTAACTTCGCCTTGCTGGAGCTTTCCATTGTGCTTTAAAGAATTGATGATAAGAATAAGAATTAGAAAAAAGCGGTGGTAGCCTAGTGGGTAGAACATCGGACTCGGAAGCGAGAGACCCAGGTTCGATCCCCAGCGCGGGCATATACATATGACTTGGTTTTCTAAGTTATGTACATTTGTGAAGTTATAGTAGCAATACCACTCGCCAGTGAAGGAAAACATCGTGAGGAAACCTGAGTGTGATTCATGTGTATTCACATACCTCAGCGCTTGAAATCGCCAATCTGCGGTAGGCACGAGTGGTGATTAAGCCCACACACTCTCCCTGAGAGAAGGCCTGTGCCCTACAGTGGGACGTATATGAATCGTGTGATTTTAAAACAACACAAGTCACATGTGTTTTTAAAATAACACTTGCCCATTTTTTTTATTAAATTATTTACACCTACCTATTGATTTACATTAGGAAAAAAAATTGTAGTTTATTCATACAGAAATCAATATAATATGCTAAAATATTGCTGTTGTAGACATTAGTATTTGAATAAATCAGTTTTTTTCTATTTCCTGCAAAGTTGTAATGAAAGGACATGTGTCGTTTTAAAATCACACGATTTATATATAGGCTGCTTACGAGTATGTCATAAGAATTAGCGCCAAATATGGAAAGACAACATACATTCTTTACACTTGATCATGAAATAAATGAAAATCGGTCAGCAAATTAATTAATTAATTTTAAATAAGTAGGTACAACGAATTTAGAAGCTGATAAATTTTGTTAGCGACGAGCTTTAGGAAAAAATCTATGGTTGAAGTCAGTTACTATGGCGACCGAAAGAGTTGTCCAATTACTATATTACTTACAATTCGACCAGACTCCAATTACTATATTACTTACAATTCGATATAGGTACATTGCAAGGTAGATTATAACCCACAGATTAACAAAACGACTCCGATACGCAATGTACCTCGAATTGTCATAATAAACTACAAATTGTAGTTTTATGAAACTCGGCCCTGCCATCTACTCTCGGCGTTATTATTGTAGTGTGGTGACACCTTCACGCCCCATATATGTTGACTTGGAGGTGTCACCACATTATTACACCACATTATTACACCACATTATATTTCAAATTACGTCACAATGAAATGTAGTATGTCTGAAATTATTACTCCAAACGTCTGTTGTAAGTGGCGGGCCTCTTCTATTTGCACGCCACTCTTGGTAAAACATGTTGGACCGAAATAACATGACAATTTTATATTTAACACCTTAATAATGCATGTTATTGTACTATTATTGACACATGTTTATTTAAATAAATTTATCTTTATAAGATAAAGATAAATTTATATGAAAAGTAACTCGCAAAAAAATGCATACGCGTCGAATTGATAACCTCCTCCTTTTTTGAAGTCAGTTAAAAACAAAGTTATTGGCGCATGCTGACATCAAACCCAGGTCATTTGTAATATCAATGTGGTAACATTTTCCGAATTAGTAAATAAACGTACTTAAATTGTGTTAGCGTTGTAATCAAGCTAATCATATTTTTCTATTTTGTTGATAGCGTTGTAATCAAGCTAATCATATTTTTCTATTTTGTTGAATAATATCAACGTTTTCTGTTTATAATTATTAATTAATTATGACGTTGATTTAATGTATTTAAATAAGAAATTCCATAGTTGAATTGTAAAAAGCAATACTTTAATAAAGCGGTGGCAACACCGGGGTAGGTTGGCCGCCATTCAAGGAGCTGTCACGATACGAGCGAGCGGCTGGATGTTAACCAAGTTTTTATTTAAGTTACATTGTTTATTACTTACTCAAATTATAGTTATTATCTAACAAATCAACCTGCAGTATCTCTTTATAACGTGAATCATTGGAGTGGGTTAGTATACGTTTATAATTGTAACGCAAGTTGGTCAACTTAGCGTTTACAGGAGCGGTCCCCAAACTTGTCAAGCTACGGAACACTACTGGTATTGGTGACGGTTCGGGTTTCCGCAACACTAACACTAATATAAATCTTTTATTTTACTTATCAAATTCAAGGTTTGACTTCACCTCAAGCTTTAAGAAGCCTCTGTCCCATTACATGAATCCAAAATAATATTCGTAGCTGTAGTCTAACGTAGGGTATCTAGCATTACTTTGTTATATCTTTGTTATTGTGAAATACATCAGTTTGTCCTGCATTCAAGTGTTTAACTTCAGTAGCTGATTGTCCTGCATTCAAGTGTTTAATTAACTTCAGTAGCTGATAAATTATTTAACATTCAAAATAATTCAACGACTCAGTTACAAATATGCCTCACAAAACCCCAGTGACTTTTCTAAGGCTAAGAATCGCTTCGGGGGCTTCTCCTGTTCAGACATGCAAAACCAACGTCGGCTAGTTACTAATGCTGGCCCATTTTCTGTCTGTGTCCGCTTCACTCCAGCGTCTCATTACGATCCTCAGGAGAGATCTCGACGAGTCCCGTATAGTTAAGGAAGAACTAAGGGATGTTTTTACGAATGGTATCTCAAGACAGTTAGAAGGGATTTTGATTTGATTTTTATTTCATTGTTATTTAATTATCAATATTATAAAAACTATTTAGGGGCTAAAAATTCCACCCAAGCCGGGACTTGAACCCGCGACTTCTGGCTAACCGTGCCAGCGCTCTCCCAACTGAGCTAACGGGCAAGTGCAGGCATCAGTGGGCTGCAAGTGATATAAATTGCTTCGGCCAGATGTCTGTACGTAATACAGAGAAGTTTGTAAAGAGGCGCGAAATTTCACTGACGCCTGCACTTGCCCATTAGCTCAGTTGGGAGAGCGCTGGCACGGTTAGCCAGAAGTCGTGGGTTCAAACCCCGGCATGGGTGGAATTTTTTGCCCCTAAATAGGTTTTTAAAATTGTCCTCAGCATGGGTTAGTGCACAAAAAGAATGTAATTATTAATATTATAATTAATTTAGTTTTTTTTATGTACAGACGACGTGATTGCATATTAATAATTAAACCTATTATACATTTTATAATTGACAAGAACTCAATCTGCAGGCTTGCTAAAGGTTCTTCGAATGGTGGCGTGGTGACCGGGTCTCCTATCTCCATCTAAAATGGTCGAGACTGGTGATGGATAACCCCTGCGTTATGCTCGTGAACGGGTGCTGTTCGTGTGTCTGGCCGCAGCATCAATGTTTTTCCTTCTTTTGTAAGAAAATTAACTAATGTCTTGGCTTTTAAAGTTATTAATGGCGATCATGGAATCTTATCATATAGGCTCTGATGTTTAAAGTTTAAGATTATTTGAGAAAAGAGGGTCAGAGTGGAGTTTTACAGTAGTACATTGATATTCAACAAACAGAATGTAAATTCTTTACGTTGAAATAAATGATTGATTTCTGATAGATCACGATAGAAATTAGTCAATTCGCCAAAAAACTAAGGTGACTGCCTTACCTGACATTATGCCGAAGTACCGATGGTCGATGGGGTGCAAAGGTTCTCGAGTGGAGTCCACGAGCTGGCAAACGCAGCGTGGGATGCCCGCCAGATCGCTGGATCGACAATCTGAAGCAGGTTGCTGGCAGAAAGAAGTGGCGTGCCTTGCAGGAGGCCTATGCCTAGCAGTGGACGTTTACGGCTGATTAATCGACTGCGTTAGATAGAAATAGTTTATTTCAAAGGCAAAACCCACAGAAAACTCACCATAATAAAAGTACAAATTTATGGCGTATACTCGGCTCCGGCGCAAAGTCCTTTTCTAAAAAGAAGCTTTTCTTTTTCTTTCTGAACAGAGAACGTGTACTTTCTCGGCTCCAGTTTAAATATTTAATATGTTCTTATTTATAAAAACAAGATTTCTTCGATTCGAATTTGAACGGATATTTACTCGTTCACTTTTCCATTTTACAATTTTCCGACGTTTCGGTACTTTTGCAAGTGCCGTGGTCTCGGTAGACTGAGATGACAGGTGTTTTTTTTAAAGCATTAACTTTTAGTTTGCTACCTTCGGCAAAAATATTAATAATTTATTTTAAACGAACTGTAAAATATGTTATTAATTTTTAATATAATCCACTTATAGCTGACAATACGGGACTTAGGCCGACTTGCACCACTTCCTAAATGTCACTTTAGTTGCCATTTAAATCGAGTTTTTTTATGAGGAATTTTAGTTAAAACGTTTTTTAAGCCACATTTAAGAAAGTGGTGCCCTAAAACTAATACGATAGCGAAGTTAGTAACATTTTAGAATTATACTAGCTGACTCGGCAAACGTTGTTTTGATATATTAAAGCCATTCTTAGATCTACCAAATATACACAAAAACATTCATAAAAATCGGTGAATCGGCACACCGTGTGCTTATAACAGCATGGAAGATTATTTCAGCAGCGTGATAAAATATTGCGTAATTAGACCAGTCGAGTTGAAACGTCGGGGATTTTTGCGATATTTTTAGTTCATTTTCCAGACGCTTTGCTTTAAATATTACGTAAAAATACTCAGCAGCCGCCCTAAGAGGCAAAGCAGACGTGTTAAGGGGAAGCCCCATGAAACTACAATTTTTTTTTAATGAAGCTTTAAAAAATTGTGATGATATACAGATAGAGAACAGTTTGTGGCACAGCCATATGTATATAATTACAACATATGATTTCTTATAATAGGTACCAAATTTTTATAACAATTATACAATTGGTGGTCTTATCGCTTAGAGTAATCCCTTCCAGACAACCTTTGCTTGTCTCTTTGGATGGAGTGGATAATGATTCTTTCGGTCGGTCGGGTTCGGTCACGGCGACTGTTACGGATCGGAAAAGGGTCAGTCATATTATGCCCTCCGGTGACTGATGAAAAACATCTTAAAAAAATTCTTTATTATCATTTCCTTTCTACCATCTTCTTTAATAAACTGCATAATTCAACGGCATGTACTTTAATTTTGGAATATATTCGTTACTTTTATAGGAAAAACACGCACGCCTGCACCTTAACAGAAATTCTGTAAATAGCCCAGTTTGATCGCGAGCAGGCGGCGCACGCGTCGATCGTCTATCGATACATCGATTGATTTATACATAGCACGCGTTTTCTTGTAAAAACGAACTAAACCTCGTGACAGTCCTCTTGGAAGTTCAACTCTATCTTTATTGTGAGAGGATTCAAATTGCTTTGAAAGTTTACAGTTCGTAAGGTTATTAATTGACTAAGAGAAAGGCTTTTAGATGTGGCATATGCTTCACGCCTCGACTTTATGGGTATGAGTAGTAATTTAAGGCACAAACCATTGCGAAGGTACAGAAAGTCCTATCCTTAATGTGAAAATCTCAACTAGCACTAGATAGAAAAAAAAAACCAAACAAATGCGAATCGGACTCGCCCACCGAGGGTGCCGTAGAAATTTATAGATACTTACATATTATAAATAGTTCCGGAAATAAGTATTGCAGTTTTATCCGAGCTTTAAAGACAATTTTTTTAGTGATTTAATTACAAGCATAGTTTTCCGATTTTTTCCTGTAATTGTAGTATAAGACGATATTACTTGCCAAATTTCATAGCCCTAGGTGAACGGATAGAACCCTATAAATTTTGATTCCCTTGAGAGTCCAAATTTACGTTTATCGCGGCATAAACGGCCATACCTTTTTTTACACAAAAGTGTATTTTGCATGGGCCCTGTAATCTGCAACGAGAACTGGACTTAGGCTTGTTTAAAAACAAATTTAAAAAAAAATTAATTGTAAAATGCTATTATACAACAATTGAATTTCTGACCGATAATAATATTGACTAAATATATACAAACATGTTCAACGTCTCAATACAATATTCTCTACATAACAATGACATTCTATTTAATGCAATCCTGGTGACCTCTCTTCTTTGACATTTTAATTTATTATCGCATGGAATGGTTCTTATTTTTTATTTCGCATCTTTTTGACATTTTACTCACGATGTTAATATAATATAATGCTATGGTATTACTATCAATAATTATAAAAATTTGTACGCTTATTATGGCAAAACATGATGAACTAAATATGTTAATACCACCTTTTTGTACACATGTTTGACAAATAAATCTCTTTATCTTTATCTTACGTTACCTTAGAAGTCTGATTTTTTTCACAGCTTTAAGGGACTGTGGACCTGAGTAATATGGTTTTAATTTCTACTCGATAACTCCAGGCGTTCCCGAGACAAAATGTCTTGACAGACAGACGGTCGGACGGACAACAAAGCGATCTTATAAGGGTTCAGTTTTTCCTTTTTATACACGGAATCCTAATAAACTTATTTATGGCCCACCCTGTAGAAAGCTGCACGAGAGTCTGCGTGAGGGAGAAAGTGAATGGGAGCGAACCCACAGTCTGCCTCTGGGGCCTAATTATGCGCACCGAATCCTGCAAACACGCACGCACACCAACACACACATACGCCAACACATACACACACCAAAACACACACACGAATAGTTGGCAAAGTTTATTATTATTGATATTTTTTTCCTTTTTGTAATATTGACATCTCAAACTAAACTAGATTATATGGAAGGGCGGCATCACCTAGTACACAGGCACTGCGTGCTTAAAAGGAGACTCCAGTCAGCATGTACCGAGAAATAATGAACATGAAGAAAATAAAGATTTTGTATTCGTAATCGTGTAACTGTCAAATTCCTTACTAATTTGAAAGTTAGACGATTGGAATTATTCAGGATTTTTGGTGCGGGTAATATACGAGGAGGAGCAGATCGTCGATCCTGCGAGATGGTTGGCGTCCTACGCTGCGTTTGCGAGCTCTTGCTCTCCCTCCACTCGAGTACCTTTTCGACCATCAGTTCTTCGGCAGAGGTGACCAGCCCCCTGCCACTTCAACTTGCTAAACTTGTTAAGTACATACATAAACTCACGCCTGTATCTCAGAGGGGTAGGCAGAGACCATTGACTGCCTCTTGCCACGATCCTGACAGATCACTTTTGCTTCCTCAATGTTCATTAGTCGTTGCATGCACGCACGCCGGATTCGGGTACTTTTTATCTTATTATAGGATACTTGTTAGGTAATCGGTACTTATTTGGAGCTGGATGATTTCTCGAGTCTTCTGTTTCTGATGTATACAGATCAGAGGAGGTCAAGATGAAATAGTGCAAGCCAGACATGGCGTTCCTGGTAAGTTCCTAATTAGATTTTTCTTAAGCAAATTTGAATAATTTTTGGGTCCTAAGCGACTATTTCCCACTTAGATATCGTAGGCATCAGATAACCGATTGTAGGGAAAATGTAACAATTAAAAAAAAATTGTAAAGAATAAGTACCTATTTGGAGGCTAAAATTCCACCCAGGCCGGGACTTGAACCCGCGACCTCTGGCTAACCGTGCCAGCGCTCTCCCTACTGAGCTACTAGGCAAGTGCAAGCATCGGCGAAATTTCGAACCTCTTTACAAGTCGTTCAAGTCCCGGCATGGTGCAATGTTTAGAGCCTTTAAATAGGTTTTTTAAATTATCCTCAGCACGGATTAGTGCAACAAAAAGAATATAAAGAATAAGTAGTTTAATAATAAGTTTTTTTTTACATTTTTGTTGTTTTTTTTATATACAACATGATTTGTTATCACAATACAAATAACAATTAGCTAAGAATTGAAAAAGAAAATAACTAATAATTTAAATAGAAAATCAAAGCCAAATCGCTGCCGTCGGCCGGTAAGGTCCCTAGAAGGCTGGCAGCATAATAAATTAGATAAGTTAATATTCTTTAAACAGAAAGAACAAAACACAAAATTATACCACAGACGATATTTTCAAAGTCAATACTGTCGACAAAATTAACCTTTACATTTTAGTTGTAAAGTCGCCCGTTTCTTAACTGAGTAAAATACCGTTGACTGTACTGTAACAACCGTAATTCTAGGTGCTAAAGCTAATGTTAGGTAAAGCTAAGTCACGACTTAAGAGCGACTTGAGTCAAGTTTACTGGGTCTTTACACTCTCACGGCCACGTAGGACTCAGAAGGATTGATTATTAATTACTAAGAGCGGTTTCGCACTACGTCCGATCCGAATCCGATCCGAGCGCGTGAAAATACGGTCCGAAATAGTCAGAACTATTTCTACGGTAGTTTACGCACTAGATCCGGCTTCCGTCGTCCGATGTCTCTCCGTCATCCGTGAATCTCCATTTCGGTTAAGATTATTGACGAACTGAAGTAGCCATAGTATTTTCTGTATGAACGCTCGCGCACTGCGTCCGTACCGAATCCGAGCTGCATACGAGCGGAGAGGCCGCGGGGCGGCGGGGTATGCGGCAGGGGCGGGGGCGCGGCGCGTCCAGTTTAGTACGTACAATATTAATTCCAGAAGTTGACGCCGATGGAAAGGACTCATGGTCAACGACTTGAATCTGCTGTCTGTGGCTGTATGCGTGGCCCCGTGGCCCCTGAACTGCTTAAATTTAGATCAGAGATCGGACCAGTAAGTACCTACCCATTTGTTGCCACGACGACACACAGTTTTCACATCCGGCTGTACATGTAAACCTAGTTTTAACTATCTATGTATTTCTTTGGTTGACTCTGTGTTAAAATTCTTTTGTGTGTTTGGTGTGCAACAAATAAACTGTTTCTATTCTATTCTATTCAATATCCGAATTCGCTCCGAGATTTCTAGATCGGTATTTTCACGGATTCGGATCGGATTCGGATCAGACGTAGTGCGAAACCGCTCTAATGGTTCCTTTTTTAGTTGATTTACCTTTTGTGTTAATTAATCATTAATGGTTAATAATAATTCCCAGTGCGGGCATGTAATTCGGGCAGTATATTTTTTATTTTGATCTTATTTTATATTTTTTTCTTAAAGCAGAAGTAATTTCTAGAGACTAATTTCATTTTTTCAGCGATTTGTTAAGTTTATTATTATAAATTATTTATTTAAAATATTTGAAAGCGTGACGTCATATTTTTCGAGTGCACACGCCGAAACGTCGCGCAAACTGTCACACTTTGTTTCTGTCATTTGCTATGACAGACGTTTTTTTCACAGACAAGGAAATGATATGCATATGACAGTTATGACAGCAAGTCTTTTTTTTAAGTAACGTAGTGTTGCCATATGTTATGTTTATTTTAAAATGTGACGTCATCAGAAGGTCAAATGAAGGTTATTGTTTTTTGGCAAAAATAACGCTCATCTTCCTTAATATTTATCTTAAATATAGAAAATATGGTTACTTAGATGTTAATCTCGAAATGGTTTTTGATTCAGCCCTCAAGAAAAAAAATAGTCTTTGCGAATTATGACTTGTTTTACACCTAGTTTTTCTTGTAACGTTCAATAAGTCACAGTTTCTGTGTTACTTTGAATATATATTTTTTTTTTTACCTGACTTTGACTTTGACTTGGTTTTCTAAGTTATGAACATTTGTGAAGTTATAGTAGCAATACCACTCGCTAACGGTGAAGGAAAACATCGTGAGGAAACCTGAGTGTCTGAGCTATTCACATAATTCAGCGCTTGAAATCGCCAACCCGCAGTGGGCACGCGTGGTGATTAATCCCATACTCTCTCCCTGAGAGAAGGCCTGTGCCCTACAGTAGGACGTATATATAGGCTGCTTATGTTAGTGTACGAGAAACCGCGACGGGCGTACATGCAACGACTAATGAGTATTGATGAAGCAAAAGAGGACCCAGTGGAGGTTGGCCGTCAGCTTCTTATACTGTTCTTCATTTCTTCATCATCATCATCATCAGCCATTTGACGCCCACTGCAGGCCTCCTTCATGGTTTTCCTAACCATGAAGGGTTTTGCCATAATCGCCACGCTTGGCAGGCGGGTTGGCGATCGCAGTATGCTGTTGAAATCTCCGGATCTTCATTACTTGCCAAGCGAGAAAGGTCTTCTACGCTGGCTACCTCCGTGCATTTCCTGAGGGTTTCTAAACCATAACCATAAGCCTTCTATTTTCCCAAGCACTGGAAATAACTATACCTACTGAAACATTTTTTCGGTTTCTTTTGGCGGCTTTTTCAACCATACAAAATTGTTTCCATGTGGCGCCGGATTAAGAATAGCGTCACTCCATTTCCTTCCGTGGATGTCGTAGAAGGTGACTAAGGAAATACATTACCAGGAGACGGGCAGCTGGTCTTCCTGAAATTCCAACCGCATACTGCGATCGCCAACCCGTCTGCCAAGCGTGGCGATTATGGCCAAACCCCTCATGGTCAGGAAAACTATGAGGGAGGCCTGTGTCCTGCAGTGGGCGTCAAATGGCTGATGATGATGAAAATTGTTTCTAGTGATAAGATAACCCCCGTTGTCTGTAAGATAAGGTGATTTAGAAACACATGATAGCAATAAACGATTTGGATTGAGTTGAATATTTCACTAACTCATTTCATAAAGTTTGAATTAATGTAATCCATATTCTCTTTCAATGCCCCTCAGAATGAATACCGACGTCTTAGCTCAGAATTGAGCGGTAAAACCAATTTTCTTTTCAATTTGTCTCCTCGAGCATCTGCCAGCACAAAGCGGACTCAAAACCAACGTACTAAGACCTTTTTCCCACAAGCAAAGTAAAGAGATACATAATATTTACAGAAGTACCTGAAAGTACTCGGGGTCCACTTCCTTTCTTTACACTTTGGTCTCGAGTTTTTTGCGCCGCGCGGATTAAAAAAGTCATAGCAATTTTTTTTAAGGATCTGTAGTCCAACAGAACCCTGAGCCTTGGTTTTAAAATTACGTAGTACATTTTTAGGGTACCGTACCCAAAGGGTAAAGGATCTTATCACTAAGATATGAATCCTAGAATGATACGCGAGGCAATAGAGATCCGCCGGCATCCAAATTTCAATAGAGATCGTGGTTGGAACATAGCTATAGCATGGGAACCAGTGCTTAAGTGGATGAGACCCCTTTGCTAGAAGTGTAACTAAAGATTTAATTTTAATTCCAATAACTAATAATCAATATTTTTGAGTTTATATAAAATAATAATAATTGTTTTTAGATTGAATTTTAATTTCAATAACTAATAATCAGCATTTTTGAGTTTATATAAAATTATTGTAGTGTCAATTTCAATTTAAAAATTTGCCAAAATATTTTTGGAACGTAACTTAATAATTTCTGCCGAGGGTAGTAAACTAACAGTTAATACTTTCAAAAAGACGCCTGTCACCCCTGTCTACCGAGACCACGGCACTTGCAAAAGTACCAAAACGTCGGAAAATTGTAAAATGAAAAAGTTAACGAGTAAATATCTGTTAAAATACGGTTTTATTAAGACTACGCTGTTAGTCCGTCCCTCTGTCCGTCCGTCTGTCAACAGGCTGTATCTCATGAACCGTGATAGTTAGACAGTTGAAACTTTCACAGATGATGTATTTCTGTTGCCGCTATAACATACTAAAAACAGAATAAAATAAATATTTCAGGGAGAATATGGGAGTCCCATACAACAAACGTGATTTTTTTGCCGTTTTTTTCTAGATATTAATAACGGCAACAGGTAAACGCTTGAAATATTCAAATGTTGAATAGATAATGGTATGGAACCCTTCGTGCGTGATTCCGACTCGCACTTGGCCGGTTTTTTTTCATTTGAGGCAAAACAAAAGTCTGTTAATTTTAATTCAAAGGAAGCTTGGAATTACTAAATTACGAAAAGATAAATGAAAGCAAGGAGAATTATTTTTAACGTATGCTATTTACGATTAAGTTGATGTTACTAGTTTTTATGTAGCCTATATACGTCCTACTGCAGGGCACAGGGCTTCTCTCAGAGAGAGAGTATGGGCTTAATTACCACGCGTGCCCACCGTGACTTGTTTAGTGGAAGCATAAAAAACATAATCTATCTATACTCCATTCCACGAAACGATCTCCCAAAGAAAATCGTCCATGTGCGCCCGTTGGTCAATGCGCGTGCCCTTCAATAGCCATTGCATTAAGTAAACCTACCCTATGAAGCGGACCGTCTTCGCTTATTGTTTCGCTTGTCTCTAGCAGCACGCATTGACCAATGAGATGCGTGTATTTTGTTCCCTAGGAGTTCGACTCGCGCAACGGAGTATAATCAGCCCAGAAACAGAGCCCACTGCGGGGCATAGGGCTCTTCTCTTTCACGTGAACTTAGAAATACGTTTTGACAATATCTAAGGAAAGCATGTTCATTGCACAAAGCAATTAGGAAATACTACCTAGTATTAAGCTCGCCTTTGTAGGTACAAATTGTTTTTTTTTTTAGTTCAATAAATAATTTTTCAATTCAATTCAATTCAATTAGCATAGCATACTTATAAAGAATTTCTATTTGATATAAATGTTAAGTAATTAATTTATTTTTTGTTCAGTTAGTAATATTTTTAACTTTCTGAAATCAAAAAAAGATTACAAGAATTAGATACCAGTGGCATCCTCAACTCACTTACGCATAAAGTCGACTTGATGAATTTATGCTCTACGGGGAAGACTTATTAAATAGTTTATTCAATTCAATTCAACTTATTTGTACAAACACAAGCATTACATACATGCAGATAGTACAATAAAATAAGGATCTCCATGTTTTACCATTTATGCATACAAATATTTGAGGTTACCTTAATTCAAATTATTTTCGAAAGTGAAGTTATCATTACCATGCTTTAGCAAATAAATAAATTTAAAAAAAAATAGGCAGGTCTCAGTGTAATAACGGGCTTTGGCCAGTGACGTGTTTGCACGTATTTGTCACTGGCTTAGGTGCTGGTTTTCAGTATCTCAATAAGTGCATTTGTATTTCAACATTTGACTATTACAATGTAAAATGTTTGGCTGCCCCAAAATTTATATTTTTTGTGTACATTTGGTAGGTCTGCGAATAGGTCGTAGGCTAATTAATACGGCAAAACAACGTTCGCGGAGTCAGCTAGTCTAATATATAAAAATTTTCTGTCACAGTGTTTGTAATCGAACTCCTCCGAAACGGCTTCAACGATTTTTACGATTTTTTTTGTGTAAACTTGGTAGGTCTAATAATAGCTCGTAGGCTAATTAATATGGCAAAACAACGTAGCCGAGTCAGCTAGTAATATATTGAATATTAGGTAGTGTGAATGTAATCCGTCTTTCCGTGTGGTGCCGGATTAAGAATAGCACCACTCCATTTCATTCCGTGTATGTCGTAGAAGGCGACTAAGGAAATAAATTACTAGGAGACGGGCACCAGCGTCATCCCGAAATTCCAACTGCATACTGCGATCGCCAACCCGCCTGCCAAGCGTGGCGATTGCGAACGTATCTTCATGGCGAAAACCATGAGGGAGGCCTATGTCCGACAGTGGGCGTCAAATGGCTGATGATGATGTGAATGTAATAATAACAGGAACTGTTACAGACAAAGTCACAAATATAAATGGTCATAGTCACTTTGCCACTTGCATACGAAATCCCCCCGTACATACGAAATTCTTTCCCCATTCATCACTTACCACTCGAGACTCGGAAATCGAACCCGCGACCCGCTAAACGGACTAATGGCGCTAAAAAAACTAATTGCACCTATTGTTTACGCTATCATTTCGCTCCCAAAATGCCCGGATACTGAGTAAAAGGTCCAAATTAATAGAGCGCGAGCGGGCGCTTCCCAAACAATGGCACTTTTACACTTAAACTCGAGTGCCTCCTTGCTCCAGCGGTATCACGTCTGATTACCATGCCGGAGGTTCTGGGTTGGATTCCCACTGGGGGCCACCGTACATCTGTACAAATGGCCTCAGTCTGGGTGTATTTCCATGTTTGTTATGTTCTTGCCTGGTTAACAAAGCACAGGTCACCCTAGTTTGGGACCAGGACAAATGATTGTGTTGTGTGGAAGTTAAAATTATTATTGGATATTATTATTATTTAGAAGTTATTATTAATATTGTTTATTATTATTACCGGAATTTTATCATATAGGTTTTGTTGTATAAGTTTAAGATGATTTGAGAAAAGATGGTCAGTGGAGTTTTTTTTCCCGCTGCCTTTTTCTCCACTACAAATGCGGCCCGAAGGCAGCGGCTAACATAGTAACATAGTACATTGACATTCAGCAAACAGAATGTAAATTATTTACGTTGAAATAAATTATTGATTTCTGATTGTTATTGAGTCACTCGGGCCATGGGGGCCAGAAGCGCGGCGACTGTTTAAAGAGATTTCGTCGCGTCTGGTCGATGCGTCAGGCACCGCACCTTTTCGTGAAATCGGTGCCTACACTGGAGCGAATGAAAAGACATTTTCCAATGTCAAGTGTTTCCAAGCGGGCAGCGGCATTTGGGAACGCGCCGGGCGACTCCCGAGGCGAACAATGGCGGCGGGTCAACGGCCCGGGTCAAGCCGTGCCCCGCGGCCCGCGGCTAATCTGCTACAGTTCTACATTCAATACAGCTACACTCGGGGTCAACTACAAGGCGGTTTCTGGGGGATTCTATTGTTTTCGTTCTCTATTATTGATTTTTAAACCTATCGTCCTCTAAATTGTAACATAAATAGTACTGTTTAGTATCTGTCTTCTAAATAATCGTTTTTATTAATGTTGTAGTAACCTTTTTTGCAAAGTGCTCAACACATTTTGTGGCTAATCCGCTGCAGTCCTACATTCAATACAGCTACTTTCGGGGTCAACTACACGCCGGTTTCTGGGGGACCGCTAGAGAATTGGGGAATAGTCTCTATATTGATCTTACAATTCTGAGTTTTTATCAATTCCGGGTCAAGTGTTAACCAAGTGTGCCCTTCATCATCATCATCATTCAGCCTCAAGAAGTCCACTGCTGGACATAGGCCTCCTCCATGGATTTCCATAAAGACCGGTTGGAAGCAGCCTGCATCCAGCGCCTTCCTGCCACTTGGATGAGGTCATCTGTCCATCTTGTGGCTGGTCATCCTACGCTGCCCTTATTGCCCTAGTGTGCCCTTATTTAACGATAATAAGAGAGATCGTTTTTATTTTTCCCTTTTAGCGATAAGACCGCCAATTGTGTATAGCAAAACTTACATATGTAAGCTTTTTAATGTATTTTAGTGTTTTAATGACATGCGATGCTCATTCATAGTAATATATATATATACATACGAGTAGCAGTCATACAAAGTTTGTTTAATGTATTTTATTTTCTGGTATGCACAAATAAAAGGTGTAATCTAATCTAAATAGATCCGTGGTTAAATTGATACATTCACTAAGCTACAATCAACTATATAGCGGTTTCTGGGAGATTTGCTCGGGAAATTGGCCATAGTGCTCTATATTGATCTCGCAAGTCTGAGGGTCTTATTTATAATAAGTTGATTCCACTAAAACACACAGTTAAAGCCGGTTTACGGGTTAAAACAGGAATAACAGTGATTTAATGGAATCGCGTGCCCACCGCGGATTGGCGATTTCAAGCGCTGAGGTACGTGAATAGCTCAGACACTCAGGTTTCCTCACGATGTTTTCCTTCACGGTTAGCGAGTGGTATTGCTACTATACCTTCACAAAATGTACATAACTTAGAAAACAAAGTCATAGGTGCATGCCCGCACTGGGAATCGAACCTGGGTCACTCGCTTCCGAGTCTAATGTTCTACCCACTAGGCTACCACCGCTCCTCACTCTAGATTGTTCACCGCGCAGTTCACTCTAGATTGGACTTAAAACTTCCGTGACATGTGGGCTGACGGTTACGGTGAGGATTTTGTCTTAATGAAGTCAAAAGGTCACAGCTGAGCTGTCGACTAGTTAGTCTAAGGAGGTCGGTGTAAGCACTAAGCCTTTAACTTTAAATCCAAAAAAATCTGGCCACATTCCTGACTTGTCTTAAAAAATAACAAAATACTTTACGCTCTTTAAGACATTTCAATAATTTAGGTAATCTTTCTTTTACATAAACTTGATATGTATTAATTTTTCCTGTAAACCATTTCAACTTTCAGAAAAAACTGTCCTCCATCCAGAAAATTCCTGTCATCTGGTAACCGTACATTTCAATAATTTAATCTAACAAGAACTCAATCTGCAGGTTTGCTAAAGGTCATTCGAATGGTGGCGTAGTGGCCGGGTCACCTATGAGTATCTCCCTCTAAAATGGTTGAGACTGGTGATGGCTGACCCCTGCGTTATGCTCGTGAACGGGTGCTGTTCGTGTGTCTGGCCGCAGCATTAATGTTTTTCCTTACTTTTGTAAGAAGTGTTATTTTGGCTTTTAAAGTTATTGGTGGCTATCACGGAATCATATCATATAGGCTTTGATGTATAAGTTTAAGATGATTTGAGAAAAGATGGTCAGAGTGGAGTTTTTTTTTCCCGCTGCCTTTTTCTCCACTACAAATACGGCCCGAAGGCAGCGGCTAACATAGTAACATAGTACATTGACATTCAGCAAACAGAATGTATATTCTTTACGTTGAAATAAATTATTGATTTCTGATTTCTCTTTTAAAAACTCGGTACGTACCTTAGGTTTGTTGAAAGGTCCAAAATAGACTCGTCCAGAAAATTCCTGTCGTTTGCTAACCCTACGTGGGACTACGTCCAAAAACTTTTAAAAACAATTATTCCATAACAAGACATCTGGAATCGTCGAACTTTGTATATTAATTTTTTAGGGTTCCGTAGCTCAAAAAGAAAAACGGAACCCTTATAGGATAACTTTGTTGTCCGTCCGTCTGTCTGTCAAGACCCTTTATCTCGGGAACGCGTGGAGGTATCGAGTTGAAATTAAAACCATATACCCAAATCTACAGTCCCTTAACCACTCGTCTGCCGCGACAAAGATCTGTGTCCGACTTAGTATGGGATGGGCCACCTATAGTATATTCCATTCCGCGAGGGCAGTTGAGGGGTTTAAGCTATGAAAAAATCAAACTTCTAAGTTAACGTAAAAAAAAATTACGCCCGCTTATGCCGCAAATAAAACGTATATTTCGACACTCAAGGGAATCGAATTTTATAGGGTACTCTCCGTTGACCTAGAACTATGAAATTCGGCAAGTATTGTCTTATACTACAAATACAGGGAAAAATCTGAAAACCATACATTTGTAATTAAATCATACAAAAATATTGTTTTTGAAGTTCGGGAAAAGCTTGGAAAAATCTGCGAGGCTCAAGTATGTAGGGAACCCTTCAAAAAAAAATACAAAAATATTTATTCATCCAACCAATTCTATTCCTAACATACACTTTTGCTTACACCCTTGGTGCGCGAGTCCGGCTCGCAGTTGGCCGGTTTTTTTTTTCAAGTTTACACTCATAACTGATCTGTCAGGTGACAGTCCCTGGTCTCTGCCTACCCCTCTGGGATACAGGCGTGAGCTTATGTATATATGTATGCATGTACTCTCATAACTCAATTAATAAAAACTTGTTTGGTATTGAAGAGTAGAATCCCTTTTCCACAATCCTGCATTCATATCGCTATGTCAAGCCCGTAAAAACGTTCAGGGCGCCATTTAATAGAACTACAATAAATTAATTTGACTATGTGCATGTAAATTAACTGTGACTATATACATTGCACAACCGATTAATAAGTAGGAAGACTAATTGTATCAATTAGCTTCGCTATGTACATCGAATTGTCAAAATAAACTATGAATTGTAGTTTTATGAAACGCGGCCCTGACTGGTTATCGAGTCCACCGGTTCAGCCACAAATGCCAACAAAATCCGGAAAAGTCTCCCAGCCTCGCCAGGCAAGTGCCCTAGTCTAAGTCTAATTTTAAACGTTCTTAGATTTCAATAACATTTCGACGGGCGATACTGTGAGCGATTTCCATCGTACATAACTTTATATTTAACCCGGTGGGCTGCCAAGCAGCCGGCAAAGAGGAATCTCTATTACGTTGAAAAGCTTTTAAAACTGACACTACTTAAAATGGTTACAAAAAAAACCGGCCAAGTGCGAGTTGGACTCGCGCACGAAGGGTTCCGTACCACTATCTATACAACATTAGACACAAAGATCGAGAAAAAACGGTAAAAAACACGTTTTTTGTATGAGAGCCCCCCTTAAATATTTATTTAATTTTAATTTCATTATTTATTTTTGCAGCGAACATGGAAATAAATATTCAGTGAATATTTCAAGAGTCTACCTGTTGCCGTTATTAATATCCAGCAAAAAACGGCAAAAAATTACGTTTGTTGTATGGGAACCTCCTTAAATATTTATTTTATTCTGTTGTTATAGCGGCAACAGAAAATTTCAACTGCCTGGCTACCACGGTTCATGAGTACCTGGTGACAGCCAGACAGACGGACAGTGAAGTCTTAGTAATAGGGTACCGTTTGGCACCCTTCGGATGCGGAACCCTAAAAGCGAATTTATAAGGCAAACATGCGAATAACAATGAAACAATCCACCAGTCCGCTGGACCGACGATCTAACACAGATTGCTGCCAGCGGCTGGATGAGAATAGCCGAGGGCAGAAGGAAGTTTCGTGCCTTGGGCTTCCCCAAGGCCTTCATAGGCCTTCGTTCTGGACATAGGTCCAGAACGGGTACGGGCTGATTGATTGATTGAATCGATAGTACCTAGCCAGTCACTTGCCTGGAGCTCACGCAGGTCCTTGGCCACTTTGTCCTTCCACAGATATCTGTAATGATGCTGTCGCATACTCACACAACGTCCGATGTCGCATACACTGTCGCGTGTTCGGGATGAATGATAGTAAAACGAATCGTAATAAAAAAGTTATCACTTAAAAAAATTGCTAGTGTCAACATTGGAAGGGAATGTCACGGTGTATCACTACAATGTCCGAGCCTTTTGGCGTAATTTTGGCGTGCGTGGCTTACAGCGCGCCTCGTAAACACAACAGTTTCGCAAGATGGCGGCCGTGGCTTAATGTCAAAAAGTGCACGAAAATGTGAAGAATTTGCCATGACGATAAATCGGTCACATAAATCTTTAGTTTTAAGTATGATATAACTCGATAATATTGAGTTAGAGTAGAATATTCTACAGAGTGTAACAAAATTCCCGAATACTGTAATGATTGTTCGTTTGAACGAGTGGAACCTAATAAATTTGAAATACTCGGGTTGTTTGAAAGGCATAGCAAAATGAACGTGCCTTAACAATAGCTATCGAATACTCGAGATAGATGTACTCCAGTTTATTATTTTTAAAGCCACTTTCTAAAAAAATTCCAGATCTCGAATCCATTAGAACCATTAGTAGCCAGCAAGAGCGGTGCGTGCGTGCTGCGGGTCCGCGGGTCAGTTCTGATCGTCGAAGAGTTCGCGCATTTTTTTTAAACAAGATTTCGGATTTCTCAACCCTTTTTTTTATTTCATCATCAGCTATTTGACGCCCACTGCAGGACCTAGTCCTCCTTCGTGGTTTTGCCATAATCACCACGCTTGGTAGGCGGGTTGGCGATCGCAGTATAATTAATAAATAATAATAAAATAAACAAATAATATATATTTATTGTGTAACCATAGCTTTAAATATCTGGGTTTCGGTAGGGGTCTTCTTTTAAGTAAATATACCTGTGCCAGAAGATCCCACTCCCTAACATCCAATGCTTATAGGTGTTATTTCATTACTCCATATATATTTTTGCAAAGTTATATCCAAACTTAAGACTATGGCTATTTTATTATACTATTATACATTTATTTTATTTTTCTCTCAGGCAGACGCTGCTGCCAGGCTCCTGGTATTTTTTTTTATTGTACGTTTATATATTTAAATGTAATAGTCTGAAAAGATGCCATTTTTTATTACTAATTACATAACTACGGCTTCCAAACTACCTAGATTTCAGCGCGTATACTCAGTCGACAGTACTTTGTTGTAGTTTTATTCACTTTGTAAAACTTATGATTAGGTACTGTAAAAATAATAATATGATATGAACTGAACCCCGCGCCACGCAATGTTCAAGCCGGAAACCTGAATCGAAGTTTGTCGTTCGTATGTCAGCTTTTCATAGCACAGGGTATCCTAGTCTGGGCCTAAGTGATTGTGTTTTAAGGCAGTTGTTTACCTATTATTGGTGGTTATTAAATATACTTATTTAAACAAAACAATAAAAACCTGTCTAAAGTGTTCGCATACCTCACCTTACGTAATTAAACCCATACTTTCTCTCTCTGAGAGAAGGCCTATGCCCTGCAGTAGGACGTATACATACAGGCTAAGTAAAAAACTTAAAAAAACACCTACTATTCTATAAACAATACTAAGGAACTAGTCTTAAAAATAGAGATAAATTATATAAGTACATATTATTATTATGGCTTGGAAATATGCTATAAGAAACAAAAATGCACTAAACCTAGTACATAGATATTCATCTGCGGAACCCATTCATCGCAACGCTTCGCTAATTACGCCGAGGACGTCATAAATAACCCGATAGGCATCAAGACGGCTCTAAAACTTTCTAAATGGCAACGTGAAATGTCAAAAATGAGTTCGATCCACGGAGAATGTCAGTGCAAATGCTAAGTGATGGTATTTCGGAGATCTTTCGGCTATTCCTCACGCTTCGGTGACCACCCTAACTTACGTTCCGTACCTTTGTTTCCTTTCTATGCAAAACTGGGACTTAGCATAAACAGAATGACCTTTTTAAAGGCAAAACGGCCTCCGGGGACGCAATTTTCGAACGAATTTCGCAGCTTTTTTATTTGGCACTAAAAATAAAATGGCGGCCATTGTAAATGTCAAAAAGGGCGGGAACGATCTAACCCTCCTTTTATTTTATTCATAATTTATTTTTAGCGTTTTTATGTTGAAAGAATAGGCCGTTCGATGACAGGTGAGTTATTTGAGTGCGTTGGACGTATACAACGAACCAGGTAAAGTTTCCTTAGAAAAAAAAAACATCAATAAATCAATCAGCCCGTACTCGTCCACTGCTTAACATAAAAAACATAAAAGAACATAACGTCGTTCATATTGCAAAATGTCACATGCAAACAAAAACGATTTTTGTTTTTTCATCGAAATTGTATAAAAACTTGATTCTGTCACACGTGCAAGACATCGAAATCCTCTGTCTGATTTCTGTGTATACTAGTACGACTTAATTTTCTTCTAATTCATAAATTTTCATACTATTTTGATGAAAAAACAAAAATCGTAATTTTTTGACATGTGACATTTTGCAATATGAACGAAAGTTGATAAATCAATAAGACGAAGTATTAATAATCTTATACTATGAAATATCTCTAATTGCACTTTATCAAAGTTTATCAACGGTTTGTTTACCTTTACAGAAGTCCTACCTAGCACAACGTATACGTACTTTTAGGGTTCCCTACCCGAAGGGTGCCAAACGGGACCCTATTAAAAGACTTCACTGTCAGTAGCGTTGTTTCGTCAAAAGTCTCGTCCACCCACTGTGTATTTTAAGTTCCAAAGAAGAAAAAGAAAGTTACATGCAAAAGTAAAAGTGATACATTATTACCTTAAGGCCGGTTTCTCTGACCGCACAGATTTGTATGGAAGATACTGCTCATTGCGAGCGAAAAGTTGGGGGAGAAGTAGGCATTTTTGAAATTACAGAAATACAAGCCCTATTAATACAACTTTGAAGACCGACGTCAGTAACACATTCAGTGTGGTAGATACATTTTTACTATCCAAAACTTAGTATAGTTCAAATAAAACCATATATAATTTAGACTCATGTTTGCGACTTTTTTTGATGCTATAAAGTTTTAAAAATCATAAAAATAATCACCGGATGCCCTAAATAAAACATTGAAAATTTATATATATACATGTATATATATAACATTTTAAATACTGACCGTTAGAGAGTAAAATAAATTTTAAAACACCCAGCCTTAACTCCGAATACACTTAATAGTTTTTTGTCGGAAGCTAATAATGTGTGTGCTTACGAAAGTTTTAGTTGGAAAAAAAGTGATACAGTTCATGTCCTGGCTCCCAAACTAGGATTCCTATGCTATAGGCTAGTTCCTGTACAAAGTTGGTAAATAGGTATCATCAGCATAGAGGTGAGAGACCCAAATATTAAATTCCGTTCCCACAAATTAGTTCACACTTCGTGACGACGCGTCGTCTTAATAAAGTACATAGGTAATTGAAGTTCTGGGAAGCAATTCAAGAACAAATGTGATAGGGCAGAAGAATTGGAAGTCAAAAGCTTTCGGCCACTCACGCTAATCGGGATGTCCATTGATAATTGATTGAGCTAAAATGGAGGGGTCTAGGGTAATCTCACCAAATTTTTTCAGGGGAGGACAATGGTGGACAAAAGGTGCATCTCGTATATTATTCCACTTAGGGGTTGGACTTCGAATATTAATTTTATTCGAATATTCGCCTGTTTTACTATTCGAATATTTTGGACTTCACTATTCGAATGCTGAATAAATTTGCGTTTTCCAACTATTTACAACGTTACCGCGCCCACGGAACATACAAAATTAAAGAGTCATCATAAGCAGCCTATATACGTCCCACTGTAGGGCACAGGCCTTCTCTCAGGAAGAGTGTATGGGCTTAATCAACACGAGTGCCCACCGCGAATTGGCGATTTCAAGCGCTGAGGTATGTAAATAGCTCAGATATTCAGGTTTCCTCACGATGTTTTCCTTCCCGTTAGCGAGTGATATTGCTACTGTGGCTTCACAAATGTACATAACATAGAAAACAAAGTCATAGGTACATGCCCGCACTGGGAAGCAAACCTGGGTCTCCCGCTTCCGAGTCCAATGTTCTACCCACTAGGCTACCACCGCATTACTGACAAATTATCGATTTCCTATTTTGTGGCACTTGTTCATTAAACTCAAGTCAAAAACATGCTGGCATCGCTGAAACGATTTTGGTACTGCTGCTCACACATACTGCTAGCCACAACGGTATTATTCGAAAATTTAAAGTAGAAAGTTTTATGACATATTTTTTTTATTTTAACGAAGTAAAATTTCACTACTACCTATATTGTGTGAGGCCTTCAGAAAACTACAAAGTTGTGATCTAGGAGGAAATACAAAAAAAAAACTTTTTAAAATAGCAAATATTCGAATTTATGGGTATAGAACTATTCGAATATTAAAAGCCCGAATTTCATTACAAACCGCGCACTAAGGCGTAAGGGGCACATTGGAAGGACGTGGGACGAGTGCGCGGAAAAGGCGCTGTTTGAGAAAATACTGCATTAATCTTGGGTGGTTTGAAAGACATACTAAAATGAACGTGCCTGACAAAAGTTATCGAATACACTAGTTTGTTTTTTTAAAAAACACACTTTTCAAAAATATCTTGACACCAACTCAAATATATTAGATTATAAGTAGCTATCCATTTTTTTAAACAAGATTTCTCAACTCATTTTTGTAGGGTTTCGTATATCAAAAGGAAAAAACGGAACCCTTGTAGGATCACTTTGTTGTCTGTCCGTTCGTCCGTCTGTCAATCTATCAGTCAACCCTTTATCTCGGGAACTTGTAGAGGTATGAAGTTGAAATTAAAATTATATACTCAGATCTACATATATTCCCTTGAAGCTGTAAAAAAATTAAACTTCTAAGTTAACATATAAAAAAGATACAGCCGTTTATGCCGCAAAAAACGTATATTTCGACATTCAAGGGAATCAAAATTCAAAGGGTACTTCCCGTTGACCTAGAATTGTGAAATTTGGGAAGTAATATTGCTTAAAATCTGAAAACTATACATTTGTTATCAGTCTTTGAAGTTCGGGAAAAGCTCGGAAAAAACTGCGAGACTCGATTCCTAAACTATTCATAATATTATGTAAGTACCTACCTACAAATTTATACGGAACCCTCAGTGTGCGAGTCCGACTCGCAGTTGGCCGGTTTTTTTATTTACGTCGATACTTAAAAGTAATAGTTAAATATATGTATGCCATGTTTAATTTTATTACTAACTAGCTGTGCCCGCGACTCCGTTCGCGTACATTTCGATTTTTACGAAGCATTTGTATGGGGGCCACGTCTTATCATAACTGGAGCTAGAATTTAAATAGCCTATCCTGTGTCCCAGATGTCTATATGTTTTTATACCAAATTTCATCAAATTCGGATAATTGGTTTAAGGGTTATGGAGGAACATACATACATACATACACACATACAGAAAAAAATTCTAAAAATCGTGAAATTAGTTTCAGTATCATATATTGAGCCTATAAACACAATATCTCTGAAAACAAACTAACTTACTCCATGACCGACCCTTACAGATTTATTATTAGTATATAGAGTATAGATAGATAGATTACATAACCGTGGCTTTGAAAGCACCCAGAAACAGTCTGTATTATTAACACTATGGAGATGAGTTAGGTTGCTGCGATTCCGGCATCAAACATTCAAATTTATAGTATTAGCCATAGATATATCAATGAGGTATTAGCTTTCCTCTGTGGTATTAGGTTGTATTAGTAGCGATTTCTCGAACCCCCTTAGGCCACGTGGTCCGACCGGCTTGTTCGATCGGTCGGACGACCAATATTTTTTTTTACTGATGGTTCGATCTCGAACCACTTTGTCAGAAAGCGAAAGCTATCCTTCTGTATTTTTCTGGTTTGTGACTCAAGTGTCTCACTGAAGCATAATAATAAATTAAATGCTGACAAACCTCTGATAGCCTAATATGCAGACGACTGACAGACGAATAGACAGACAGGCAAATATTTAAAATACTTTCTGAAGTATGGATCATTCACCGTTTACGTTACAGTTGATTGTAGCACTACAATTGTACTAAGATTTATTGAATTTCTGTTAATGTAATCTCTGTGTACAATAAAGAATATTCTATCTATCTATCTTGATTTATTTGTGACTTGCTGGGCCCGCGCCGTGCAACTGTTCACCCCGAATGGATCACTGTCTCCCAAGAATATGCAGCTTTATACGCCCCAATGTAGGGCACAGGCCTTCTCTCAGAGAGTATGCGCATAATCACCACGCATGCCCACCGCGGAAGAGCAACTGCAAGCGCTTAGGTATGTGAACACTTCACACACTTAGGTTTCCTTACGATGTTTTCCTTCACAATTAGCTAGTGGTATTGCTACTATAACTTCACAAATGTATGAAAACAAACAAAGAAACTTAGAAAACATAGAAATCACAAATCAATAATTTATTTCAACGTAAAGAATTTACATTCTGTTTGCCCGAAACCGGCGTGCGTGCATGCAACGACTAATGAATGTTGAGGAAGCGAAAGTGATCTGTCAGGATCGTAGCAAGTGGCACTCCCTGGTCTCTGCCTACCCCTCTGGGATACAGGCGTGAGTTTATGTTATGTTATGTTATGCTGAATGTCAATGTACCTACTGTGTTACAATGTTAGCCGCTGCCTTCGGGCCGATTTGTAGTGGAGAAAAAAATAGTCATTGGTATAGGGGTTTAAACCTACGACCTCCCAAATGAGAACCCGTTCTACCGCTCCGCCACAGTACATATAAAGCATGGGTGACCAACAGGTCGATCGCGATCGACCGGTCGATCGCGACTGCTAGTCCAGTCGATCGTGGCAAGGCAAAAAAAAAACTAAATTATTGTTAAATTCTCGTATGTAATTCCTGGTGTACATACAACAAAGAATATTCTATCTATCTTCGATATTCCTCGGTATTTCAGTACTTTAAGACGTTGTGTAGCCGATGGTAACACGGGCATCGCGTAGGAGCAGATGTCGATCCGGGTTCGATGCCCCGCTTTCGGGGCCAGGGGCTGCGCACGCGCCTGTTGCTTACTACCGTGTTTTAATCGGATAGAGACAGAAGCATCGCATGCATTCATTTACGACACTAGCAACCCACTTTACTTTTATTTTTATTTTATTAAGTCTAAAAAACATCATACAGTCGAAAGTACTACAAAATATACTTAGACATGAACTGTTTGTGTTTATGTCTAAAGGTAATAGATGATTGCCAAAACGGAAGTAGGATATGCAGTACTTAATCTAAAACATAAAGCGTAAGTTAAACATAAAAAGTCTTATGTATAAAGCGTGGATGCCACTAAAACACTCTTAAGACAGAGTTAAAGCCGGTTTATATGAGGAATTCCTCTCATAAACCGGCTTTAAATTGCTGTTAGCAATAAGGCCGCCCATTGTACTTTTTCATTGTAACTTTCATATTTTATGTCTCGCTTCTTGTGTGCAATAAAGAATATTCTTATGTTATCTTATCTTAACTCCGCCTTAAGAGTTTTAGTGGGATCTACTTTTTTTCTACCTAAACAAGACCGAAAGTATATAAGTAATTTAGAACGAAAGTTGCAGTAATTGAGTTTAATAAGTAAAGCGTTGGATGAAGATGGGTTAGATACTTCAGGGCATAGGCCTTCTTTTCAGGACACATGCCTTCTCTTCAGAGCATATGCATTCTCTTCAGGACACATTTCAGGACATATATCTTCTCTTCAGGACATATTTCAGGACATACATCTTCTCTACAGGACACATGCCTTCTCTTCAGGACACATTACAGGACATTTATCTTCTCTTCAGGACACATCCCTTCTCTTCAGGGCAGAGGCCTTCTCTTCAGGACACAGGCCTTCTCTTCAGGAAGAAAATTCAAACAAATACAAGAGAAGGCCTGTGCCTACACAGATGGCAAAGGCCTTCGTGACATAGATTGATAGTAGAATCAAACATGAAATGCCAGGTAATTTATCTAGATACATCGCCCATTAGCAACTTCTGTTTGGACAATGTCGGCGGACCATATTTTTAGATGGAGTACGTCACTTCAGTTAGTGCATTTTTACTGTCTCCACTGGTATTTCTGTTCATTACATTATTTTGTCACGCGTCTGCTACTACGGTTAACCTACAGGATGATAGAAGTTTATTGGCGTGTAATTAGTTTGGTGTAATTTGTATGGTCAGAATAGACTGTGTCCAAGGATAAAATAGTTATGAAAATATCAAATACGTCGAGAAACATCTAGCAAAGGGGGAGGAAAGACTATTCGAAACGATATTATTATTATTAAAAGTATAGATACTTTCAGTTAGTGCATTTTTACTGTCTCCACTGGTATTTCTGTTCATTACATTATTTTGTCACGCGTCTGCTACTACGGTTAACCTACAGGATGATAGAAGTTTATTGGCGTGTAATTAGTTTGGTGTAATTTGTATGGTCAGAATAGACTGTGTCCAAGGATAAAATAGTTATGAAAATATCAAATACGTCGAGAAACATCTAGCAAAGGGGGAGGAAAGACTATTCGAAACGATATTATTATTATTAAAAGTATCTAGTGCACTATTAAAAATAAAAAGAACAAAGGCGAACTTAATGCTAACTTAAATCTTACAGTCGGTAGGAGGTACTTACACAATATTAGTTGGTACTGGAATAGGATTTAAAGGTACTAAACAAGTATATACGTCCCACTGTAGGGCACAGGCATTCTCTCAAGGAGAGAGTATGGGCTTAATCACCGCGGATTGGCGATTTCAAGCGCTGAGGTATGTGAATAGCTTAGACACTCAGGTTTCCTCACGATGTTTTCCTTCACCGTTAGCGTGTGGTATTGCTGCTATAACTTCACAATTAGAAAACCAAGTCATAGGTACATGCCCGCACTTAGGATCGAACCTAGGTCTCTCGGTTCCGAGTCCGATGTTTTTTTTTTTGTTCATTTTTTGATTCGTGAGACACAAGTACATCAGGTGTATCTAGTTAAAAAATACAGTTTCTTTTGTGCTCTACCTAAATAGATGCCTATTTAGGTAGAGCACAAATCTTAAGTCGGAAGTATTAAAACATTTAAATAATCTCATGCAATAACAATTAAATACAAAATGTCAAAGATTTCAAAATAAAAAATAAATAAAAAACTAAATTATTAAGGAATTAATTTAAAAAATACAAAATGTCAATAATAAAATATAGAATTATGTCAGCATGTCAATTATTACAAAGTAAATTACTTAATAAATATTTAAATTACAATTTATCTTCGAAGAACTCTTTTATGTCATAATAACATGTATATCGTCAGCATATCGTACAATTTTCTTTTAAATTGAATAGTATTTAGTGTTTTTAAATTATCTGGCAACTTGTTATATATTTTTGGTGCCATCACAACAATGCTTTTTTGTTTCAAAGCTGTCTTGCAGGCTTCAATTTTGAGTTTGTGTGGAGCCCGTATTGTTCTGTAGCTATTTTCGTGTGCTTTTGGAAATAGCGGCTCGTTTGTCTTGACAAAGAAAACAACCTCGTATACATATAGAGAGGTGAGTGTAAGTATCTTCAGTGCCTTAAAATATGACTTACATCTTTCAGTTGATTTTAACTGACACATGGATCTCAGACATCTTTTTTGGGCTTTAAATATTGTTGTTACTTCAGTGCAATTGCTCCAAAATATGACACCAAACCGTAGCGTTGACATTACATACCCATGGAAAGCTAATAGTACGGCGTCTCTACTAACAATTTTTGATAACTTGTATAGGGCGTAGGCAGATTTACTAAGTTTGTTGCACATTACCTCGGCTTGGTATTTCCAGTTTGTGTTTTCGTCTATCGACAAACCTAAAAACTTGGTGACATGTTCTTGCTTGATTAATACATTTTTATATACCAAGTTTACAGGAGGTGCATTTGTTTTTTGTTTAAAGTGCATAATTTTGGTTTTGCTCAAGTTAGCCTTAAGGCAGTTTGATTCTAGCCACGACATTATTTCTTGGAGAGTTTTATTTATTTCGCTCTCATAATTTTTATTATCTGTTTTTTTATGACCGCTGTGTTGTCGTCAGCAAAGAGGGTCATAGGGTAGCTTACATTTAGAGGCAAATCGTTAATGTAGAGTAAGAAAATTAATGGGCCAAGTATACTGCCTTGCGGAACTCCATGTAGACAAGTGATCATTTGAAGTATATGTTACTTCGGTGTTTGTCTCTGTGCAGATATTTGTAAGTTGCGTTTGTTGTGTTCGACCGCTTAAATATGATTTTATGAGTTTTAAAGTTGTACCTCTCACTCCATAGAACTCCATCTTTTGCAACAAAATTTCGTTCTACCCACTAGGCTACCAACGCTCTTGTTTTGTCATACTAGGTAATTAGTCTACGACCCATTTTCAGGCCACAAATGTTTTTTTTTTTAATATATACAAAAAAAAAACATAAAAATTGTGAAGCCGATTCGGAGAAGTTCGATAACAAACACTGTGCCACGAGATTTTATATATTAGATTTATTTTTGTGTATTGTATGATAAAACCGCAATATGGTATTTGCGTCAATAAAAGGAATAAAATGCCCTACTCTAACAAAAATTTGCACTTTAAAGCTTAATATTTCGTAACCGGATCCCTAAATCGAATTATTTTGCTACACTCAAAATATCTTGAAACAACCAATCCAACGATACCCTTCACTACGGTGTAGGCAAGAAAAAAAATGCATCCCTAATTTAGGTGTAGGCACCCTAAACCCTTTTTTTAAACTACCGTTTTATCGGAGTGATTAATATGTATATTTATATTTAAGTCAAATTTTAGATTTCTTGTACTTACCGTCTCTGTGCTAAACCGCGGGCAGACAGACAGACAGAAGGATGCGGCGAAACTGTCAGGATATCTTTGTTGACTACGGAACCCTGTAAAGGTCTGCATGCTGTCGATTGAACATTGTACTGGAGAATACTGTACTTAGGTAACAAGAGTCTAATTTTAAATGAAACCCTCGTTTTTCCGCCTGACCCTATTATTTACCTACGTAGCAGACCCCTTTTCGCTTTCGGAAATAGCGCGGTATTTTTAGGACACGCTGTGAATGGCTATATTTTTACACCTTAGTTTGGCTTTGTTTAGGTTTCCTACTTTTTCGATCTTACGATGGTCTTGATTGGGATGTTCTTTTAGGGGTCCGTAGAGTGTATAGTATATTATTTTGAATTGATTGATTCTAGTGTGAGTGATGATGCCACTGGACCCTATATAAATCATCTCATTACGTAGATGCAAAGGCCAAAGTTTTTCTCCAAATAAGTAACATACCTTAATCTGTAGATATACGCATTACGCGTGCCCACCGCGGATCGGCAATTTCAAGCGCTCACGTATGGGAACACCTTGGCCACTCAGGTTTCCTTAAGATGTTTTCCTTCACCGTTAGCGACCATAGCTACTACAACTTCACAAATGTACGAAGTTTCAAAACAAAGTCACTTCCCATAAGCAAAAGATTCAAGATCTCAATTATTTTTTAACCGACTTCAAACGAGGTTTTCAATTTGACGCTTATGTTTTTGGCTATGTTCTCCCAAAACTTCGTGAAATCTTAATTATATAACTTTAAAATTCACAGCGAAACTGAATTATGAACCTTAAACAACTTTGACGTTCATTAAGTAAACATTTCGTGTCTAAAATGAATAAAATATTTGAAATAGATTTTTTTTTTTTCAAAAAAAAATAAATAAACCGAGTGTTTCAAGCGTTTAATAAATGTGAACCGAAATGGTACGAACCCTAGAAACAGTCACAGTGGCCTAAACTTTATACATAGGTAATGTACAGTCGCCGGAAATAACCTTTACAGTTACTTTAAGGACTAATTTGTAACAAAAATGAACTGTTGAACTGCTGTCGACTGTAAACCCCTCGCTGTTGCGATAACATCTTGTGCATGAAATATTTTACATTTAGTTAGGATTGAGGGCGACAATGATGAGAGAGAGCTAGTCCGCACGAGACATAAAATTTGGCAGAGCGATTTGTGAATATTCATTTCAAAATGGCGTCGACAAGATGGCGTTCGGGCCGCATTGGCGGGAGACATTTACATTTCCAGCCTCGTACTTTATTCACAAGAAAAGTGTAGAAAGTTGTGGAGTCCCTGATTTCTGAGTAAATGACCTAGGTAAAATAGGTAGCCTAGTGGGTAGAACATTGGTCTCGGAAGTGAGGGCATGTACCTATGACTTTGTTTTCTAAGTTATGTACATTTGTGAAGTTATAGTAACAATTCCACTCGTTAGCGGTGAAGGAAAACATCGTGAGGAAACCGGAGTGTCTGAGCTGTTCACATACCTCAGCGCTTGAAATCTCCAATCCCCGGTGGGCACGGGTGGTGATTAAGCCCATACTTTCCCTCTCTCTCCGAGAGAAAGCCTGTGCCCTTTTCCCAATCTCGACGATGATGACGCAGTGACCGTCGGAGTACCTACAAGGGTTTTTAGAGAATCGCGATGAAGATTTTTTTAAGAAAGGAATTTTAGGTTTAGAAAACAGATATTCCAAGTGTATACAACTAAAAGGTGACTAGGTATATTGAAAAATAAAATAACATTTGATAAAAGTTTTGCATGTCCCTAATTAGTTCTCCCTAATTATTGAACTGCCCTAGTATATGTCGGTACTAAATAATGGACATTTTACCTACGAGTTTACCTACTCACCTACACCTTATTTCTCTATGAAACATCCCCTGGTTTCCGCAGGATTAAAAACCGGATAAGTGCGAGTCGGACTCGCGCACCGACGTACGAATTTGTAGGTATATTATACACAGTTCAGAAATCTAGTCTCGCAGTTTTTTCTGAGCTTTTCCCGAACATTGAAGACAATTTTTTATGATTTAATTACCCTATAACTGAGATTACCTTGATTGTCAAAATATAGGTTTTTCGCATAAATAACGGCCGTATCTTTTTTCCACGTTAACTTAAAAGTTTGATTTTTTACAGCTTCAAGGAAACGTTCCTTCTACAGTTACTGTAGACTTGAGTAATTGAAGTATATGGTTTTAATTTCAACTCTATACATCTGCGCGTTCCCGAGATGACGGCCGGACAACAAAGAGATCCTATAAGGGTTCCGTTTTTTCCTTTTGGAGTACACAAACGCACCCTTAAAAAAAGGACCTTGGACAACCGCAGCTGTTGAGGAAAGTTTGAAAAAATTTGATTGTAAGTAGGTATACGTTCAATCGATTTGCAATAAAAGTTTCTACAGAAACATTCAGTATTTTCACGATTTGATAACCTTTACATGCTTTTCCAAGGATTCAGTTGTTGTTAACTGACAACTTGTTTTAAGGCTAAAAATTCTACCCATGCCGGGACTTGAACCCGCGACTGCTGGCTAACCGTGCCAGCGCTCCCCCAACTGAGCTATTGGGCACAATAATGTAGGTACAGCGATATCGTTCCAATGTAAAAACCTAACTGCAAACTGGGTACTCGGGTAACTGAGTAATACAAGAAGTTTGTAAAGAGGTTTGAAATTTCGTTGATGCCTGCACTTGCCCATTAGCTCAGTTGGGAGAGCGCTGGCACGGTTAGCCAGAGGTCATGGGTTCCAGTCCCGGCATTTGTGGAATTTTTAGCCTCTAAATAGGTTTTTAAAATTTTCCTCAGCACGGATTAGTGCAACAAAAAGACTATAATGAAAACTTGTTTGTTTTATTTAAATAGACAGATAAATGCTTGCTTATCTAGGCTAAGCACTTAGCAACTGAGAAAAGATATTTAACAATTTCCGAGAATAACTCGGCGGTTATTATTTCTGTGGAGGATCAGTATTCTTTAAGAGGGATTCCAATTTGAGATTACGGCTATTCCCTCGAAAAGCTGGGATTTAAAATATTATAACAGGGTTGTTATGGAATACTTTAATCTATTCAGTTATACAGGGCGTCCCAAAGTTATGGGCCATGAAGGGAAAGTACCTTAAATATCGTAGATAGGGTATTTTGCTGAAAGAAGACTTTATGTTATTTTTAAAAGTTAGTAATTCTGCATTCAAAGATTTTCTAAAAATTACTTGCCTTGTCTGGGAATCGAACCGACTTAAATGTAAAAAAACACCCCTAATTTTATGATGCCAATCGAAAGAATGGCCAAAAAATAATAACTCTTCTTAAATAACATAGTATTTTAAAAGAAAGAAACAGCGTGAAATTAATCATTTTAATCAAATTAAAAACATACATGAAACTGCCGTAGTCAATTAAGTGGGTATTTTTTTGTAAATTAATTAATTAAATGCTCAAAATATGATCCCTCTTGTCTTACGCAAATCGCCAATCTTTTAACGAGTCCGCTGCCTGTTGATTTTCTTATCTTTTTATGGTGAATAGGTACTCGATATGATATGGCACCATCCTGTTTGTAACTCGCCCACGTTCTCATATCGCTTTTTGTATAGCATATCTTTCTCGTATCCCCAAAAGAAGAAATCTAATGGTGTAAAGTCCGGGGATCTGGCCGGCCATCTAATCGGTCCATTCGTACCAATCCAAGTAGGAAAACATTCATTTAGAAAATCTGCTGCTCTCCGACTATTATGAGCCGGAGCTCTATCTTGTTGGGAAATTAAGTTTTCTTGCTCCGCAGCGGAAAGATTTCTTATCTCATCTCTTACAATTTGAAGTATTTCTAAATACTGTTCTGTGTTCAAGGTTCCATGGTAAAAATGGATTAAGAAAACCCGGTTTTTTAAAAGTCCGCACCAACAGTTGAATGAAAAACGCACTTGGTTATTCGTTTCAGTGATTCGTAGGGGATTTTCTTTAGACCAAATACGATTATTGTGGCGGTTATACATACCGTTATTGCTAAAGTTAGATTCGTCTGTCCAAATAATATTATCCAAAAAATTTGGATTTTCGAGCAAGCGTGCCTGGATATCAAGACAGAAATTTTTTCTCCTTTCTGTATCGCCTGGAAGTAATTTTTGAACCAATCATCCTTCAACATAACTCTTGAAACCGTGTTTTTTTAATACACGATGTATTTTACTTTTTGAAACTCCAATTTCATTTTCTCCTTCTCTCACCGATGTTTTCGGAAAAGCCGAAAGGTAAATTAAAATATCAAGTTCTTCGTCGTTGATCGTATGGTTTTCTTGCTGTGGTTCTCTTGAGCGTTTATCGAAACGTCCCAGAGTTTTCAAATTATTCACAAGCCTTTTCAAAACCTTACGAGACGGTGTTTGTCTGTCAGGATATTTTACGCTATACCAGCGCAAACTTCGAGAGATATATTTATCGTTCAAAAAATATGCTTCCATTAGATCAAAACTTACTTGATATGCCATGTCCGCAATAAATTAACACAATAACACGTGTGTAAGTGAATTAAAACTAAACAGATAAATAGCGGAAAAGCAAATTCTTGCACAGACTGTTCCATTTTCAAATTTAAGAACAACATTTAAAAATTAGTCTTCTTTTTAAAATATCTTAAAAAGCATGCATTCAAACAAACGCTCTCATAAATTGTTACATTTTCAAATTTAACAAGAACATTATTTTTGTTTTTAATTTGGCTTGTGTCTAGCTTACCAAGGACGTATTGAAATACTAAATTTTATCATTTTATCTACACTTCCACTTATAATAAGGAAAACTATGCTATAAAGTATTTTATAGTACATATGGTGCTACATTACCGCACTAGTGCGATAATGAGCACTTTACGTGCCTATGTCGAAACTTCAAAGGGCCATATGTACTATAAAACGTTGTACGATACACGTGCGAATAGGTAATTCGTATTGCGTATATGCGAATTTCCTACTTTTCGCACTAGTATCGTAATGTACTATTATGAAGTGGGTACTTATTTACGAATAATCAATGCTATCTATGGAATGATAATATCGCTACTTTTCGAACGTCGTCGTCGGCAATAAAAAACTTTCTTGAAATTTGACTCAAACATTTTAAGTTGTTCCTTTCTTTTAAAATACTATGTTACTTAAGAAGAGTTATTAGTTTTTGGCCATTATTTCGATTGGCATCATAAAAGTAGGGGTGTTTTTTTTTTTTTATTTAAGTCGGTTCGATTCCCAGACAAAGCAAGTATTTTTTAGAAAATCTTTGAATGCAGAATTACTAACTTTTAAAAATAACATAAAGTCTTCTTTCAGCAAAATACCCTATCTACGATATTTAAGGTACTTTCCCTTCATGGCCCATAACTTTGGGACGCCCTGTATATACTCTCGAAACCAAGGACTGCCTCTCTTCCCTCGACGTTATTGTGTTTAAATTGCGTCACAGTTAAATGCAATATGTGAGAAATAATAACTTAGTAAAAGTTTTATTTATAAGAAATAGCATTAAACTTATGAAAACTTCAGAGCATATCGGAAACTGAAAGCATAATTCGGCTAAATTATTAAATTAAATTCACTCAATTGTTGGCTAGTTGGCTAAACTAGCGTCGAGAGTAGAGGGGCTGGTTTATGCTGGTCTAAGCGGCCAACGCGCTTTACAACCAATGCAGAGGTCGTGGGTTCGATTCCCACTGGTGGCAGCCGTACTTAATTTGTATAAATGGCCTCAGTCTGGGTGTATTTGTGTTGTGTTGTGTGGAAGTTTTTTATGTAGCCTGTATACATCCTACTGCAGGGCACAGGCCTTTTCTCAGAGAGTATGGGCTTAATTAACATGCGTGCCCACCGCGAATTGGCAATTTCAAGCGCTGAAGTATGTGAACACTTCGTGCACTCAGGTTTCCTCACGCTGTTTTCTTTCACGGTTAGCGAGTGGTATTGCTACTATAACTTCACAAATTTACGTAACTTAGAAAACAGAGTCATTGGTACATGCGGACATTCGAACCCATGACCTCCCAAATAAGAAGCCGGCGTACTACCTCTCCGCTATCACAACTTTTTTAAAAACGATAAAAAAATCTAGTGTACGAAACCGGAAGTACGTCATGCACGGAAGTACGTCATTAAAACAAACAAAACTAAAAAGAATCCTAATATTTTTGTATAAGCTTTTGTTTTATTTATTTTATTTTAAGTTTATTAGGGAAACCAACAGCTTAATTAACAATAGTAGCTTAAGTGTAGTGCAGTAACAATGTTCTAAAGCCAATAATATTATTTGCAAATAATATTAGGTACTCTGTAAAAAAACATAGCTTCTATTTATGATTTTTTTTCACAGACTACCGACATGTCAACATCTTGGTGTTTTTTATACAAAAATATTAAACCTTCTTTCAGTCCCGTGTAAAGCGAACGTTTGATGGTCGAATGAAAGTTAATGAACGAATACACGTATTCTCAAAAATACAAGAAATCAGTGATGATGGTAGTAGCATCATGTTTACTGAGATATAATACCTTTATATCCGGACCACCAATCCGGACTTGGCCCCCGTGGTGGAGTATGGCCTATACCTTCCTCAGGGAAGAGACCCGTGCCCCTCGGTGGGGACATAATGGGTTGATGATGAATACCTTTATAAATAAAAAACCAGCGTGCGCGCATGCAACGACTATGAATGTTGAGGAAGCGAAAGTGATCTGTCAGGATCGTGGCAAGTGGCAGTCCCTGGTCTCTGCCTGCCACTCTGGGGTAAAGACGTGAGTTTATATATGTATTTATGTAAATAAAAAATTAAAACTTACGTCAAATCACTGCAGGGCTAAAAATTTAGAAATAATTTAAAAGCATATATTTAAAATAGCAGTATACATGTAGATATTGTAGAAGTATAATTTATGTTATTTATTTATGTTATGTTATGTTATGTTATGTTATGTTATGTTATGTTATGTTATGTTATGTTATGTTATGTTATGTTATGTTATGTTATGTTATGTTATGTTATGTTATGTTATGTTATGTTATGTTATGTTATGTTATGTTATGTTATGTTATGTTATGTTATGTTATGTTATGTTATGTTATGTTATGTTATGTTATGTTATGTTATGTTATGTTATGTTATGTTATGTTATGTTATGTTATGTTATGTTATGTTATGTTATGTTATGTTATGTTATGTTATGTTATGTTATGTTATGTTATGTTATGTTATGTTATGTTATGTTATGTTATGTTATGTTATGTTATGTTATGTTATGTTATGTTATGTTATGTTATGTTATGTTATGTTATGTTATGTTATGTTATGTTATGTTATGTTATGTTATGTTATGTTATGTTATGTTATGTTATGTTATGTTATGTTATGTTATGTTATGTTATGTTATGTTATGTTATGTTATGTTATGTTATGTTATGTTATGTTATGTTATGTTATGTTATGTTATGTTATGTTATGTTATGTTATGTTATGTTATGTTATGTTATGTTATGTTATGTTATGTTATGTTATGTTATGTTATGTTATGTTATGTTATGTTATGTTATGTTATGTTATGTTATGTTATGTTATGTTATGTTATGTTATGTTATGTTATGTTATGTTATGTTATGTTATGTTATGTTATGTTATGTTATGTTATGTTATGTTATGTTATGTTATGTTATGTTATGTTATGTTATGTTATGTTATGTTATGTTATGTTATGTTATGTTATGTTATGTTATGTTATGTTATGTTATGTTATGTTATGTTATGTTATGTTATGTTATGTTATGTTATGTTATGTTATGTTATGTTATGTTATGTTATGTTATGTTATGTTATGTTATGTTATGTTATGTTATGTTATGTTATGTTATGTTATGTTATGTTATGTTATGTTATGTTATGTTATGTTATGTTATGTTATGTTATGTTATGTTATGTTATGTTATGTTATGTTATGTTATGTTATGTTATGTTATGTTATGTTATGTTATGTTATGTTATGTTATGTTATGTTATGTTATGTTATGTTATGTTATGTTATGTTATGTTATGTTATGTTATGTTATGTTATGTTATGTTATGTTATGTTATGTTATGTTATGTTATGTTACATAAAAATCTCGTGTCACAGTGTTTGTTATCGAACTCCTCCGATTTGGCTTCACCGATTTTTAAGATTTTTTTTTCTGTATATTTGGTAGTTCCGATAATAGAATAGAATATAATAGAATAGAATAGTTTATTAAAATCAAGTTGAACAAAATAAAGTTTACAAAAATACTGTTTACATAACAAAAGAGGAACTTACATGATTGCAACATATTGGCTGTTAACAATTTTGAAGTAACTGTCCCCACACTAGGCCGAGCCTTAATAATAGGTTGTAGACTAATTGATATGGCAAAAGAACGTTTGCCGGGTCAGCTAGTAATTTAATAATAGCCACTATGGAAAGCCAAAGAACCGTTACGTTTAAGCTTTGAATCGTTGTGTCCGACTGTACAGTCGGCCAGGATGACTAATCGGCCTTCCAGCAACAGGTGACCGACAAATGCATTGTGGCCTCGTAGCTGGCTGGGTAGCGACAGCAGATGCGGCGAGCCAATAAGAAGTAAATGGCGCTCTGATTCCGGCGCGTGATGCGCCAAATGTGCTCCGAAAATGTGCAGGTTGCATGAATTATAAAACATTTCCTTAGGCTTGCTTAACGCTGTCAGCTGCCTTTTTTGGCAATTTAGACACACTACCGGCTAAATCTATGTTGTTTCTTGTTTTGTATTATGTTTTCTCTTGTTTGCTGTGCATATTATGTCACTTATCCGTTTATTTTGTTTTTCGTGATGTGTCTTATTGTTATAATAAATCTCTTGTCTTTTTTCTTTCTGTTACATCGTGAAAAAATAAACCGACAGATGCATTGTGTCTGAGCCCATGCTCTCTTTCCGGGAGAAGGCCTGTACCTTAGAGAAGGGACGTATACGGGATGCATTATAACTTTGAGTTAATAATTTTAATCGAAACTAGATTAAAAAAAAACGTATTTGTCGCTAGATTCGAGTGAATTGTCGGGCTCAAGCGCGACGTTGTGACCCTTCCGAACATTCGCTACTTAATAATAAGGGCCCTCAGTAGAGGTCCGCTCTATGCGCGGGCGCACGCAACAATCTGGAGTGATGATTAAAACGGCCTTGTCTACTGCGCACAATTAGGTCTTTGTTCCGCGGTGATGTAACGCTGGCAACAGCAGCGGGAGGCTAGCTGGCTTTGGACGTTATAGCAAAACTAACAAACTAGCAAAACTAAACTAAGGTTTTCTAGAAGAGATCGCTCTAAGCGATAAGACCGCCAATTGTATACCACTACTTAGATTTGATATAAGAAACTATTTGTGATTCTTTCACCTGGTTGTGTAATAAAGTGTTCTCTATCTAACTCTACCGACTCCTTCGTTTGCGAGGAATTCGAATAAATCCTTCTTTGCTCTCCAGGACGTTGTCTATCTTCACGTTTACGCGAGTTACATGATGGCATGACATAAATAAAATAAGGTATTTTATTTATGCCTAAGATAGCCTTTATACTTTATTGCACACACAAGAATAGAGTACAGGAAAGGTAACAAAAGAAAGTACATGTACAAAGGCGAGCTTATCTCTGTAAGAGATTTCTTCCAGCAAACCTTGGGGAGTCGGAGCGGAGGTGTGAAACGGGTCTACGTACTACGCGCCTTTATTTGCCAATTAAAAAATTAAGGTACTTATATTTAATTTTTTGCTTTTTGTTAATAGTCTTACATTTTATGCTTATTAATGTGAATTAATATCCATTTAATTAATTTTTTGATTAATTATTCTACGAATAATATTTTACAATGATACAATCGATATTTTACAATTTTTTATTTTTTTAATTGCGGATATCCCATACAAAGTAAGATAATACAGATTTGATCGTGCTTGTTACATTGTTACGACTTTATTTTCTAAGTACATTTTTGTGTATATGTAGTAGCAATACCACTCGTTAATTATGAAGGAAAATAGCGTGAGGAAGCCTGAGTGTCCGAGGTTTTTATACCTCAACGCTTGAAATCACCAATACGCGGCTATTTATTTTATTTATATCTCCTTGTGAGCGTTGGTAGCCTGTGAGCGTTGGTAGCCTAGTGGGTAGAACATCGGACACGGAAGCGAGAGACCCAGGTTCGATCCCAAGTGCGGGCATGTACCTATGACTTGGTTTTCTAAGTTATGTACATTGTGAAATTATAGTAGCAATACCACACGCTAACGGTGAAGGAAAACATCGTGAGGAAACCTGAGTGTCTGAGCTATTCTCATACCTCAGCGCTTGAAATCACCAATCCGCGGTGGGCACGCGTCATTAAGCCCATACTCTCTCCTTGAGAGAAGACCTGTGCCCTACAGTGGGACGCATATAGGCTGATTGTGCTCCTGCTCCTATTTTATGTGCACAAAAAAAACATCCTGAACGATTCCAATCGTCAAACTGAAAAATTCCAAACTAATTGCTATCGCAAACGTAAAAATTCCGACAGGATATGGTACGTATAATTAGACCTCTGAGTCTAACTAACTTTTCTCGTGACTCATGTTCGTCATCACTTGGCATTACAAAATCACCTCATTTCCGTTCTCCCACGGAACAATAGCTAATTTTCCGTGTAACGTGTCATTTTCCTATTTGCAGCGATCCTTATCCTAATGGCAGTGGCAATTAGTAGGTCAATTGAGAAGTCTCCAAAGCCTGTTACAAATTAGTTAATTTCCATCCAATATAAACAATCAGCCCACATGTCAACCGTTTGGACATAGGCCACCCCCAAGGTACGTTATTCCGTTCGATCCTTAGCCATCCTCATCCAGACGCCATCGGCAAGCTGTTTCTTCGATTCTCTTAGCGCATTGTACTACTTAAAGTAACACATTCACGGTCAATGTACCAGACATTGTGGTACAATTGGCACTCGAGAATCTTTGAAAAGATTATTGCGCCTAGCGCAGTGCCTTCCTTAGGTTTATTTTTCTCATCAATCCAAAAGCTCGGAGTCTCTTTAATTAATACTATCATCAGATAAGGACATGGCCTTTAAAATGAATAAGCTTCAGTAACACTGGGCTAGTTGCATCCGCCGTAGAACCGATAGTCGATGGGTTACAAAGGTTCTCAAGGAACTGGAAATTGCAGCGTTTCCGTAAAAAAAATCATTTGAATACGGTTCAATATACGACCTCGTGGCGCAGCGGTAGTGCATCTGCATACCATGCGAGAGGTGCCGGGTTCGAATCCCTGCTGGGGACAAAAAAAAACCCCAGGTCTTGGATGTTTACATGTTTGTGATGTCGTTGTTTCTGGTTCCCACGACACAGGGTATCCTAGTGTGGGCCCAGAAGCAATGTATGTGCCTGTATGTAAATGTTTATGTATTTATACAGTGCCATTTACAGGATCGACGTTATGGGCATAGTAACAGGGTTCCGTTTAGACCCTTCGCGTACGGAACCCTATAAAGCACAACAGTCTTTCTTTATCAATCAAACAGCTCGAGTATAAGCCGACAAACGCCGGGCCTGTTCCCGCCCCAGGTTCAGTTCCCGGTGGTTCCCGGAACGCGAGTCAATCACCGCGCGCATTATAATCGCCGCTTTGTTTACACTATCACGCGGGGCAGGTGTTGGCAACCGGTAGCTCATCTCCGTTTTCGTGGCTTATGTAATCTATCTAATCAGCCTATAAACAGAGTTTCAACTGTTGGGCATAGGCCTTTTCTCTTTCGAGCCAATCGAGGACTGTATATCTTTGGCTAGTCTCGTCCAATATTTCCCAGCCGCTTTATAATGTCTTCAGACTTCGACCCACCGGGCTGGTGGTCTGCCTATTGACCGTCGACCCGTTATTGGCCACCACTGACCGGCTATCTTAGTCCACCGGCGCCGTCCTTTCGTGGCTTATAGATGTCATCCAAATGATATTACAAATGTGAAAGTTTGTGAAGATGTTTGGCGGTTTGTATGTTTGGATGTTTGTTCACGCGATAACGGCTGAAGGGATTTACATGACACTTGGCGTACAGATAGACAAAGACCTGAATTAAGACATAGCGTACTTGATATCCCGGCAATACGTTCCCGTGGGATAATATTTGTTTTAAGTTTAAAATAGATGGCGTTACGCGAGCGAACGTTGTGTTTTAAAAAAAAATTAAGTAAAAAATAAAACCGACTTCAAAACACTACAGCTATAAAAAGTTAAGAATAATTTAAAAAAATACCTTTAAATTAGAAGTATGTATACATGTAGGTATTGTAGAAGTATAATTTGTAGTTGGTGCCCAAAATATATGTCTTGGTCATGAAACTGAGTTTCGGCTAAACGGAATTACATGAAACTAGGCATACCGATAGACAAAGATCTGAATTTAAACATAGGAATCTTGGTATCCCGGTAGTGCATTCCCGTGGGATAATATTTTGTTGTTATAACCTTTTTTCAAGCCAAACTCTAAGATATTTATTTATTGCGTTGCCATGGTAACAAGAACCGTATAAACGGATTCTGCAGCGGTACGAGGTTCGCCGGGACGGGACAGCTAGTACCTATATGTTATATGTTTACATTGCCTTTTGTATAAAAGTTAATATAATTTTCTCTTTATATTGAAGGATTTGTAGATAAGGTAAAGTATAAAATAACCCCTAAAGTTCTACATAACGTTTTAAATTAAAAAGTAGAGTATGTAGAGTTTTCTATCTTATTCCTACATTTAACGAGCCTACTAGCTAACTTTCTGTGAGACCAATTTCCAAAAAGTTGTCGATCCCTGGCCGAATGTTTACACTAGGCAGATGCGGCGCACGTGTGGCACCGGCCACGCCCGTCGCGTGCGCGCCCGGCCGCCTTTACGCCCCGTTCACACAACACCCCTACTGCTGCCTCTATTATCGCAGGCGTTCACACACATCTTATTTGAAGGCATCTTTCAGTGTAAGGCGAGGTTTTCTGACCGAACCCCTAAAAACAGGTGTTGTAAAATGCATTTTACTCTGAAATAGTTATTTAAGTCTGAATGTGGTTTTTCAATGTCTTCATAATCCTTATATTTGTTAAAACTTTACTAATAGCTAAAAGTGTATCTAATAAACTATATTAGCTAAAAGTGTTTTTTTAGCCATACTGAGTTTCAGATAATTAAAAAAAATATCAAACTGATTTATCATTGAATGAGTTAGTGACGTCGATCGTTAAAATTTCGTTAATTAGAAGTGCATTCCCTTCAACTCTTCACTCGCGCAGCGCAATCAATCTTATAGAAATTATTTGCTCGGAAAGTCTGTAGACTTATGTAATTAGACTTATTAAATACATATTTAAAATAAAAAAATTAATATGTACATATTTGTTAAATACATATTAGACTTATTGTTGCAAATAAATAAATTATTATTAAGACCAATCGCTTATTATGCATATAATTGTGTGTTTGGATTATTGTAAGATATCAATTAAATTTGGCTCACAGGTAGTAACTCTATTCAATTATAATTCTGGAGCCTAAAATAGTGAAACTGATAACTTTATAAAATCTCTTGATACTTCACTCAAATCTCAGCTCCTAATCGTGATAAGCATAATGTAAACCTAGCACAAGGAATTGCCATCTGCTATAGAATATGCGGTGAGCTTTTTCCCTATACTTATTTCATGAGAGAGAGGGCTCTTTAGAATTATCTTACAATTTAAATGTGTCAAGATATCGAGTAAATTCGAGTGCAGTCAAGACATACCTTGAAAAAACCACGTGATACAACGTGCTCATTGAAATTTTAATAACCACTATAAAATACGTTTCTTCAGTATCGTCATTTGTTTGTTGGAAACGGTTAGTTTGTCCGTCCGTCCGTCCGTCCATCCGTTTGGCTGTCTCTCTGTCTGACTGTAACAAATTCAATTAAAATTATTTTGATGAAGTTGTTAGTTCTGTAATGCGTAAAGCAGGCTGTGAATATCAATCCAAAAACCTCGCCTAGTAAGTCCGTACTTTTGTCGGCCAACTACGGAACCCACACAGGAACCTACGTACGGAACCCTGAAAACACTTGGCTGGTGTTTTTAGGGTTCCGTACGTCAAAAGGAAAAAAACGGAACCCTTATAGGATCACTTTGTTGTCCGTCCGTCCGACCGTCCGACCGTCCGACCGTCCGATCGTCCGACCGTCCGACCGTCCGACCGTCTGTCGTCTTTCTGTCGAGACCCTTTATCTCGGGAAAGTGAGGAGGTATCGAGTTGAAATTGAACCCAAATACTCAGGTCTACAGTCCCTTGAAGCTGTGACAAAATCAAAGTTCTAAGTTAACGTAGAAAAAAATACGACCGGCTGAAATGAAAATTTATAGGGTACTTTCCGATGACCTAGGACTATGAAATTTGGCAAGTAATATCGTCTTATACTACAAGTACAAGAAAAAATCTATAAACTATACATTTGTAATTAAATATAAAAAAATGTCTGAAGTTGGGGAAAAACTCGGCAAAAACTACGAGACTCGCGTCACAAATTTATCCGGAACCCTCGGTAGGCGAGTTCGACTCGCACTTGTCTAGTTTTTTTCTTTTTTAAAGTAGTGAACCCAAAAAATTACACCATGCCACCCCTGCGTGAAACAAGAACCAATCAACAGACAGACACACATACACACACGACCGCTCGTACCTAAGTTTTGTAATTTTGTGAATATAACATAATAGAAACTCACGCCTGTATTCCATAGGGGTAGGCAGAGAATAGGGTCTGCCACTTGCCACGATCCTGACAGATCGCTTACGCTTCATCAACATTCATTATCGTTTCGGGTACTTTTTATCTCGCCCCTTGCTAATTAAATACATCCCCTATTTGGTCGAAGTATGTCCACCTGGGACCTCCCTTAATTTTATCAATATGTCAAGCCTTGCGTTTCTATTTATTAAGTAAAAAAGCGAGCACTTGCTATTGGCTAAAGGCTTCTACACTTTTTTGGGCGACAAAAGGCCCAAATTTTCCTTTCAAAAGCACACAGAAGCCGTACAAGGCTGCCTGTGATAAGTGTACCCTACGCCGTGTGATTACTAATCAGGCTGGGCTTGTATTGAAATCGTCATCACGCATTTGAATAACTCGGAAAACTTATGTAGAGTGAGCTGCAGCTGGCCGCCCGAATGTAACTCTTATCCTGCGAAGCATTAGTGTGGGTATGGGCAATATAGTTTAGTGCAATAAAGCGTAAAATTAACATTACAGAGTGGATATATTTTGGAGTTAAAGCAGATAGGCTTGCCCCCAGTTTCTCTTACACTAACAAGCTGTTAATCTACTGTTAACAGCTGTCAGTGGTTTTTTTTTTTTGTATGCACATTGGTCAGTTGACAGCTGTTAACAGTAGATTAGCAGCGTGTTAGTGTACGAGAACCGGGGGGATAGCCGTGTAAATAACCTACTATCTTAATTCCCGCTTTAAATTAGAGCCCAAGAGCCGAAAAACAGCGTCGGTGACTACTTGGCTACCGCCATCGTGATAGCTGAACTCTCTCCAATGACCTAAACGTTAAATCTCTGTTGTATTTCAATTATGGTATGCTTTTGAGGGTTCCACACCTAAAGAGTAAGGGACCGTCCGTCCGTCCGTCTCATGAACCTTCATATTTAGACAGTTGAAATTTTCACAGATGATGTATTTCTGCTGCCGCGACTGTGACTCGTACTTCGCCAGTCTTTATGATTTCTATGTATGTCTCTGAATGCTGGCAGCTGTAGAAATAAAAAAACTGCACGTATGTGTTCTAGATCGACTGGAGATTTCCGCACTTTAGCCTCATAGTTGGGCCATTGTACGTAGCAAGTGCTGAGGTATGTAAATACCTCAGACACTAGGGTTTCTTCACGATGTTTTCCTTCACAGTTAGCGAGTGGTATTGCTACTATAACTTCACAAATGTACGTAACTTAGAAAACAAAGTCATTGGTACATGCTGGGATTCGAACCCACGACCTCCCGAATGAGAAGCCGGCGTTCTCCCGCTCCGCTACCACAGCTCTAAAAAAAACGTATATGCCAATTTAATTTGGAACTACATTATGTAAAGATAGTATTAGTTATTTGGATCGCTGACCGCCAGTTGCTGAATTGGTGAATGCGAAGAACTTGAAAAAAATATATTTTGTGATCATCATCATCAGCCATTTGAGGCCCACTGCAGGACATAGGCCTCCCCTATGGTTTTCCAAGCTTCCCGGTCTTGTGCCGGCCGCATCCAGCGACTTCCCGCCACCGTAATCTGGTGGGGGCCTGCCCACGCTGCATCGTCCGGTCCGCGGTCGCCAGATCAGAACTTTTTCGCCTCAACGGCCATCAGTTCTCCGAGCTATGTGCCCCGCCCACTGCCACTTCAACTGAGCAATTCTTCGAGCTTTATCAGTAACTCGGGTTCTTCTGCGGATCTCCTCATTTCTGATTCGATCACGCAGTGAACTCCTAACATAGCTCTTTCCACTGCTCGTTGGGCGACCTTGAGCCCTCTTATGAGGACCATAGTCAGCGACCAGGTCTCACCATCCACAAGTCATCACTAGTAACACACAGTGGTTATACACCTTTGTCTTGAGACATTGAGGTATTTTTTGGTATATTTTGTGAGACCACATTAAAAGATAAGTAGATACCTAATTGTGATAACGATATTTCTCTAAAACTAATTCTAAACGTAATTATAGTTACGTAATGCAAAATCGCTCCATATAAATCAGGTGTCGTGACGTCACAAGGCTACTGTCCACTCATTATAGTGAATGAAGCATGCATCCATACATACATCAACTCACGCCTGTATCCCGGAGGAGTAGACCAGGCAGAGACCAGGTTTCGCCACTTGTGACAATCCTGACAAATCCCGAAAACTTATTGCAATGTGATGATCCTATGTCACGGCTTCCAGTACTGAGGGCAATTACCCCCGCGGGGGTAAAATTGTTCTATGAAATGGAGGGGCGCTCAGGCGCGGACTCTTTCCCTTTCACGCCATCCCCTCATCATCAGCCACTCGACGCCCACTGCAGGACATAGGCCTCTTTCGTGGTTTTTGTAACCATGAGGGTTTTGCCATAATTGCCACGCTTGGCAGGCGGATTGGCGTTCGCAGTCTGTGTTATCACAGGAAGACGCTGCTGCCCGTCTCCTGGTTGATTTCCTTAGTCGCCTTCTACGACATCCACGGAAAGAAATGGAGTGACGCTATTCTTAATCCGGCGCCACACGGAACTCTCGCCATTCCCTCAGTCCGTGCCAATATCGTCCACCGAGGTCCATCGCACTGTATCCACAAGACACCTCCCCACAAATCTATTTCAGGCCCAGAATCCAATAGTTTTTTCACCGACGCCATTCCCAGAATTTCCTCTGCAGTTCGTGCTAAATGAGTTTTTGAAATGCCTCCACTTCAAGCATTCCTCCGGGGGGTGGGAATCAATTACGCCTGTACGGGGTAGGGGTCCCAAGTGACACCGAGATACTTATAAAATTTGCGGTGGACTTCAGTGGACCTCTCTGGTTCCGGGGGATAGGTATTCCGGTGATGGTGATGCAATCAGGTGATGCAAAGGATTTCCCTAGCGGTGCAGCGGGGGAACGCTGCTAGCGTCATAGGATCTTTTGGGTCGGGTGTGTCCCGGAGCGGTGTTTTTGATTAATTTAGCATTTTAGTTGTATGTTCTGTGTTTGTTGTGCCCCTTTGTTTTTTTTTTTGACAAAGCTTTATATAAATTTTGTTTCGATTTTGTGATGCTTTTTTCTTTTGCTAAATAAATTACCTCTACTTAATACTCGTAACAAAATCAAAATTAACGTTTTTGACTGGCTTTGTGATCTCTTTGTTCTCTTTGTTTTATGATATGCCTCTAAAATCTAGTGAAAACCGCTGACTTGGATAGGTATTCATATTATAATAATAATAATAACTTCGACACAACACAATTACTTGTCCTGGTCCCAAAATAAGATACCAAGGACATCACAAACACGGATATGCACGCAGACTGAGGCCATTTGTACAAATTAAATACGGCGACCTCCAATGGGAATCGAAGCGACGACCGCTGTTTTGGTAGTTTAAGCGCGTGAACTGCTAAATGCCCGGTTCCTATATTCAAGAACGACTCGTTTTCCTTACGGATGGTTAAAATGTCTACTCAAGCATTCCTCTTAAAAACGGTTTCGAATAACGTACCGTACGATAAATGTATGGAGATAACAATTTGTAAAGTTCCTATACTTACAATTTTTTAAACATCAACCAGCTTCAAATTACGGGACGTTTGTTAAGGATATTAAGTTACCGATTACCAATAACGATTCGTTAAATATACAAACCGGGCATACCAATAACGATTCGTTAAATATACAAACCGGGCATAAATCAACAAGGCATACATACATCATACAAACTAGTAATATATGTAAGTATTTTATGACGATATTTTATTTATTTTTTTACTTTATTGTATGTATGTTATTGAATTTGACTTAATTCTTTAACTGCACCACGGCACTCACTCCGTAGTACAATTATGGGTTACCGTAGGCACTGACTGAAAATCAGCGTTGAGGGATCACTTCATCAGCACAACGCTGAGTCAGCTGCCTTTTGTGGCAACTTAGGTACACCACAGGCTACATCTATGGTCCTGTTTTATTTATTCGTTTTGTCTGTTGTGTATTTAGTTTTCTTTCTGTTGTTGTGCATATTATGTTACTTATGTGCTTATTTTGTTTCTGTGATGTATCTTGTTGGTATAATGTCTTTCTTTTTCTTCTTCTTCTTCATCACACATACCTTTTATACAACAAGAAAAAAAAAATGCCCAAGTATGGATACAATAATATGGTGTCAGTATTTTAACACTGTATCCTTCCAATTAAGACATCCGCCAGGAGTGGGGGAAGACAGGTACATTAATGTCTGTAAGTGAAGGGTGACGTAAGATAAAGCTTGACTACACATTTAAGCTTTATTTTATAGTAAAAACCAGGCTTGCTGGAAGAAATCTCTTACTGAGATAAGCTCGCCTGTGTACATGTTATTCGTTATGTAATGTCCTGTTATATGTTTTCGTGTGCAATAAAATATAAAGATGAATTGTAAAGATGGAAGAGACTTGCTTGCACGACACGGTATCCTGGTGTGCAAGTCAGAGGATCAAAGTGACCAAGATGTTAATTTAAGTTTTAAGATAACATTTATTTGTTACTTATGTGCTAAACCCTATTCTATTGATAATAAAAAAACTTTTATACCTTACTATACTTTATACTTTAAAGATAAAAGATTTCGTTCCCAAATGCCTAAGTTATGTACATTTGTGTAGTTATAGTAGCGATACCACTCCCTAACCGTGAAGGAAAACATCATGAGGAAACCCGAGTGCATGCTTCCAATTGAGACATCCCCCAGGAGTGGGGGGAAGACGTACAGAAGAGTACATATGTGACAGGCGACATTTAGTGGAGGCGCGGGAGGGCGCTTTTCAGACTTTAATTTGATATTGATTTTTTTTGAGCCGAGGTTAGGAGGCCGTGAGTCTAGTGGGGTTTTATTTTTTTGTTTTGACATTCGATTAATGTAGCTGTCATTGGCCGAAGTTTCCTCACGATGTTTTCTTTCACGGTTAGCGTGTGGTTTGCTATTACGAATTCGCACATGTACTTAACTTTGAAAATAAACAAAGTCATAGGTACATGCCCGCTCAGGGAATCGAACCTGGGTCTCTCGCTTCCGGGTCCATTGTTCTACCCACTGGGCTACCGCGGCTTGGTTGGCTTGGTTGGTGTATTGACTTGTCTTACCTGTGGGCTAGGCCGACTAAGCTGTCAGGATGGTATAGGTGCTGGGCAAGCCTACTCCATCTAAAAAAACATGTCGCAAGGGCTGACCCTTTAGCCATCTAGTGTGAGTGAAGGTGCCACTGGACACTGTATAAACCATCTCATTACGTAGATGCAAAGGCCAAATTGGAGTAGGCTTATTTTTCTTAGTGTTTCGTTGGCGGCGCGTAAGCAGCCTGTGTAGAGCCTCTAAGTCTGTTCCCTGCAGTGGTACACCCTGTGTACTGCAGGGTACAAACTTTCTCTCGGAGAGTTAGAGAGACCATGTGACCTTAGTCACCACGCCCGTCCACCTTTTGGCCTTTGCATCATCTTCATCATATCTTTATCACCATCATCATCATCATGCCATCACCGCGGCACGCACGCACCGCTCTTGATGGCTACTAATGGCTCTAATAGGTTCGAGTTTGTGTATAGATAGTTTTGGAAAGTGTGTTTAAAAAAAACTAACTAGCGTATTCGACAGCTATTGTCAGGCAATTATTGCAGTATACAACATTTTATTAAAATAATCAAAACCCTGAAAACCGTTTCATCATTGTCGATAATTTAACGAGTACTTTTAATTAATTAAATGGTTTAAAATTTTATATTTTTACTTTTACACATTGTATAATGCGTTTCAGAGTAAAGAGGCTACCGTTCAATACCAGCATCCATCTATAGTATTTTCTTTCATTTCATCCGTTGAATACCAAGTCAGGTTTAGTCAGAGCGGTGTAATAGGGTCTTAGTCAAGCAACGTTACAGAAATCTGAATTTCCCGGCAAGCTTACCAAACCTAAGCTCGCAATCAGCAGAAACCCAGTAATTACGAGGTTCGCCTGTCCGTCTGTCCGTACAGGAAGCTTTGATTTCCAGCACGACTTTCCCACAGCTCCGATGGCAGGAATTTAGACCTTCAGATAGCTCTAATGCTGTTTACTTTGTGTGGGCACGTCCGATACATAGATTAATTAACTGGAGACTTCGTGGAACGCGACTTTAGGACTTTTATTTTGTTCGTAGGGAGGTATATTGGAGGTTTATTATGATTATTATGTATATGTATGTGCATTTGTATATTAATATTCGTATTAGCACACACTGTCCGTCTGTCCGTACAGAAATCTTTGTTTAACAGCACGACTTTCCCACAGCTCCGATGGCAGGAATTTAGACCTTCAGACAGCTCTAATTCTGTTTGCTTTGTGTGGGCACGTCCGCCTTGTCATTGTCATTGTTACTTGTTTGTTATGCCTTTTTTTCTTGTGATGTGTTAATTTGACCCAATAAATGTCTCTTTCTTTCGATACCTACATAGATTAATTAACTGGAGACTTCGTGAAACGCGACTTTAGAGCCCCATCACACAGAAGCAAAATGGATTGATCTGGCGAGGAAACACTACTGTTGGCTTTGTTTGAGATGCCGTTATTGCGCGTTATCCTATTGTAATGAATGACATTGTACTGCTATTTCTTGATAGACTACAAAATAGAGGCAAATAACAGCTATTGTGTTGATCCTGCTAATATTATAAAAATGTGAAAGTTAGCTATTGTGTTCTAAGTTAGCTATCCTGCTAAATAAATGTGAAAGTTTGTGAAGATGTTTGGTTGTTTGGACGGACTGAAATGAAATTTAGTATGGAGATAGTTTGAGTCTATGTAGTCGGGGAAGGATATAGATACTTTTCATCTCGGAAGTTAGGTACTCATTCCATGCCGACGACGTCGCGAGCAAAAGCTAGTATAATTATATTGAAAAACTATGTATTTTAGACTCTAGGCCCTGAAGTTTAAACTGCAACTCTACAATAACAGCGGCAGCTATAACAGCGTTTCACAAAACTTTCCGCTCATTATGGCGGCAACAGACGCGTAGGCACCCAGTTTGCAGTGTATTCACGTCACAGACTAGCCAGAAGGCTGGCAAGGACTAGACAGGATTAAATATATTTTTTAGGGTTCCGTACCCGAAGGGTGCCAAACGGGACCCTATTACTAAGACTTCACTGTCTGTCTGTCTGTCTGTCTGTCTGTCTGTCTGTCCATCCGTCTGTCTGTCTGTCTGTCCGTCCGTCTGTCTGTCTGTCTGTCCGTCCGTCTGTCTGTCTGTCTGTCACCAGGCTGTATCTCATGAACCGTGATAGCTAGACAGTTGAACTATTCACAGATGATGTATTTCTGTTGTCGCTATAACAACAAATATTAAAAACAGAATAAAATAAGTAGGTTCTCAAATTCGATCTTTGTGTAATGTTGTATAGATAATGGTACGGAACCCTTCGTGCGCGAGTCCGACTCGCACTTGGCCGGTTTTTTTCCATTTAAAGACTCTTTAATCATTAAGCTGTACAGTCGACAGCACATCTACCTTTACATGCGTGCCCTCTACTCGGTTACGTTACTGGCGACTTTGCTGCTAAAATGTACCTACGTAATGTATGAAGTGTCGATGTGCTGTCGACTGTATCTACCATAAATAAAATTGAAATAACCAACACCTTCCGTAGTGAACAAGGAAACCTTATAGGTAGCATCGCTATGTCCGTCGGTCTGTCTGTCGGCATTTAAAAGGTAAACACGTAAAATCTTCGAACCCGTCTTCATTTACCATCAGGCGTGACTGGGGTCAAGTGTCAACCTGTCCTAATTAAAAAATATGTGTCTGTCTGTCTGTCCGCGGCTTAGTATATAGACGATAGGTATTAAAGAGCTGAAATTTGCTATAGATAAACATATAAATTACGCCGACAAAACGGTAAATAAAATCTGGAAAATTTTTTTTTAGGGTATCTCCCCTGCAATTAATTTAGGGATGCAATCCCCATTGCTAAACGTTTCATTGTAGAAAAGTAAAAAAATTCAGGGCAGTACCTAGTACATATAATGAACTCAAAAGGAAAACTATCACGGCTAAGTATCATTTACAAGTTACCGAGTAAGAAAATCGACAATCCGATACAAATCACTTTGATGAACTTGTTACTTCAATAAAGCAGATAAAAAAAAACCCTCGTTCTATGGAACCCTATACTTCGCGTGGGCCGTCACGCACTTGGCCGGTCTTTTTTATGTTATACTAACTGGGTCCGAGTTGTCAATAAACGAATTAAGTTATTGTCTAAGAATAATAAAAATCAATAAATAATACGCACTGTGAAAATATTGTCCCTATAGTCAACAAAAATTCAATATACCCTTCCCAGAGGCGGCGATCTGGGCGCAGTTTTCTATTATTAGTTATTTTTAATGATATTGTTTGTAAATGTAAATGTAAATAGTTATTGGTATAAATATGTAATTATAATATTAAATATTTAGAAAAATAAACTCTATTTCAAGAAACTTATACAATGAGAGGGACCGGAGTGGACATTTTGCCCTGCCCTAGTTTGCTATGCGTCCAATAGGACAATGTACTGTGGCCCACTTATGAGAACTGGGCCTTGGGGTGGTGCAGGCCACAAGGGGGCAGGCAGAAGCGACGACGGAACTTTTGCCTGCAAAGTTTAAAAAACGTTAGTCTGAGTTGACAAGTTAAGCGTTTCACTTCTAGTGTCACTGGGAAGCAGTGTATGTAATAGCTTTCAGAGTTTTGATATTTAAATTTCATCGTAAGAGGGCATGCTCCAAGTCGCTGGGAAAGGAAGCAAATGGATAAAAATACTTTTTTAAAAAGAAAAAAAAACTGAGATCAAGAAAAACACACGAGAGAGTACAACTATAAGGACATAAATTACTTAAATACAAAAAACAGGGGGGGGGGGATCTTAATTATATACATTCAATAAATACATATACCAAACAAACACGTATAATAAACTTACTAAAAATTATAATTAATAGTCCATCGTCATATTATTATGCGGAATATTATGATTTTGAAGATTACGATAGATTATGAAGAATAGAGAACTGATGGCCGATGGAGCCGAAAAGTTCTCGAATTGAGACCACATATCGGCAAGCGCAGCGTAGCACGACCAGCCACAAGATGGACAGATGACCTCATCCAAGTGGCAGGAAGACGCTGGATGCAAGCCGCTTTCAACCGGTCTTTTTGGAAATCCATGGAGGAGGCATATGTCCAGCAGTGGACTTCTTGTGGCTGAATGATGATGATGCTGAAGAATACTATTTATTATTTTGAGTTCGATCACTTTTTCATGAACCTTATCATCTCATTTTGGTCTCTTGACCAGTTGACTGCAGGTCAAACTTTACATTTGTATTGCAAAATTTTATCTTAACTGATCTGGGGCCAAATTCCTAAATAATCCTATATTCATAAGCAGCCTATATACGTCCCACTGTAGGGCACAGGGCTTCTCTCAGAGAGAGAGTATGGGCTTAATCACGATAGTTACACAGTGTAAATTTTCACAGATGTATTTCTGTTGCCGCTATAATAACAAATACTAAAAACAGAATAAAATAAACATTTAAGGGGGTCTCCCATACAACAAATATGATTTTTTTGCCGTATTTTGCTCGATATTAACAACGACAACAGGTAGACGCTTGAAGACAATAATGGTACGGTACCCTAGTTTTTTAGAGTCCAGGGAAATAATAATTAATAACAGATGGCCTATACCAGGTCATTTCATCATCAGCCATTTGACGCCCACTGCAGGACATAGGCCTCCTTCGTAGTTTTCATAACCATGAGGGGTTTTGCCATAATCGCCACGCTTGGCAGGCGGGTTGTCGATCGCAGTATGCAGGAGATTTATTCGTGTCTATGTATCTTATCCAAGAATGTTCTTGATCTTATTTCATTAATAGAACAACGAGGGATAACTGTTTCTCGTAGTGCCATTAAAGACAATACCATACCTACCTAATCCAGATATTCTGGTTTGAATCCCATGTAGACGAGGTTGTGCCAGTGTGAATTATAAACTAATGCCTCCAAATGAATTAGTTATTGAGAAATTAGGTAATTACCTTTACAATATCCATTAAATTACTATTAAGCGTAAGTGCAGACAATGTTGTTACGGACATAACTAGGTATCGTCTAATTTTAGTCCATCATCGTCTATCATATCCATCCATAGCCACTAATCTTAGTTCTTAGATAGAAAATATTGAGACAAAACCTGAATTTCTAAAAAGTTCACAAGCGCCAATCCGTGAAACTCTCTATCTATTCCTCTGACAGATGATACAGGCGTGGCAGCCGTACAAACAAAACCACAAACATATTTTTAACTAGCTGTGCCCGCGACTCCGTTCGCGTACATTTCGATTTTTACGAAGCATTTGTATGGGGGCCACGTCTTATCATAACTGGAGCTAGAATTTAAATAGCCTATCCTGTGTCCCAGATGTCTATATGTTTTTATACCAAATTTCATCAAATTCGGATAATTGGTTTAAGAGTTATGGAGGAACATACATACATACATACACACATACAGAAAAAAAATCTAAAAATCGTGAAATTAGTTTCAGTATCATATATTGAGCCTATAAACACAATATCTCTGAAAACAAACTAACTTACTCCATGACCGACCCTTACAGATTTATTATTAGTAGTATAGAAGATATAGAAGAAGATGAGAGTCGTAAACTTTTGGATAAATGTTTCGTATCGGTTTCATTATTTCAGCACTGCAATGTGCAATTCCTAAAACGTCTTTACTTAGAGAATGTGTTTTAAAAGATCAATAGTTTTTTATTGATCTTTCACAATATTGTATATGTGAAAGATCAATATAAAATACAAACTGTACACTACAATCATTGTCCATTCTTAAGCATTAGGTATCTAAACTCTATCACTAAAGAACAAAATCACTGCACATTTTAAAAATAACCATGTTTTAACCGTTATATCAAATAAAAGTACTTGAAAATTTTTACGTTTTGTATGACAGTAAGTTGATACATTTTAGATAAAATACTGTAATACAGGATAGTAAGAGAAACCACCAAAATTGGTATTTTGTACACAGCTACTGAAAAACTTTCGAAAATAAATAAAGTCGATCTAAGTTTCGAAAATCGAAAAAGTTTTTAATTCTAATCTCTTTTTTTAATTTCTTTTAAGTTGATCCAGAAGACTTGTGGTTGTCAATTATTGTTGAATATTAATAAAGCATAAATATCACATCATATCTAATCATATAGACACGCACCTTTTCAACCAATGAAAATCTATAGTCCAAGTTCAAGATATTGATTTTTCGTTATATTGAAAGGGACGCTGTTACATGGACAGTAATAAATATGTAAGTACGACAGCAGGCGACCTTTGTGCGGGTAAATATTTTATTCAGCCACGTTACAGGCGACTTTGTAAAGAAAATGTAAATTTTGATCAGCTGCCAAATCTACCTGTGTATACCTAATGCCCAACAGATCGATAGATAACACTTTATTGTATATGTTACGGCTAGAACCCGAAGTGCGGCTACACCTAGTTTTAACCGGTTAGAACAGGGTGTAGCCACTTCCTCTTGGTTACATCTAGTATAGGCCGATTGTTTTCGGGTAAAACTAGGTCTAGCCGGTATCTGTCCGGCTATAACTAACTAGTTGTACCTACAACCAAACCCTAGTGGCTGATTCTAGGTCTAGCCGATATCATGCCAGCTACAACAAGATTCAACCAAACCCTGGCGACTATTACTAAGAGTAACTTATACAGGTTGGTTCCTTGGGTGGAAGGTATTCTACTAACTCTACAGAGCCACATGTTCAAAGGTGTGATATGGCTTTTAAGACATTAAAAAAACACTTAATAATAAGAAAGGAAACGGATCACTTTGTTGTCCGCCCGTCCGTCCGTGCGTCTGTCTATCAAGACCCTTTATCTCGGGAATGCGTCTATCGAGTTGAAATTAAAACCATATACTCAAGTTTACAGTCCCTTGAAGCTGTCAAAAAACCAATTTTCTGAGTCAGGTTAAAAAAAGTTACGGCCGTTTATACTTCGACACTCTCAAGGGAATCAAAATGTACAGGGTACTTTCCGTCGACCTAATCAAATTTGGCAAGTAATATCGTCGTGTGCACAAATACAGGGAAAAATCTGAAAATAAATCATTTAAAAAATACTCTCGAAGTATTTTTTCTTCGGAGTTCTCTTGAAGTTCGGGAAAAGCTCCGAAAATGAGGCTACAAATTTGTACGCAACCCTCGGTGGGCGAGTCAGACTCGCACTTCTCCCGTTTTATTAATATCTTAAAACCACAAATATGTGGCTCTGTAGAGTTAGTAAAACAACTTCCACCCAAGGTAACCAACCTGTATAGGTTACTCCTAGTAATAGCCACCAAGGTTTGATTGAATTGATGTAGCCGGCATGATATCGGCTAGACCTAGTATCAGCTACTAGGGTTGGGTTGGACCTAGTTATAGTCGGATTGATACCAGCTAGGCCTAGTTTTACCCGAAAACAATTGGCTCATACTAGATTTAACCAATAGTAAGTGGCTACACCTAGTTCTAACCGGCTAAAACTAGGCGTAACCGTACTTCGGGTTCTAGCCGTAACATGTACAAAAATTACACAGATGTTAAAAATCTATTTCAATATATGAGAAATGAGAAAATAGTAGTTTATTAGTTGTTAAATTATACCAACGTACCCGAAGGGTGCCAAACGGGGGTCCCGTTACTGAGACTTCACTATCCGTCTGTCCGTCTGTCTGGCTGTCTGTCTCTCACCAGGCTGTATCTCATGAACCGTGACAGCTTGGCAGTTGAAATTTTCACAGAAGATGTATTTCTGTGGCCTCTATAACAAAAAATACTAGAAACAGATTAAAATAAATGTTTAAGGGGGGCTCCCATACAACAAAAGTTGTCTAAAGACAGCGCTCGCCATCTAGCGGCTATCTGTGTAACCTTCACAGCGCCGATGTCATGTTGTTAAATTTCAATGTTAAACGCTTCTTGTTGGTTTCTGTAGATGGCGCTGTTTTCAATGTACCTCTATCTTGTCTCGATCTTTGTCTAATGTTGTATAGATAATGGTACGGAACCCTCCGTGCGCGAGTCTGACCCGCACTTGGCCGGTTTTTTTATTTCTGTTTTTGCAGCTTTCCATTTCCTACATGCTGTGTGTGGTCCTTCGAGCCAGAAATATTTAACACAGATGTGTCTGAACATAAAGCATACGGTGCAAATAAAATAACTGGAACAAAAATCCGCGCAGTCTGAATGAGTTTGAGATGAACACGTAAAGTACTTTTTTATTATTATTTGTTATTTTTTTATTATTACGTCATACACTGAGTTCCTACGAGCTGCCACTTTCTAGTGATACCATGACTCGATACAAGAACTCTTCAGATTCATAATCTATGCAAACGTAAAAAAAAAATTATATAATTTTTTTATGGAGTACCGAGATGTTGAGATGTTTAGAAGGTCGAATTAGTCACATACTAATTCACAAAAACTACAAGAAATCAGTGGATATCCAGAATTTATAATTGTAGCATTATATTTACTGACCCTATACATTTAAAATGAAGATAAGATAAGATAAGAATATTCTTTATTGCGCACAAGAAGCGAGATTGTCGATATTTAGGACAATGACAATTGACTAAAAGTCACATGCGTGCCGCGTTCTCCGCTAATGAGACCCGAAACACGTCCATGCGAAGTCAAATTCATTTGTTCAACTTATTTGTCGGGCATTATACCTATGTTTTGATAGATTTCGATAAACAAACATGCTAAAGCCGGACGGAATCGTATCCACGACTTTTCAGATATGAGGCAAACTGTGCGCTAATAACATAATTATACAGGGTGTAAAAAATGTCCTCATACCTACATGGGAAAATGGTTAGTTCTACTCGTCTATACGAACAACTTTCACTATAGTGAAAATTGCGAAATAGCGAAAAAAACCAGCTGGGCCATACGTTTCGTCGGTCCATGCCGGAGGTCGTGGGTTCGATTCCCACTGGGGGCCGCCGTACATTTGTACACATGTCCCCAGTCTCGGTATATTTCCGTGTATGTACGGAGCTGGTATATTTTTCGCGATTTCTAAGTTTTCCCCATAGTGAAAGTTGTTCTTAATGTCGAGTAAAACCCGGTATAAATGCCTGACAAAAAACTCCATCAAGTAGTCTACAGAACAGTTTCTTTTGTCTTTTCCACTTGTTGCGCCACCGAGCCGTGACCTCAAACACTGAGTGAAACATCTCTAAATAAAATAGGAGTCTGAGGGCGAGATGTGCCAAGTAAGTAAGCAGACAAATTCTTACCAGGGTTAAACGAATACATAAATGACACGGTTGTCACTCATACAATTTATCTACGGATTGCTCTGCAAATGTGCAGAATGTATTATGCAAGACGGGAGTTTTTGGACTAATTCACTGGCTAGAATTTAACCATGGATAAACAGATAGATTAGTACTGTTAGATAGTGGCAACTTAGACACACCACAGGCCACATCTATGGTCCTGTTTTATTTATTCGTTTTGTCTGTTGTGTATTTAGTTTTCTGTTGTTGTGCATATTATTATGTTACTTATCTGCTTATTTTTGTTTCTGTGATGTATCTTGTTGGTAGTAGGTATAATAAATGTCTTTTTTCTTGTTCTTCAGATATACCAACTTACAGATCCTTTTCTTCACAAATAAAAGCTGGCTGAATAGAATGTACGACAACAGCCTCTTCGTGTTCGCGCCAATGTGATCTGTCAAACTGAAACGTTTGTCTCTTCGGTTTGAAATGCAAAATTTTTTTCACAAGAAAACTCTTCAAATCTCGTCAGGCGCAAAAGGAAAATACAAGCTTTGGTTGGTGTTTCGCGTACAGCTCGGCAAAGAGAAATTGGAAATTAAATCGTAAAAACGATTTCACCGAAAATTTCGGTAATGCGGAATGCGGCAAGCCCTGATGTATCTGAACACTTCAGACACTGAGGTTTCCTCACGAGTTAACGAGTGGTATCGCTACGATAACTTCACAAATGTACGTAACTTAGAAAACAGAGTCGCTGGTATGGCACATGCCGGAATTCGAACCCACAACCTCCCGAATGTGAGGCAGGCGTTCTACCGCTCTGCTACCATCGCTTTTTCCCTCTCTCTCCTTACATTTCTTTGCCAAGCTGTAATTGGCAATATTTTTCTGTCCCACCATTTAGGAACAAAGGAATTCGAAACCAACTCGTCTAGACTAGAAAGGTCACGCAATTATTTCTCCTTTGACACCTCATTATGTCACTTTTCCCCGAACAAAGCAAGAAGCCTCGTGGAACCTTATTTCCATTAGCTTAAAAGCTAATTTTATTCCGCACACACCGTTTTGAATCGCAACTCCACGACCACTTTAGTCCTCACTAACAAAGTACAGTTGTCGCTCTATTTTCGAGAGAAATAGAAGCCAAATTCGTCCAGCACTAGGTTTTGACGTGTACTTCCGCAAGTCCCATTATCCCGCGGTGACGTCACCGCTGAAGGGAGTCGCGTCGACGAATGGTTCGAAATTTGAATTCGGATTGCCATACCACAGAAACCAAATAACAGACGGTGGAGAAACTTCGAGTTTTCCATACAACGTACTAAAGGCGAAATCAGACCATTGACTCGAATGAACATTCACTCGAGAAACGTTCATTTTCTCGTTCATTCATGTATCGACATAGACATATTTATTCATAATTATAAGTAACACGTCTATTCAATAATTTAGATGATTTGCACATAATAATTGCACTTCAATAGTAATTAATTACTTAATAATTATTATAAAATGAAATCACAGGACATGGTCATTGGTCAAAGTTAACATTAAATTCTTTTTCGTGACATGGTCGAATAAATATAAATTTAGTGTAATTACGTAGTTGCATCTCAGTCACGCATATTGTTGTTCTTGTCGTGCGAGCAAAAGGAAAATAGTTGCACCACCGATTTCTTCTATTGCCTGTGTTATACAATCCATCAGCCCGTATGCGTCCAAAGCTGCAGACAGGCCTCCAAAAAGCACGCCACTTCTTTCTGTCCTCTGCCTTCCTCACCCACCCGCTATCATCAATCAGCCTCAGATCGTCGCCCCAGCGAGCTGGTGGACCTACGCTGCATATGCCACTTTACCGTATGTCTACGCAGGACAGACTATTCAACTGGGCAGAGACAACTTCAATAAAGAGGCCGCGAGTAGTACCTATGGCTTTGAGGACTGGGTTGCTCGACAGCCGCGCCCTCGACAGCCGCGCCAAGCCCCGACAGCCGCGCCAAGCCCCGACAGAAGCGCCAAGCCCCGACAGCCGCGCCAAGCCCCGACAGCCGCGCCAAGCCCGTCCCCAGAAGCCTCGTCGGGTCCACGGCCAACACGGATTGAAGAAGACCACCTGTGACACCCAGTGAAGACCACCGCCTGGTAGGCCATCCATAGACCGGTCCGTAGCTACGGACAGCGGCAGATCCCGCGGGAAGAGGGCCACACCCTGACACCGACCCTCCAAAGACCGCCTGATGATTGGGCGGCGTTAAGAAAACTGCACCAGGTTTTCTCCTCGGTTATTCCTCAATCTTCAACCAGTGCGTCCTGACAGTTTGGACCTAAGGAGCCGAAATGTAGACAATGACGATAGGACTAGTCAACCCATTCAAAGACGCTAAGCATGCTATGGAAGCGTGCTCTGATCGGAGTTTCTCTTTGATGGACCACATCAGAAACGACACAATTCACCAAAGAACTAAGGTGATTGACATAGCCCTTAAGTTGAAGTGGCAGTGGGCTGGTCACAGGTGACGAAGAACTGGTAGCCGAGGGAGTACAAAGGTCCTCGAGTGGAGACTACGGACTGGCAAACGCAGCGCGGGACACTCACAAGGTCGCTGGACCGACGATCCGAGGCAGATTGCTGGAAGCGGCTGGATGAAAATGGTCATGTGTGGCGTGCCTTGGGGGATATAGGAGCTGCTGTGCTGAATATAGGAGGCCTATATTCAGCAGTGGACAAATCGGAGTATAGTTCAATCGAATCAATCTGCCCCGATGGATTCGATTGAACTCTACTCGGTTACATTACAGGCGACTCTGCAACGAAAATTTATAAGTTTATCCTCTATCGACTGTAGTAAAAGTGAGCCGGTATGAAAAATATACCTAAACCTTTAGAAACCCCTAAGCCCTAGGCTTTTGTTACGACTCTACCCATTTGCTAATCATTATTTAACTGCCAACTCTTAACATTCAAAATGGCCGGTTCTAATCGACGTTGCCGTCCATTGGATGCCCTCCTTCGTTTGCCATTATTGATGGTTACCTTGCCTATAGCATTACATAAGCAGCCTAGGTACATACGATTCACGTTGCACGAGCCTTCTCTCAGAGAGAGAGTAAGAGAGAGAGAGAGAGTATGGCCTTTTTTAGGGTTCCGTACACCGTACAAAAAAAAACAGAACCCTTATAGGATCACTCGTGCGTCTGTCTGTCCGTCCGTCTGTCACAGCCAATTTGCTCCGAATCTACTGGACCAAATCAGGTGAAATTTGATAGGATGGTGTGATCCTATGACCCAAACATAGATGTGGAAAGCAAATTAGGAAATTTAGTTTTAAAAAACTTTTGCAAACCTTACTGTGTCATATATCAAATGAAAGGGCTCGTTATGACAATGTCAAATATATTTTTGTTATAATTGTAAATAGTTTTGAAAGACGGAAGAAGACGAAAATTGACCCCCCCCGATCCCCGAAAATACTGAACCTAAAATTTTGAAAAAAATACAAAATATAGTTCATTGCTTGCAGATTACAGAAAAACCAGAAAATTCTATCAATTGAAAATAAAGCGGTAAACTCAATATAATACGTGCACTTACGGAAAATAGCTCACTAAAACATCGCTAGATAGCGCAAGTAGTCGTTGACTCGCGTTTTGAATAAAAACATTTGACTTTGGCATTGTTCGGAACCCTCTCCACACAAGTTCAACTCGCACTTGGCCCGTTTTTGAACTAAAACTTTCGTGAGCACTACGCATTATTAACTTAATTCCGGAATCGTACTTGAATTTTTACATTTTAATCAGTTACTGGTCGGAAGAGACCAGGAACTGATGCCGGAACTATATTTTTTTTTGTTTATTGTTAGTAAAACAAGAAGAACCACAATTTCATTAGTTTGCCAAACTGCCAATGCAGTTTATCGGGAAGCTCTTGGCAACAATCCTTATGTAACTTACACAATCTACCTACACAACAAACAGTATCTTCATAAGCAACCTATATACGTTCCACTGTAGGGCACAGGCCTTCTCTCAGAGGTATAAGAATAGCTCAGACACTCAGGTTTCCTCACGATGTTTTCCTTCACCGTTAGCGAGCTGCTACTATAACTTCACAATTATACATAACTTAGAAAACAAAGTCACTGGGATTCGAACCAGGGTCTCTCGCTTCCGAGTCCAATGTTCTACCCACTAGGCTACCATTGCTCTTATCTGAAAGTTATTGTGCGGGGGCTGACAGTTAGTCGGCGACACTTCGACCCAGTGGGAGCTGTTGTCTACCCCTTGACCACCTAACCCTCATCGAAGATGTACTCAACGAAGTCGGTCACGCCCTTTAGGGTAAGGTGCCTAGAGTCTTCTGACTTAGGGTAAGCCATTCCCAGAAGACCCATTCTTTTTCCGGCAAGGACATCGCAGTCGCATAGTACGTGTACCATCATCATCATCATCACCCATTTGACGCCCACTGCAGGACATAGGCCTCCCTCATAGTTTTCATAACCATGAGGGGGTTTTGCCACAATCGCCACGCTTGGCAGGGGGGTTGGCGATCGCAGTGTGTGGTTGAAATCTCAGGAAGACGCTGCTGCCCGTCTCCTGGTAATTGATTTACTTAGTCGCCTTCTACGACATCCACGGGAGGAAACGGAGTGACGCTTTTCTTAATCCGGCGCCACACGTGTACCATGGACTCCCCTTCAAAACCGCATGCTCTGGATTATTCCGGAACTAAGTTGATAATGGCCTTTCTTCACCACGCGTACCCACAGCGGGTTGTCAGTTGCAAGCGCTGAGGTGTTTGATCGAACAACAAAGACACTCGGGTTTCCTCACCTTCGAGGTTAGCAAATGGTTGCAGTGAAATGTACTTGCTCAGAAATAATTGGAGAGAATTTCCGTTTTTATGCAGAATATCTGCTACGCTTGGACGCTGTATAACTTCACAAAATATAGGTACGTAACTTAGAAAACAGTCATTGGTACATGCCGGGATTCGAACCCACGACCTCCCGAATGAGAAGCCGGTGTTCTACTGCTCCGCTACCACCGCTTATGTTTTTTTTTTTTGTGACAAAAGGGCAATAGGTAGATGTGCAACAGAATGCTTTAATATCGTCGTCAAATTGCCGAATTAACGTCATAGCCTAGTCTTCCAGATCCACCAATAAATTTGCGTTCCAAAATGGCCCATAACGTAAAGGAACAGAGTGCACGTTTATAAATTTATTGTGATGTCGTCTGAACCTAGGTTCGCAAGTCGCTCAATGTAAAATGTGTTCTGGAGCAGCGGAACTGCGCACGGTGGCGGTACAAACTTGTGCTGGTGTTTGTTGAAGTGCCATCCTTCTATAGTCCAACCGCCGAATGGTAGCAGAAAAGAGAACTCAATAAATGATCATTAAAATAAATATTTCATCATATTCAGCCGGTATCAGTCCACTGCTGGACATAGGCCTCTCCCAAGACACGCCACGGAGACTGGGAAAATAAATATTTATTTGATCGGCAATAAAAAGGCCAGCAATGTTGTAATTCGAGAAGAAGAATAGTTATTTGTTATGCAAGGCTGCAAAGTTAATTTTTGGCGCGAGTAGGTAGGCCTGTACCTTGTATTGAAACCTGAGCAAGCGAAGGATTCTAAGATTGAGCCACGAGCGAAGCGAGTGGTTCAAATATAGAATCCTGAGCGTAGCGAGGGTTTCAAAGGTACGAGACTCTAAATAACTTTGCTGCCAAGCGCAACACACAAATTTTCACCTCACTAAAGCGAGGAAAATGTTAGGTGCAAGAAAAACAGTTTTAATAAATATTAAATTACTGTTAATTTATATCTTCGTCGCTGCTAGCTTCGCTCATATTTTATGATTTCTTTCGATTTTATCAAAAAACAAACCAAAATAATGGAAGTAAAGAGAATTCAATAAAGAGAAGAAAATTTTAAAGTTTTTTTTTTAAATCAAATTTTCTTGCCGGCCAGTGCGATTCTTTAAATGAGGCTGGCGCATGACATGAAATAAGTATTTGCATTTCAATCATCAATGGACTGGCTGCAGAGAATATAAACTGTTACGAAACCAATCAGGTTCTATATATATGTAATTTATTGTACGAAACCTTTATGGAAATATTCGAATTTTAAAAACACTTTCCACGCTAGCGGATAAAGTGCGATTTTCCACGCAGATTTCGAATGATAAACAGAGCTTTTACGAGCTAGTGAGGTGAAAATATATTTATTTATGCCACACCTGCCCAAAAAGCGGGGTTTTCCGCACGCTACGGGACAACTCATTTTGAGGCCAAGTGACGACATAAAATTGTGTACAGTTATTTACGGCCCTGGTTATGTAATGTACTATTATAGGTACGACACCCACTCAGAAAGTGTCTCATTCATCATCATCATCAGCCATTTGGCGCCCACTGCAAGACAAAGGCCTCCCTCATGGTTTTCCTAACCATGAAGGGTCTTGCCATAATCGCCACGCTTGGCAGGCGGGTTGGCGATCGCAGTATGCGGTTGGAATCTCAGGAAGACGCTGCTACCCGTCTCCTGGTAATTGTTTTCCTTAGTCGCCTTCTACGACATCCACGGAAGGCAATGGAGTGACGCTATTCTTAATCCGGCGAGTGTCTCATTGCTCGTTCATAAACGGGTTACAAAGTTCGTCATTTCTCCTTTATAAATCTGCGGCGGGAAAAGTTACATGGAATTTCATTCCTGCCCTCCGTAGCCGGGCAGGAATATTGTATGAAAATTCATTCCTGCCCTGCTAGAGTTCTTTTGTTTTTAGCAGCGAACATAAAATAATTTGAAAAAAGAGGTGGGATTTTTTTTTGGGCAGCAGCGTCTTACTGAGATTCCAACCGCATACTGCGATCGCCAACCCGCCTGCCAAGCGTGACGATTATGGCAAAACTCCTCATGGCTTTCATAACCATGTCCCGCAGTGGGCGTCAAATGGCTGAATATGAGGATGAGACATAGTTACAATATATAAGAAACAAAAAAAAACAGTCAAGTAACTTAGATATTTAAGATTGTTTATGTACTTTTATAATGTTATAGCGGTGGTATCCTAGTGGGTAGAATATTGGTCTCGGAAGCGAGAGACCCAGGTTCGATGCCCAGTGCAGGCACATATACCTATGACTTTGTTTTCTAAGTTATGTACATTTGTGAAGTTATAGTAGCAATACCACTCGCTAACCGTGAAGGAAAACATCGTGAGAAAACCTGAGTGTCTGAGCTATTCACATATTCTCAGCGCTTGAAATCGCCAATCCGCGGTGGGCACGCGTGGTGATTATGCCCATACTCTCTCCCTGAGAGAAGGCCTGTGCCCCACAGTGGGACGTATAGGCTGCTTATTATATGTTAAGTATAATGTACCTAGGTATGGTGTACAGTAAAGAGTATTAATCGAATCTAATCAAGGTAAATCACTATAGACAAAAAAACAATAAGAAAGGGACACGGGCTATCTCCATGCGGCAGTAAAACGGCCTCAGGCTCTGTATTTACTGCAGATATATTGCTCTCACAGCACAGACTTTCGGCAAGGGCTATCTGCAGCTCTGCAGCGTTGGCCGATCATCACTATTTCAAACTTGATAAAAAAGTAAACTTCGTTCACACACTCTGTGATCGAGGTCCTCGTTATAATCTGTATTATAGTCTGTGTCCATTCTGTTTAAAGTTTCCCGCCACAACGCAGCGCTCTCAACTTTATGGTCTAGTAATTCACGGACCAATGTCTTCGACTTAGTTCTTTTGCCGAATTACGTTGGCACGCGAATAAGCAAGTTACAGTGAAGATGGGCAGAGCAGGTAATGTGGCGGCAGGACGGTCGGTGAACTTAGACACAGGATAGAGGCCGAGGTTGGGTAAACGATCGGTAGACAGACCAGCGACCAGATTGGATTGATAACTTAGTACGAGAGTAAACCTCCGGACGCGCTTAGCTTCAACCCCCAAGTAGTTCTCAGACCAACAGCCTTACCCCCATCGTTAGTCAGACTGCACCCTCAATATTGACCCGAGATGAGTGTGGGTGCGGCAGTACGCCCCCGCGTCGGTGTGCGTGGCGGCGCAAATAAACACGTACAGCGCCGCTTGTGTGCGTGCCAGTAAAAGGATTTATGTGTCGGTCGTAGGGTGGATGCACAGTTGTGGGTTTTAAGGACTTTTGAAAATTTTACTTTCAAACCGACCGTAGAGTATGTGGAAAACATTTTTCAATGCCGAGTAAGTCTTAAATTTAATTTAAGGTTCGAGACTACAATATTGTAGCGAAAAGAAGTCCTGCTACGTGCAGCCAACGGACGGCCGATGAGCACAACACGGGAACCGGCTTTTTTGTACTTGTATTGTACATCATAATTAGGTCATCATCAGCCATTTGACGCCCACTGCAGGACATAGGCCTCCTTCGTGGTTTTCATAGCCATGAGGGGTTTTGCCATAACCGCGACGCTTGGCAGGCGGGTTGGCGATCGCAGTAGGTATGCGGTTGGAATCTCACGAAAATGCTGCTGCTCGTCTCCTGGTAATTGATTTCCTTAGTCGCCTTCTACGACATCCACGGATGAAAATGGAGTAACGCTAATCTTAATCCGGCGCCACACGAAACATAAGACGCCATAAGTAGGTAATATAAGACAATTGTTTATATTTCAAGACTCTCTGTTTACCTACTATTGGGCTGTTCTTAGTACGTAAGCAAGTGTAACTAACTTGAAGTTTAGACAAATAAGTAAACTTTTCCCGAGATTTCAGACTTTTCCACGCGGCCTGGTCACCTTTGAATAAGCCTTAATAAAACAGCGCTGCGACGCTAATATAAGGATATTTTAATGCTTTCTTCGGCTTCATAAGTCCGCTATTGCCGCCATTTTAGACGTATTTCCCTTTACTTGTCAAAATATTCGGTTTAAGAGTTTGGGGGACTTCGGTTTTAGCAGTGATAGTTAATTATATAGATGTCTAACTAGGGCTAAAAAATGACCCCACGTTCAATTGTCGGGTGGCGGGCGAGGCTTGTCAATTGTGTTACCAATCGGAGAGAGTTTAGTATTACCATTGAATTTTAATGGTATTACCCGGCAAAATATCTATGCAACTGCCTCCTTCAGACCATCATCTTGCGAGGTGCCTAGATATTTCGACGGATCATTGGTCGATCAACGTTCACGTCACGCATGGCGCCCAGAATGAACCAATCACAGAGTGATTTACTCTGCCGCCTATCTTGGGTTCTTTTAATTGAGAATGACCACAGAACAGAGTAAAGACGTATCGAGAAGACTGGGGCCGTTTTTGAGCGTGAATTTTGGACGAAGACATACTTAGAAAATAAAATAAAATTTATTTGTTGGCAAACATGGTACAATAAGTTCTTAAAAAATTACAATTCAATGGTTCACACATGTCTGCGCCAGACTCTGGCAAACTACAAATGTCGGTAGATGGCGTATCAATAATCACATGATATAGGTACCTACATGTCAATTTAAATAGCATAAGCAGCCTTTATACGTCCCACTGTAGGGCACAGGACTTCTCTCCGAGAGAGAGTATGGGCTTAATCACCACGCGTGCCCACCGCGGATTGGCGATTTCAAACGCTGAGGTAGGTATGTGAATAGCTCAAACACTCAGGTTTCCTCAGGATGTTTTCCTTTACTTTGAATTTAAATAAAATTACATAATTAATCAAATAAAAAGTTAAAGAAATGAATGCCATGTCAAACAATATATTTAAAATTATAATAATAATAATAACCTTAAGTAAATAAAATCAAATGTCAAAATATCATAATGTCATTAAACTAAAAATCCTTAGATATGTATTATTTTTTGCGTCAGTTGAATTCAATTCAATTAAAATGTCAATGTCAAACAAATGCCTACACAATTAATTTAAATTTTACAAATTCACTAATTATATATTTTATATTCAATTGTATGGCCTATACCTTCCTCAGGGAAGAGACCCGTGCCCCTCGGTGGGGACAAAATGGGTTGATGATGATGATTCAATTGTATAATTGACCAATAAAATCTGTCCAAAAAAACTTATGGTTTTTTTTTTATTCGTAGGGTTTTAGTTAGAGAATAGCAAATTGGTCTACCAATTTTCTATTTAGGGGGTAACAATATTTCAATATTTATCTTATCCGAAAATCAGGGGTTCTATTCGTCAATACGAACCACTTTTACAGTGGGGAAAACTTTTACATCGGGCAAATAAATACGCATCCTTACTTGTCCAATTTAGTAAACAAGATTCTACCCGCAAAGTATGACATTTAGTCGAAAACTGCCATATTCCCATTAATGAAGTAACCTGGGACACCATTTTGGATAACACGCTGCTATGTTTTTTAAACAAAGTGCACGAACTTGCAAGAAAATACCTAGTTTCGGCATCAAATGTCAATTTTGAGGTTAGAATATTGTTTACTAAATTGGACAAGTAAGGATGAACAGACTGTAGTCTCCAATGGGTTGAGTGACACCAATTTTTTTTTTGGCCACTCCAACTATATTAGGGTACTGAACCCGAAGGGTTCCAAACGGGACCCTATTCCTCTGCCTCCGCTGTCTATCTTAAAGGGCTCTATCTTTGAAAAATTTGTAGAGAGGCAGTTGAAATTTTCACAGAATATGTGTCATTACGGCGGATTACCTAACAAATAATAAAATTTTTAAAATAATGTAAATTATAGCGGGTCTCCATACAACAGTGTTTTTTTATTGTTTATGCTCTATCGTAAAAACGGTAGTGCATACAGGCACCAAACTTGGCGTGATTGTGGGACTTATTATATATTCTAACGAAAAATAATGAAAAACGGCCAAGCGTGAGTACAGAACCCTCGGTGCGCGAGTCCGACTCGCCTTTGGCCGGTTTTATTATTTTGACACTTGGGAATCGTTGAGACGTAGTTTATCATGACAATTCGATGTAAATTGCGTAGCAGTCTTGCTACTTGCTAATGTGTCATTTAATCGACTTTGCAATGTACATCATAGTCCTACAGACATAGTAAACCATGTGTTGAGATACCATGAAATAGGCCCCTGAAATACGTCCACGTGAAGTCAGTCATTTGTTCAAGTAATTTGTCGGGCATTGTAGGTATTGTTCGGTACCACAAACCCCTCGGCCTGAGCCAACAAAGACAAGTGGGCACGGGTCAAGGGGCACTCCAGCACCGGTTGTGACGTCACGGGCGCGTCTGACGTCACCACCTCTGCTTTGATGTTGTGAGGCTTAGACGGCGTCGGTACTTACCCGACTGCAAACGAGGGTTATGTTTTTCGCACGTATGTATGTATGTAAGATTGTGGTATGATGTTTCTTTATGACCAGGTGGAGGTCAAGCGGCTGGACCTATTGTGGCAAATGAGATTTCCAGTGTAAGATATCGAGAAAAACAAAATGGCGGACGTCAGCTATATATGTATATCAATATATTTTTCCTTTTTTTGTATATGTGGCCTCCATAACTAAGTACCCACTGCAGGACAAAGGTCCAAAAACTCCCCCTTTTAGACCAACATTTTCGGTCATTTGCCACCTCTGACCACTCTGGCGAGAACTTGTCAAGATCATCCCGACATGCATCGTCTGCACGGCCGCTCTCGTTTCTGATGGCCGCCGCGCGGTACCCACTCGTTGGCACGTCTCGCCCACCTATTCGGGTGCTTGCGGTTTACGTATTATATTCTCTGTGGTTTACGTGGTCGGCCCACTTCAATGCATTTTGGAGCGCAGTGTGGTATTTCGCGCACGATCTGTCCTCCGGACGACCAATATGGTACGCTCCATCGCGCCTTGGCAAACCTTGAGTATCTTTTTTAACCTTGAGTAACCAGCAGCTATCATTTGATGGTCAAAAGTCACTAAAATACTTACTATAAAAACAAAAATTCGACCTACGAATAAAAAAACCATACAAGTATTTCTTCCTACAAAATTCACTCTCAAAAACGGTCCCTGTCCTCTCGATTAGTCTGCAGACAAGATGTGCTGCAGAGTAAAGCACTCGATGAATGGTTCATTCTGTGCGCCATGCGTGACGACGTGAACGTTGATTGGACGACAGCGTAACAGCTTATGATTGGTTTTATACGAAAACGTCCAACCATTGACTTCATGATAACCCGTAGAAATATGTAGGTACCGCGCAAAATGGCGGTCTGACGGTGGTGGCAGGTACATAGATATTTTGCCGGGTAATGCTGAACTCACTCCAATTGGTAACAGAATTGACCCGCCTTTCTAAAATTTAACGTGGGGTAATTTTTAGTACTAGTTAGACGACATCTACGTCTTTAACTTACACTGGATCCGACTGCTAGAATCTCCTAACCAAGGTATGTTGAATGTTCAACCTAAGCAGACCGGGCCAAATTGACTTACGAGAAATCGAATTAAATACTCGGCCTGAAGTGGTCGAAAATTTCACAGACTCATCTATGCCTTGTTTTAGACATTTTAGCAGTAGGGTTTTTTATTTTAATAATTTTTTTTTAAACATGTGCGTCGGTTTCGCCAGAAACAGTATTTCCGACAATTCTACACGTAACTTAGTACGTCCTTAGTAAAGGTCCAACTTGTAATAAAACATTGAAAATAGAAAATATAGTCCATGTAATTAAAACATTTTTATATCACAAAATAACATATTATTATCTAATTATTAAGCCAATGATACTGGTAAAAGGCCACAATTTGAATCTCTTAAACTAATCAACACTAATTTTACACGAACGTATACAAAATGAGAATTTATAATAATACTACGAGCGAATGAGCTCAAAATTGAATCTTAAGTTACTGAATAATTGACACTAGGATAGGTAAAATAAAAAAAACAGGGTCGTCGAGACAAAATAATCATTAAAATTTAAAAAGTTATAAAAGTCAAAGAAGAGAAATCAAAATCTGGTCAGTAATAATAATCTAAGTCAAAATAACTTAGTACTTTTTTGTAACAATCCTTTCATTTTGGTAAAAAGTACAGGGCCTTAGTCCACAAAGCATGGTTGTTCAATAGAGTGATTGTAGCATGACAATGGCTATTTTAGGCACTATTATTAGCCCTCTAACTTCGCCTCAATCGAATACGGTAAATTTGATTGGGATGAAATTGTATTCATTCTAATAAAATCACGTAGTTTATAAAACACATCCACAATTATTATTATCGAGGTCTCCAAAACGTGAAAAATAATAAAAAAATTGTCAGATTTAGTATTTCGATTTATCTCTTCGTTTATTAAACAAGTATTATAGTAGACTTGGAGCGTGATAACTAAGGTAAAGACATTCAATTCATGCAAGGATTGTTAGGAACTGGGTATATAACCCCAGTGGAAGAAACCCAATAATGGGCATAGGTTTCTTCCCCAACACGCAAGGACTGACTAAAGACTACATAGAACTATATTAAATTTAATAATGTCACAAAAAAAAGGCCCTGCAGTTTTTTTTTCTAAAATGTCTCAAGTCAATACTAAAAACGATAATCTTTAAAATTATCATTAAAATTTTCGTCTACTTAGAGTAATTGGTCTTGGATTTAATCCCACTTTTCCTAAACTAACATACTTAAGGCCGGTTTCTGTATTAAGACTGTCAAGTAACGTTTTGTCCCGCTCTTTTCTGAGAAATTCGAGGAGACAGCACTACAGTAAAGTTAACTATTTACTTAGCGAAATTCTCAATTCGGAAACTGGCCGTTACTCTAATAATAGACACCCGTTATGGATAAACGGTCTTCTTCATAAAAACACGGTTCCTAAAAACACTGCTCAGAGTCTGTGGTAAAGTGAAAGACGTAACCACAGATTATTTATCCTGCCTCTGAGGAGCGTTTTAGAGGAATCGTGTCGATGGGCACTACACGGGAACGGGCTTTTTTGCACTTAGGAAACGTACCCATACTACGTGACCCGTTCAGGGAGGGGAGGGGGGCACAGGGTGTCTTCAAAATACCGTGGTTGGTTACAGGGACGGGGGCGGCTTAGTTCTTCGTCACGTTGTAAAAATGTAGGAAATTTCGCGGTTTTTCGAGCTACATTCAAATTATGGCGCGCCGCGCTTTTTACTCACAGGTGGTAGCACATATGCCGGGGCGCCAGCTGACTTAGGGGTCTGGTGACGTTACACCTAACAACCCAAACTATGAGTTTGTCAGGTATGACGTAAATTTATTATTAAAAGGCCGAACTATTACGTTCCAATCCGTAATAGTTCGGCGCAGCCCACACAGATGTGACGTGGTGCGAGCACGCGATGCGTCATATAGAGTCCGCCTCGCCTCCTCGCCCCGTCTTATCTGTCTGGGCTTTATCCCAACGCTCCACTGCATTTTGAAGTGAATGTGAATTGCAAGTTAAAATTGCGGACTCCGAAGTAGGGGTTTTTCATGGATATTGGCATTTTAATTTATTATTTCCCAGCGATTGGACAGTTAGACTCGACCGTTTAACCTGCTCTGAACTGTCCAATACACAATATTTCACACTTTTCTTCACTTTTTAATATTGTAACAATTCTGAAACGTGAAACGGGCGCACATCTACTCTCAAAATTCTACGAGACCTTTTTAAAGTACATCGTAACACAAAATAAGGCGTTGTCAAATAACATCAAAGTCAAATATGTATAAAATTGTCAAACAGTATAAAAAAAATTGTCAATTGTTCTAACTAGGTCACGTAGGCTATAGGGTGGAGGTTGTGACAGATTTGAGTCCACTCACGAGAATGGTCGGCGGCAGGCCTTTTGTGAACTCGTCGAGTACCTGAAAAATTATTAAAATTGTTTTAAAAACCTATTTGTCCTCAGCACGGGTTAGTGCAACAAAACGAATATAATTATTAAAATAGTGTTAAAGATTACATTGGTGGATGTAAAGTCGGCAGCACATGAAACTTTGCACCCTTGCACTCTACTGCCTTACGTTAAGGGTGACTTTGCAACTAAAATGTAACGGTCGATGTGCTGTCGAGTGTACATAGACATATAAGACCGCGACAAAGGTGCCAGCAACGGATAGCTGGATGGATGGATACATGATTAATTAATTAATGTATTCATTCATTCATTCACTGATTTATCCATTCATTCACTCACTTATCCATTCAATCATCCGTTCATCCGTATCAATTTATTTGAGTCCCCGATACTGCGACGAAGGTGCCTGCAATGGCGTCGTTGCAGGCAACTTCGTCGCGGTCTTATATGTCTATGTACCCTCGTCCACTGCTGGTCTCACCAAGGCACGCCACTTGTTTCTGTCCTCTGCCATCCTCACGTAACCGCTGCCAGGAATCTGCCTCAGCTAGGCTAGCACTTACACTACGTAAACTCTGATTGATTGATTGATTGATTACAAGCTGACCCGTACAATACTAGCTGGCCCGACGGACGTTGTTTGTCCTGTGGCGTTACCTTTAGATACTGCTCGGCTCTCTGCGGGCCATCGGGCGTCAGTTTGGGCGGGGGTGGCAGCTGGACGAATGTGACCGCCGTGCCTTCGCCGCTGTGGGCCCGGATTACGCTGTTGACCCTGGGGAAGGAAGCGTGAGTGAGTGAGTGAGTGAGTGAGTGAGTGAGAGAGTAAGTGAGTGAGTGAGTAGTGAGTGAGTGAGAGAGAGTGAAAGAGCGAGTATAGAAGACTAACACTATGGACATAAACTTTCGTAAGCACTGCACATTTTATATATTGGTTTAAAGGTTTCACATACTTTAATAAAAGTTAATAAAACGACGTTAATAAAAGTAAGTGAAACTGTTAAACCAATATATAGCATAATCAGCCTATATGCGTCCCACTGTAGGGCACAGGCCTTCTCTCAATGAGAGAGCATGGACTTAATCACCACGCGTGCCCACCGCGGATTGGCGATTTCAAGCGCTGAGGTATGTGAATAGCTCAGACACAGGTTTCCTCACGATGTTTTCCTTCACCGTTAGCGTGTGGTATTGCTACTATAACTTCACAATGTACATAACTTAGAAAAACCAAGTCATAGGTACATGCCCGCACTTGGGATCGAACCTGGGTCTCTCGCTTCCGAGTCCAATGTTCTACCCACTAGGCTACCAACGCTCTCCAATATATAAAACTATGGAATTGTTCCAAAAATAAAAATATTGCATAAAATGGAATAAACTCATTCAATTAAAGACCAGAACTGAGAGTGGATAGATAAAAAAAAATTGTACTTAGAGACAAGCACACACAAAAAATTACGTGTAACAAGTTGATTTACATTCAATAGTTTAAATACAAGTAATTTATTTTAAGAAACAAAGTAAACAGTTGTTTCTTGTTACTTTTTTTTCTAAAACAATCTTGATCTCGATCTTGTATGTACAAGTACGATTAAAATCAGTTAACGATTCGGCCAACGTCGGTAATTGTCGTGAATCCCCCATATCTCACATAGAGTTATCAATAATTTACAGATATGACCTTTAATTATATTACTCGTTGTCTTATTGAATACAATAAAAGAACGATATGAGCAACAAAACCTCCTTTGTAGATCAAAACTAACACAACCTTTATATTGAAATAAGAAAAATAATTGACTATTTCGACAGTATGACTTCTTAGTGTCAAAAAAAACTGTTTGACGTATATGATACATTTATGTTTATGAATGCTAATTTCATTCGTAAAAATATTCGATTCCATCAAATTTTATCAAAATTAACTTACAATAGTTAATTATCATGGCTTCAACAAATTGGTAAAAAACATGGTAAACGTGGTATTTTTTACGTGGTAAAAAAATTGTTGCTCAATCTCGTGAAATTGTAAATAATGTATATAACTATTTTAGAAAAGAAGCAAATTTATTTAAAAAAGAAGAAAGTAATTATCATAAAAAAAATTTGGACAGGGTTTGTGAAGCAACCAGAGTTTCGAAAAGCAGTGTGTTAAAAATTTTGAAGGAAAACGACAAGCTCTCAGATCAGTCACCTAAAGATCAACATTCCATTAGCCCGGCAAAAAATATCGTTTAAAAATGGATGATTTTGATTATTGCGTGATACGACGAATGATATACAACTTTCATGAAAGATTTAAAGAGCTTCCTACGTTGCGATCACTTCTGCATAATAAATTTCTTAGGTCTACCGGTTAGTAATGTCATCTTGGCAGGTGCTATACATTGCGTTTATGATACTTCAAATTGAATGCTACCTAAAAGAAATCGCGGTGATGTATTTCGTATCATTTCCGTGTCGGGATTTAGTCGATGATATCCGAGAAAAGCCGAATCGTTAACTGATTTTAATCGCATTGTACCTTATTTGAAATGATAATCTAAATCAGTAAAAACCTAGATCTAACCTTCAAAATCAAAGTGTTTTTATTCAAAATAACACAGAAGCTGAGACTTAATGAATGTAACAAGTAAAACTAGCTATCCATTTCAAAATCTAGATCATTTGCAGAAAAAATGGACACAAAACCTCTTATCTTTACATATTATATATTACAGTTTACATATTATTCTAAAACCTAGAACTGATACATTGAACTGGCTTTAACTCGAGACATCTTTGTCATCTAAACAATAAAAAAGATCATTAAAGAAAAATATTTTCACTTGGCGTACTTAGGGAGCTCACAAACCACAGCGGTCGCGATTGCGGTAGTATTTGTATGGACGCGATTAATTCACTGACCGCTAAACAAACAAACGGTGGATGTGCTCATGTGACACCGTGAAATAAATATCTGATTATCAATTATATATCATTAAAAATTATCAGCTGCTCCACAACTTCGTTTTCTTTCTGTTGTTGTTCGTATTATGTCACTTATCTTTATTTAGGCAAAAGCAATTTTACACCGGCAAGAGCTGGATGAGACTAGCCGAGGACCGTGCTCAGTGGCGCGCAATAGGAGAGGCCTATGTCCAGCAGTGGACAAGCGTAGGCCGATGATGATGAATACTTAACTTTATTAAAACTAGAACTGAGATAAGTAACAATTATTAGACATAGGCAGTGACAACTCACTTGATTAGGGGATCGTAGGGTGGATTGCGGTCCCGCACTGAGTCAAGCCTGTATCGCCCGTATTGTTGCGTTCGCGGTCAGAACGCGTCGGTTTCAATACGTCCATACTTTGTATTTGCATTTGTACATTATGTGTGATGCCCGACAGATAGCTTAACTGACTTTGACTTTGCATGGGCGTATTTTGGATCTATTTGGCGGAGGACGCGGACCAAAAATGTCTATCGTAAACACATCCTGCGCGGATTTTTGGTCAGTTTGTCTGCCGGATTTTAAACCCGGCATACTCATAGCATTTAAGTTTTTTTTTTTACAATTTTTTCTTAATTAAAAAAAATGTCACTCCCTATAGACGCACACACGCACGCACGCACGCACGCACGCACGCACGCACGCACGCACGCACGCACGCACGCACACACACACACACACACACACATCAACATCATACACCATACAATGGACATATACGCTAATACCTACCTAGAAAACTAAGTCGACTAGTGTTATATTACGCTATAGGTAATATCAAATAATGTGGAGCTTCCTGATACAGGTATTTCCATACTTAAAAGGAAGTTCTTGAACGATTATGTTACTGTGAACATTTTGTAAAGTAAATAAACGATTTTTATTTATATTTATTATTTATTTATACTTATACTACTGCAGCTAATGATACAAAATACTACTGCAGTTAATGACGGCCACAGCGACCGCGACCGCTTTGGTTTGTGAGTTCTTAAGGGGGTCCACGGAGTAACACTAGCACCACCAAGCAAAAAAAAATCATATCTTTTTTTACAAACAAAATTTTCAAAAAAGTGTCAGTACAACCTCTCAATCATCTCTCTCTGGACACTCTGGACTAATCGCGATTATTATTGCACTGGGTAGTTCGCGTGGTCTTTAAGTAAACTCTTTAGTACATACATACATACATAAACTTACGCTTGAACCCCAGAGGGATACGCAGAGACCAGGGACTGCCACTTGCCACGATCGTGACAGATCACTTTCGCTTCGGGTACTTTTTATCTGACATCCTCTATTTGGTCGAAGTACGTCCGCCTGGGACGTCCCTTACCGGCCCTTCCTTAAACTCTTCAGTAGTTTTGCGTAATAGTTGTTACCTCTGCAAGTAGGCCATGGGTACTCGCTGGTACTCGCTGTCGGACCTCTCCCCGTCCGACCATCGGCTGGACTCCTCCTCAAAGGCGGGCCACTCGTCCACCTGCGAAAAAAAAAAATTCCCGTTGGCGGCCATCGAAGAGTAAAAAATAGGCAGGTCGTTACAGTAGAAAAAGCGGTTGCTTCCGCTGTTAATGCATTGTTTGATGTTAATCGGCCGGCGCCGCCCCCTCCCGCCGAGTGCGGCCCTGCTTTAGGGATTCAATCTCATGGTAATTGTTTATGTTTATTGTTTATTGGAGAGGCATATTTACAAAATTGAGACGATTAAAGTCAAAGCCAATAACAGGTCTTCACTGATAATCCGAACTAAACATATTCATACAATATTTTAAGTTGTAAGTGCATTCTTAAATTGAACAGTAACACCTTTATATAGCAAAAAAAGCGTACCTACACTAGCATTAATTTCTAATCATTCATTAACATAAGCGAGTGATTTCATTAATATTTTCACACTAACCTAAGTTTTAGCCGCGGATAAGAGTTAACTGCGGCCAATACCCAGCCCAAGCTAGTAAACATTATGCACATATATACATGCACGCGTATGTACGTATACGCAAACACACGTATATACACACTAACCTAGGAAGACCAACTGCCGGCAAATTTAATTGCAACCGAACGGAATGAAATCGCATCGAAAGGAATATAATGTAATCGATTAGAACCCAGTAAAATCAACGGAACTGACTAGAATTGAATGTAGCCCAATTAAAAAGAATGGGAACAGATCGTATCGAATCGAGCAGAATGGAATCGAATCTAATGGGAACCGATAGGATTGAATCGAGTGTGATTTAAACAAATGTAATTTCTATCAAAGATATGATCTAAAAAACTCACAATATGCACTTTACCACGGAATGAAATCGCATAGAAAGGCATCAAAAGGTATAACATCCGATTGGAATTGAATGGAGTGGAATCGAAATAGACCGAATTAAATTTAAATGAAATTAAAAAACTTTATTGTAAAACAGGTTTACAATAATGGTACCTGGCTCCCAAGCTAGGAATGGTTTAGAATATAAAAGAGTTGAATGAAATCGAATCGAATGGAATCCGACAGAAATCACGACCTAGTTTAAACGAATGAAACCATTTCTAACACAAATATAATTAAAAAAAAACTCACAATATGCACTTCAGCGTTGATCCTCAGCAACTTCATGAGCTCGATCAACCTCTCCTTGAGGGGCCGCCCCCCCGCGGCCAGGGGGTGGGCCTCGGTGGACCCCGCCCCCACCCGCAGAGTGCGGCCCTGCTCTGAAACGAACAGTTTATCAGCGTCTGAAAGAGAAAGGGCGTGAGTGAGCGCAAAGCGATGGCGGGTGATTCCTATTCGTATATTTTTTTGTGGTCTATATACGTACCACTGCAGGGCACGGGCCTTCTCTCAGAGAGAGAGTATGGGCATAATCACCACGGGTGCCCACCGCGGATTGGCAAGTTCAAGCGCTGAGGTATGTAGACGCTCAGGTTTCCTTACGAGGTTTTCCTTCAAAATTAGCGAATAACACTCGCTAATGGTGAAGGAACCAATGTACGTAACTTAGAAAACCGAGTCATTGGCACTCGTACCGCCGGGGTTCGAACCCACGGCCTCCCGAATGTGAGGCCGGCGTTCTACCGCTACCACCGCTCACACGACGATTTATAACACATGCTTTTACACAATCGGTGCAAGAAATTCCCGGCAGTGGATAGGCAGTCAATATTTGTCAAATAAGCAAATACGATTGGCCAAGTGAGGCGCCTTTAATTTGTTAATGTGGTGAAATGGAATGCACAAGTAGCATAATATTATTTATCGCACACAAATAAATACAATGGAAAATAGTCTTTATTGCACACCAGAAAACGACACGGACACAATTAGGCGACCTTATCGCTCATCGAAATTTCTTTTAGGCAACCTTGTGAAACGTTGCTGAAGGAAAATGAGAGACGGGTAGGTCGGCGCAATTAATATCATAGTCTTAACTTTTACGTGAAATTATCAGACTAGATAAGACCAATTCAATGGAATTTCTCTAATTTGTGATTTTACCATAACACCGTGCAACTCAATGCGGCATTATGTACTGGAGGGGACCACTTCTATGTCGCGAAAGTAGCAGCGAATAAGCTAGCTGAAAGGCTCAAAGCTAAATCGCTTTATAAGCGATAGGCTGTTCTTAGTGGAGCATGCTGTCTCGTTCGCAGAACTTAAAATTTTTTAATACTGTAATAACATGAGTAAACTTTTGATAAATGTGGTCTGAGGGTTTGATGGATAATTAAATTGCGGTTGTTCAAGGCTCGGTGGAGCGATGATCTTCGCAAAGCTGGATGAGAATAGCCGAGGACCGTGCTCAGTGGCGTGCTATAGGAGAGGCCTATGTCCAGCAGTGGACAAGCATAGGCTGATGATGATGATGATGATGTTCAATGCATATTTTTCTTATCTTGTACTAAGGTTTTCGTTGAGAAAATTTAATTCCAATATTTATAATTAAAATTACTGTTCTTCCGTTCAACTTATTTCTCTTTCTTTTCATCTATCCATCTTGCTTTCCGGCTTCTTTTACTTTCCACCTACTTCCTGATAGCAGCATTATTTTTTTCTCTCGCTCGCGCTCTCCCTGTCTCTTCCTTTCTTTTCTTCGCTTAAAAACAGTTCTTTGATTCAAAAATTCAAATTCTCATAATGTTTTATTCGAAGTAGCACTTTTTTTTTTTTTTTGGTCTTTGCCCCGTGCTTGTAGGGTGCACAGGGATTTTGACAAGTTAAACTAGGTGTCCATTTCAAAATCTAGATTATTTTGAAGAAAAAATTGACAAAAAAAAATTTCGTCCTGTCAGTCCTCCCTCTTCTTAGTTATTTCGCCCACTCATGCCTTGCTCTTCGTCATTATTTCGTCCACTCATTCCTTGCTTTCCGTCATTATTTTGTTATTCCTTGCTTTTCGTCATTATTTCGTCCACTCATTCCTTGCTCTTCGTCATTATTTCGTCCACTTATTCCTTGCTTGCATGTCCGTGTGGTGCCGGATTAAGAATAGCGTCACTCCATTCCTTCCGTGGATGTCGTAGAAGGCGACTAAGGAAATCAATTACCAGGAGACGGGCAGCAGCGTCTTCCTGAGATTCCAACCGCATACTGCGATCGCCAACCCGCCTGCCAAGCGTGGCGATTATGGCAAAACCCTTCATTGTTATGAAAACCACGAAGGAGGCCTATGTCCTGCAGTGGGCGTCAAATGGCTGATAATGATTCCTTGCTTTTCGCTATTATTTCGTCCAGTAATTCTTTGCTTATCGCCACTCTTTTAACTAGTAATTACTTTTTCTCGCCACCCTTCGTTTCCACCCTTTTCAATCCTCACCTAAAGGCTCGTATCTAGATAACTGCCCGCATTTATTTTATCCTTTCCGCCTATTTTTGTTTCGTTCTGCTTTTCTGTCTTCCCATCACTCTTTCTTCATTCTTCTCTTTCCTCCCAAAATCTTTTTTTTTTCTTATGTTCCGCATTCCTTTTTTTGTACTACCTAACCTATTATAATGCTTTAAGACTTTCTTTTAAAACCTTCTGCTGGCTCGAACAGAGCAGCTCCTCGAGTTATAATGTGATTTCGCGGGATTTGAGAAGAAAAAGAAGAATTCTTGCATATTTTTTTTTTGTAAAATGTTACTTCCGAAATAATATATTTTGTTAACGCTTTTCGCGTTCCCTTTTTTCTTCCTACTTCTCATTATCATCATCATCATCATGATCATCAGCCATTTGACGTCCACTGCAGGACACAGGCCTCCCTCATGGTTTTCTTACCATGAAGGGTAAGAAAACCTCTGATTATAAAGTAAAGTAAAGATTTATTCAATTACCAAAATGATATAAATTATGAATATGCTTCCCATCATTCTATATTTCCCTCTACTTTTCTAGTTTTCCGCCATTTCTCTCTCAATCATCTGTTGTTTTTTAGCCGGCATTTCCTCAATTCTCTCCGCCTATTGTGTGTCTAAGTTTCATGTAGGTACTTAGGTACAGGTATTTCGCCAAATGTGTCCTATGGTTTGCTAACTTAATTATGCACCTATTGTTTGTAATTCTTTGTAAGGATATTGGCTTGTGTGCCTCATCATCAGCCTATACTTATCCACTGCTGGACATAGGCCTCTCCTATTGCACGCCACTGAGCACGGTCCTCGGCTATTCTCATCCACCTCTTGCCAGCCTTGTGTGCCTACTGTATGTAATTCTTTGTAATGTTGTCAAATAAAGTTTATTCTTATTCTTCTTCTTATTCTTATTTTTGCTTCGTTTTGTCTGTCTTTCCGTCACTCTTTCACTCTTGCCAAAATCTTCTTTTCTTGCTTTCTGCATTCTTCTTTCTAGGGTGTCATACCTCAAAAGGAAAAACGGAACTCTTATAGGATCACTTTGTTGTCCGTCCGTCCGTTTGTCCGTCTGTCTGTCAAGACCCTTTATCGCGGAAACGACTGGAGGTATCGAGTTGAAATTAAAACCACATACAACAGTACCTCGAAGCTGTGAAAAATCAAACTTCTAAGTTAACGTAAAAAAAGTTACGGTCGTGTATGCCACAAAAACGTGTATTTCTACACTCAAGGGAATAAAAATTTATAGAGTACTAGCTGTGCCCGCGACTCCGTTCGCGTACATTTCGATTTTTACGAAGCATTTGTATGGGGGCCACGTCTTATCATAACTGGAGCTAGAATTTAAATAGCCTATCCTGTGTCCCAGATGTCTATATGTTTTTATACCAAATTTCATCAAATTCGGATAATTGGTTTAAGAGTTATGGAGGAACATACATACATACACACATACAGAAAAAAATTCTAAAAATCGTGAAATTAGTTTCAGCATCATATATTGAGCCTATAAACACAATATCTCTGAAAACAATCTAACTTACTCCATGACCGACCCTTACAGATTTATTATTAGTATAGATATAGATATAGATATATAGATTTCCGTTGACCTAGAACTATGAAATTTGGCAAGTAATATCGTCGCATAATACAAGTACAGACAAAAATCTGAAACTATACATTTGCAATCTATACTAATAATAAATCTGTAAGGGTCGGTCATGGAGTAAGTTAGTTTGTTTTCAGAGATATTGTGTTTATAGGCTCAATATATGATACTGAAACTAATTTCACGATTTTTAGAATTTTTTTCTGTATGTGTGTATGTATGTATGTTCCTCCATAACTCTTAAACCAATTATCCGAATTTGATGAAATTTGGTATAAAAACATATAGACATCTGGGACACAGGATAGGCTATTTAAATTCTAGCTCCAGTTATGATAAGACGTGGCCCCCATACAAATGCTGCTTCGTAAAAATCGAAATGTACGCGAACGGAGTCGCGGGCACAGCTAGTTAAATCATAAAAAAATAGTCTTTAATATTCCTGAACTATTTACAATATGTAAGTACCTACAAATTTGTATGGAACCCTCGGTGGGCGAGTCCGACTCGCACTTGTCCGGTTTCTCTCTATCTACCTACACATAATGCTTTAAGTCTCTCTTTCTAATCTTCCTTTCTTTCCATTGAACCTTTTTTCTACCGTTTATTACATTTGCCTACTCATACTGCTTTCAGTTCTTCTTTCTATTACGCCTCTTTTCCGTGTGTCAACGCTCACCCGCCGGCTGCGCGGGCACGGCCCACAGGCGCACGCGCAGCCGCTGCCAGCCGCGCGCCGACCGCACCACGGCCGCCAGCTGCAGCGTGAACAGTCCGCGCACCGTGAACGGGTCTCGCTGGCTCGGACGGAGCAACTCCACGAGCCACACGTCGATGTACTTGGACGTCGGAGAGCGTCTGGGGCGAGACGAAGCATTGTGTGTTTGTATAACGGTCTCTTACGTCTGTAGGTCAAGGAAACAGACCTTTCTTCGACTGAACGTTTGTGTTACTCACTGTTTACGCGCTCATTACTCGGGTTTTTTTTAACCGCTCGTCTGCCGCGACACAGATCTGTGTCCGACTTAGTATGGGCCACCTATACGTTCCGTTCCGCGAGAACCCATTGATTTTAGTATCACTACAAGTGGTACTAAAAATTTTTAATATACAATCATTGCATATTCGAGAACCATTGTACGACTTTCATTTAACCTTCTAACTTTTCGTTTGACACGTGACAGAGGATTTAATATTTTAGAGTAAAAAAGAAAGATGTTGATGTTTGTTTTTTCGGAATGTTGCCATGTTGATCCTACACCGATTCTACCTTTTTTAGGGTTCCGTACCCAAAGGGTAAAGGACCCTATTATTAAGAATCCGCTGTCTGTCCGTCCGTCCGTCTGTCACCTGGCTGTATCTCATGAACCGTAATAGTTACAGTTGACATTTTCACAGATGATGTATTTCTGTTGCCGCTATAACAACAACCAACGTATTTATTAAAAATCAATATTTAAATCCCAAACAACCAACGTATTTTTTTCCGTTTTTTGCTCGAGCAGAACAAAACAAATATTTAAGGGGGCTCTCCCATACAACAAACGTAATTTTTTTGCCGTTTTTTGCTCGATATTAATAATGGCAACAGGTAGACGTTCGAATTATTCACAGAATATTTAGTTCTATATTCGCTTCAAAAATAAATAGTTCAATTAAAATAAAATAAATATTTAAGGGGGGCTCCCATACATCAAACGTGATTTTTTGCCGTTGTTTCTCGATCTTTGTGTCTAACGTTATATAATGATACGGAACCCTCCGTGCGCGAGTCCGACTCGCACTTGACCGGTTTTTTTATCTATCTGCTATAGTCAACATTCCAACAAATGTCCAGCAGACGTCACCATCGCACTGACCTCTCCACCTCCGCCATGTCCAGCGCCTGGAAGTGCCGGCACACGCACAGGTTCTTCCCCACCGCCAGTACGTCGCAGAGTATGTGCGCGAACTCGACCGCGGGCAGCCGCGCCGCGAGCGCCGGCCGCGCCGGGAACATGGCGCCGCCGTCCAGCTCGAACGCGTCCGTCTTGTACGGGGACCGAGGGCTGGGGAAGTGGCGGTTGGGGTAACTCATTATTTTTTTTTATAGTACATATGGTGCTACATTACCGCACTAGTGCGATAATGAGCACTTTACGTGCCTATGTCGAAACTTCAAAGGGCCATATGTACTATAAAACGTTGTACGATACACGTGCGAATAGGTAATTCGTAACTCGTGTCGATATAAAACACTCCCTTCGGTCGTGTTTTAATTTATCGCCACTCGTTGCGAATTTCCTACTTTTCGCACTAGTATCGTAATGTACTATTAACACATTTTTTTTTCAGTTCCGCACCTCAAAAGGAAAAACAGAGCCCTTATGGGATCACTTTGTTGTCCGTCCGTTTGTCTGTCTCGGGAACGCGTGGTGGTATCGAGCTGAAATCAAAACCATATACTGAGGTATACAGTCCCTTGAATCTGTGAAAAAAATCGAACTTCTAAGTTAACGTAAGCCGTTAATGCCGCAAAAAACAAATATGTATATGACACTCAAGGGAATAAAAATTTATAAAGTACTTTCCGTCGACCTAGAGCTATGAAATTGGCAAGTAATATCGTTTATGTCAAGTAAGTAACACTCATTTTAATTAGTTGGCTTAGAACTAATGTTAGTACTTATAGCTAAAGACAATATATAAATACATAAATTGAGAGACTGCGAAAGACGGCGATGGGGAAAAGACCTATACCCAGCAGTGGGCAGAAGTGGGCTGATGATGAAGTAATTATTTCTTACGCCCGATGTGCATGGAGCGTTTTATACCACATGACCAGAATTACTCTTCGGCTGTACTATAAAAACATTTCGTCTTCCGAGAGCCCTGTGCCCTGCAGTGGGACGTGTATACACCGCTCGTTACGCACGGTGAACAGATAGATAAATAGTTCGACAAGTTATTGGTTTGGCAGACGACGGACTCACTCTCTGAGGAAATCCTTCGGCGGCGCGTCGTCCCAGAAGCCGACGAGCACAGTGTCAGGTTTCATGGCGCCCAGACCAGCGAGCCTGGTCAAGTGCGCGGCTCCGCTACGAACCGAGGACGCCAGGCAGAGCTCCACGAACGCTTTGACCTGTGGGCCAACGAATGCGTAGTTTAAGGGCTCCATGGGGCAATGAGTCTTTTTACTTTGAGTGTAAAAAAGGTTTTGACCGAATGAATTTATTACTTGCATAGGGTGCAAGTTTAGGACTCTGCGTAATTACCAACACACAGACGCAACCACACAAACAAATACACACGCACGCAGCCACGCACACATACGCACACATACGCACACACGCACTCACACACAGCTTGTAATATTACATAGGTTACGTTTATTTCAATTAATTGTATACTTGTGGAAGAGCAGTCGCACATAAATTTATGAGAAATATAAACTGCTATGCTAAGCCCACCTCGCCCTAGAACTGTAATTTGCAATAGAACTGTACGGTTCCATATTCTTATCTCTGATGCTTTTTGACCGATTAGACACACGTTATCAATATGTTTCTACTCATCACTTCCTTCAAACGCCATATTGAGGGTTATTTACCTTGAAATGGTCAATAAGCCTCAGCCAGTATTTGTAATCTTCGTCCAAAGGATCACCCGACCCGTCCAGCTCTCCCACTCTGACATGCCCGATCACGTACAGGCCTCCCTGGAAGAGAATAACGATAGATTAGTTCAGTACTTTTAGATACAAAACTTTTCTACGATTGGATACGAATAAGTTACTTTTTATGTTATAGTTATGACGACTTATGATAAGATAAGATAAGAATATTCTTTATTCTACACCAGAAAAAACACATATATAAAATATTTACAAAGGTATAATATTTTATATTTTTATTTTCTGTCTATTGTTTTTTTGTTGTATGCACTTCAGTGGCGTAGCATAGGTCACTAGTACCCGGTGCGGATTCCAAATTTGCCGCCCTCTTATTTTTGTAATCCATTATAAAAAAATTGGGCATGGTAAAAAGAGTACTTTTATTAGTTTTATTGAATGATTTATTCAATTGAAAAGTGAAATTAACATTTTTTGACATAGGTAGAATATCACAGAAAAATTACAGAGAAAACGTAATAGAATAATGGAGAAATCGCCTCCATTACATAAAACGTAACATTACGTAACGAAACATAAAAAAAGACGAAAAAAACACTGAAAGAAATTATTTTTTTTTCTAAATTTTAATTTTTTTTTCTAACTGCCACCTCCGCAGCGCCGCCCCCGGCAAAGTGCCGCCCGGTGCGGACCGCACCCTCCGCCCCCCCCATGCTACGCCACTGGTACACTTTGGTCAACTCACAACTGTTAGCAGTTTATTAAAAGATTGACTTATACTGTTCCTGCTGATTGTTCCAACTTTCCAAAACCATTTTGTGATCTCCAAAGAATGTTTTCCAATAGTACCTATGTGTGGTCCCCGAAGAACGTTTTCCAGTAGTACCTATGTGTGGTCCCCGAAGAACGTTTTCCAGTAGTACCTATGTGTGGTCCCCGAAGAACGTTTTCCAGTAGTACCTATGTGTGGTCCTCGAAGAACGTTTTCCAGTAGTACCTATGTGTGGTCCCCGAAGAACGTTTTCCAGTAGTACCTATGTGCGGTCCCCAAAGAACATTTTCCAGTAGTATCTACCTATGTGTGGTCCCCAAAGAACGTTTTTCAGTAGTTACAAATGCACTCCCCTTTGCTGCCCCGTCTCAAATGACCACACTGTACAATGGAGTGGCAAGCTTATTTCATCGGAGATACGTTAAATACGTTCAAAGGTAAGAGTGCCTTCAAGCACCACCATATTTGTCCCATAACAGGCTGCTTATGTTATACTATGCCACGATATGCTATCCTTTGCTTCGCTAGACTGGGCTGGCTACACTTTACTTAGCTGTGATAAGATATGATTTACTTTGCTAAGCTATGCTGTACCACGCTTTGCTAAACTATCCTATATGTCATTTAAGGTGAACAGGTAACAGTTATCACTAGAAAACGCTCAACGATTTATGTAGGTGTGAGGGACAATATGACAAAATTGAATATAAATATTTCTGGGCGAAATTACTCGAACTGTCGCGAATTCATCATTTTTCGCGATAAGTTCTCAGCAGATATGTAGGTACTGAAATATATTTTACACAGTTATAATAGATAGATTAATATCAAAAACATATTTAGAGGCTAAAAATTCCACCCATGCCGGGACTTGAACCCGCGACCTCTGGCTAACCGTGCCAGCGCTCTCCCAACTCAGCCAATGGCCAAGTGCAGGCATATCAATCAAATCCAACCAAAATTATAGAAATAAAAATTAATTAATACTTGTTGCGCTAACAACGATGAATTGTGACAATTACGTGGACAATGACGGCGACAATTCTGAGGAAAATCACCCTTCCCTTCCAAATACCTTCTTCTGGTCGTTAACGAAGTCGATCAAGGGCGCGGAATGGCGCGGCGACGCCACCAGAAGCAGCATTTGCGGCCGCCAGTACTTTACGTGCTGTCTTCTGGGGTCCAGCAGGAGTAAGTACTTTCGGACCTGGAGAGTATTGATTTATTGAGTATTGATTGATTGTACGTGATCGGTACAAATGATGTAGTAGTATTCTAATGAAGACGACAGTATTAAACGAGAAGTTCCAACAGGAGAAGTTATTTTTGGACCTTGTGCTGGTCCGAAGCGGTCCGGTAGCGTGATGGCGCGGGTTGAACGACTGAACCCCTACAGATAGATAGATAGAAAGTTTACTTGGTACCTTATCTATCTATCTATCTATCTTTAAAAAAAACATATCATCTAAACATTTAAAAACTACGAATTGGCACCAAAATGGCGTCCGCTCAGCTCTATGCCGTGGCCGATAGCGACCACGACGCTGGTTTTCGGCGGATACCACAAAACAAAACTTAGACACATAGACCGACATCACTGTAACACAAAAATTCGTTAACGCCTATTATAGCACCATACTTAAAATCCAATACATAATATCATAAAACAACGTTTGCCATATTAATTAGCATACGACCTATTCTCAGACCCACCAAATATACACAACCAAAAATCATAAAAATCGGTGGAACCGTTTCAAAGTTCGGATGGATAAATAGAGAACACTAGTGCACAACCAGAAGAAAGATTTACAAATAGTTTCTTATATCTAAGTAGTGGTATACAATTGGTGGTCTTATCGCTTAAAGCGATCCCTTCCGTACAACCTATAGGTGGTACAGGAGAATGAAAAACCGGCCAAGTGCGTGTCGGGCCACGCGCAGTGTAGAGAAGGAAGGGGGTTTTACCAGCTTTAGAGAACCAACAGCTTACGCGAAGTTTTCTCTTTATAAGTTGGTCGACTATTACTCGTTAACTTGTAAAGTCTACTTAGCTGTGATAGTTATAGTAGCTTATCTAGCTTGTAACGGATGTACTGCTTTTCAGCAATAAAAGCATCAGACGAGGTTTTCATGTGACAGGCAGACGACGGTGCGAAGATGGATTTTGCACAATAAAAAATATAAAATTAATTAGTTGGAACAAAACTGAAAAAATATGGCCGCGGAGAAGGGTCGCAGATTTCACTTTTTTTATATAATCGATAATACGCATGTGCAAAGGTCCTGCTGCACCGACGTGCGTGAGGTCAGGCTTTATTAAGCTTAAACAATTGGCCATCTGGCCAATTGGCCAGATGGCGTTACACGTAGGAAAGATTTTAACTAAGTAGTAATTAAAAATATGAATTACACAAAACAATACTTTATCGTCTACATAGCTTATAGATAGTTTTCTAGTACTATTCGTCTCTGAGCTAGGCAGTGGACTGACAGACAGACAGACGGACGGACGGTCATGGCGAAACTATAAGGGTTCCTTGTTGACTACGGAACCCCAAAAACTATGGCGTGCTAGATAATTAAGCAGATATTAAAATTTCTAAGCGATCATGTTTATTAGGTTTATGTATGTATGAGCGCATATTTCGCAAGTATTATTTTAGTAGGTATACTGTAGTCTGGGAGTCAATAGTTCTTATTTTTAAATACTATCAAATTGAAACGGCTATTGAATGTTGAGGAAGCAAAAGTAATCTGTCAGGATCGTGGCAGTACCTGGTCTTTGCCTACTCCTCTGGGATACAGACGTGGGTTTATGTATGTATCAAATTGATAATAAGGGGTTGATATTTCATGAATTAATAGATGAATCGAAGCCGCCGCTCAAGATCGCAGCATGTGGAGATCCATTATGAACGCCCTATGTCGCTGATGAGGGACAACAGGATATAAGCTCTGTGATATAAGTAAGAAAGTAATGTGATGAATGACCTAGGATGAGCAAGTAACCTCGCAGACATTATTCCTTCTCACATTTCAGCGATTTCTATCAACGGTTCGATTACATAAAGACGAATGCTGTATGAAATATGTATGTTTTTTTTATTTCACCCTATATGAGGTTGTCTGGAAGAAATTTCTATTAGCAAAAAGGCAGCTAATTGTATCTTTTCTATTGTCATTGCAATTTTAGTTAGCTATATGTTATGAAAGTGCAGTTGTTTTTTAACCGCGTGCTCAATATTGATGACCGAGCAAGCGAAGGATTCTATAATTGAATCCTGAGCGTTAGCTACGCAGTTTGGCGAAATTGTCTATTACACTAAGGTATAATAATTAAGAAAAAAAAGAGCACGAGGTGAAAAGTTTTTGCACTCGAGTGCAACACGTAACTTTTCATCCCACCTCAGCGAGGAAATGACGAGGAAAAACACAAAGGAGGTACCGAGTCTGAGTTTTTAATAAATTAAAAAAATTTTGTAATAAATTCGGCATCATGGAGGTAGAACTAAATAGGTTTAATGATGTTTTGAATTTACAAACTTAGTGCACACGACGTTCTAAATTCAATTTACTTTATCCTCTAGCGGATTAAAACGGCTTTTGCACTCCGATATCGAAGAGCAAAAACACTCTTTCCGAGACGGGGGGATGAAAAGAATATTCCTATGTTATGCAATAAAGGCACATCACCTGGTGGAATATGAGCGCCTGACTGAGCGAGCCCCACGCCGGGTCGGCCGCGGCCGGCGAGCACAGGTGCAGCGCGACCACCAGCGTGCAGCAGCACAGGGCGGCGCCCGCCGCGTGCGCCGGCCGCAGCGCGAACACCACCGCGGCGCAGCCCGCGAGGCCGGCCAGGGAGGTCGCCCACGAGAACTGCTTAAATGTCGGCCTGCGGACGAGGACATCACGAAGTCGGTGCACCGACGTTCGTAACTTCGTGACTACGTGAGGTACTATCGGCGCCCCGTCGGGAAATCGGAGAAGGAAGAACGAGTACACTGAAAAAACCGGCCAAGTGCGAGTCGGACTCGCGCACGAAGGGCTCCGTACCGTTCTATACAACGTTTGAATTTTTCAAGCGTCTACCTGTTGCCGTTATTAGTATCGAGCAAAAAACGGCAAAAAAATCAGGTTTCTTGTAGGGGAGCCCCACTTAAATATTTATTTTATTCTGTTTTTAGTATTTGTTGTTATAGCGGCAATAGAAATACATCATCTGTGAAAATTTCAACTGTCTAACAATCACAGTTCACGAGATATCGCCTGGCGACAGACGGACGGACGGCCAGACGGACACCGCTGTCTTAGTAATAGGGTCCCTTACCCTCTGGCATTAAACCGTTAAGCATTAAACTTAAAGTTAACCAACAGGCGTTAAAGTTAACCAACAGGCGACAACATAGCTAGTAATGAAGAGCACCAAGGTGCCAAGTCCACTTTTATCAAACACTAGATGGCGCTATGTGTATTTCACCTCGCGAAACAGTTTACTCGCGGGCCCAATTTATAGCTGTGTGTATGTCCGGTATACTTTAGGCCTCACATCCGGAAGGTGACCCGGACCGCCCGTTTCTACCTAGGCCGCCTATCCTCCATGATAGGCCGACACAGTAGGATGTCCCCTAGGAACAAGCGAACACTCTATAAGGTTTGCATTCGTCCCGTGCTGACTTACGCGGCACCCGTCTTCGCCGACGCGTCTCCCAAAGCCCTGTACGAACTTCAGAAAGTTCCAAATTTTTTCATCCGTAGAGCTCTGAACTCCCACTGGTGTGTCAGAAATGCCGACCTCCATCGGGATATGGAGATTCCAACCATCCAACAATTTATTAAATCTCTCTCAGAGACTTTCTTTAGCACGGCCGAAGTGCACCCCAACCCCCTTATCCGCCAAGCAGCGGACTACACTCCCCCCACGACGAACCCCCGTTACCTGGTGCGCAGGCCCAGGAACGCCCTCGTCGACCCCCCCGATAAACTTTCATCTGATCTGGACCGCCTACTAGAGGCCCAGTCCCAGTCAGACGTAGCCCCCGCTCCCGCCCCCGCCGGTGTCCCCGCCGGCGTCCCCACCTCTCCCTCCTAGCCGCGGTCACGATGTGACGAGCCGTCCCAAGCGGACGCTCCCTTAAGGAGCTCCGCTGCGCGCCCTCCTCGGCTTCGAGGTGGGTCGCTCATGACGTAGGTTTAGGGGTCCTTAGGACCAAACCAGCCCCCAGGTGGTGTTTAGTGGGTAGGCGCACTTCCTGTGAGTCCCACATTGGCAGCACGGCCGGGTCCGTGCTGTTATGCATGAGCATTCACCACCTCCCTCCCCCGTGTCCTCCGGAGGGTGCCCTTTTTAAAACTAAAAAAAAAAAAAAAAAAAAAAAGGTATACTTTATCCCCGGTATTGGTATTTCACATCGCGTCGCGCTATGACTTTCCCGCAAGGTCAATTTATAAACTCAATCCAATCCAAGCACATCGGGTAGCGCTCACCTGAAGTTGGGTGCGCTGGCCAGATCCAGGCCGAGGCAGGCCAGGTTGACGGCGAAGTAGCTGGTGATGAAGAGCACCGAGTTGACTTGCGCTATGGCGTTGAGCTCGCCGGCCGCGCAGCCAGCCTGCACCAGCAGCCAGGAGGCGCAGACGGCAGCCACGGGGTTGCCGCCGCGCGGGACCAACGGACGGAGGAGGAAGCCTGGGAGATGGAGAGGTTTAAGTTCAATTAACTTATAACTCACGCCTGAATGCGACAAGAACTTCATCACACAAGTTTGAATTGTGGTCGAGCGTGCGTGCGTCTGTGCGTGTCTGCGTGTGCACGTGTGCGTGCGCGTGCGTGTGCGTGTGAGTGCGTGCGAGCGTATTTAGCCCAGTACAATCAATGTGTTCTTTGTGGAAATATAATTTTTAAAGAAGAAAGATTGACGAAACAAATATATCGAGCGAATGCAGATGGAAGGGACGTCCCAGGCGGACATCATCATCAGCCATTTGACGCCCACTGCAGGACATGCCCTCCCTCATGGTATTCCTAAGTGTTTTAAGGAATCGTGTTTTTTTATACATAAAATCGAAATTGGCTGTCTTAACAGACGGTGCTCGTTTTTATCTATTATTTGTGTTGCAAATTAACTTTTCACCTAGCCATCTGAATTGTTCTCTCTTGAACTCCATTACCCCTCTGAGAAGCTTGAAGCCAACAAAATATTCTTCCATTTCTTTCTGTTCTGAGTCAGATCGTTGATGCGAGCCCATGTTTATGCTAATTACTTGATCTCCGCTTGTGCTCAACTTTAACATTTTCCAAGTTCCGATTATTGCTGTCCCGTTTTAAGTAACCGCCCTGCGTTTCGTACTATTCAAAACAGTATTTGTTACCAAATATGTTGTCCTTTGCTAACGCCTCTAGTACTCGGGACGCGCCGATCAAGTTGGACAGGCCAGCTGAGAATGTGGCCATCAGCATTCCTGAGACAAAAAAGGGAATTATTACTAACTTTCAGGAATAAGAGGGCAAGAATATAACTGCAGGGTGAGTTTGAATTCGATTGACAAGCTTTAAGGGGACATTCTAACCATGATTTAGAAACGTAGTCGACCTGCGGCGCAGTGTTGCCAAGTCTACGTCTTTTTACCTAGACCTACGTATTTTAGGCCTTTCCTGCAAACCTACGAACTTCAGTCCCAGAATCTACGTATTTTCTATCAAATTATACAAGGTTGCAAAATTGTACCTCATTCCATTTCATTCGCGAAAAAAATTTAGGAAACGTTCCGTATCATACTCACTCAAGTCGCGTCATTTATTTTTATAAAGAAAGTTCCCATTACACAGAGCTGTGTGTGACTGTGTAAAACGAAACGTCTAAGCGTGAAAAGAGAAACTTAACCTAAAAATATTTCGAAGGAGTTGTTCTGTTTGTTTGGTTTCCATTAAATTTCGGTAATTTTCAGCTTCCTGCTTATTATTCTTATGGTTTTACCTACCCTACCCTCTTCTTCATTTGAATCAGAAAAAAAAGTACATAGATCTACGAACTATCCATACGCAAATATAAATTCTACGCAATTTTCTAATGTTGCCAACGTCTTTTTCAAAATCCGAGCCGGCAACACTGCTGCTGCGCTACAATGTCACAAGACATAGGTACGAAGAAGCGGGAGGATCACTTACCAACGGCAATGAAAGGCGGCCACACATTAATAGGCAGCAGGTACACGTAGTTATTCTGCAGCAGGAACCGCGAGCAGCTGGCGGCCGTCAGGACGCTGAGAGCCGTGTAGGCGACGGCCGTGAACAGCAGAGCTGTCAGGGTCCCGACTGGAATGCTGCGCGAAGGGCTCTTCAGTTCGCCTGCGGGACAAGCGACAGACCGTGGTTCATAAGCAGCCTATATACGTCCCACTGTAGGGCACAGGCCTTCTCTCAGGGAGAGAGTATGGGCTTAACCACCACGCGTGCCCACCGCGGATTGGCAATTTCAAGCGCTGTGGCATGTGAACAGCTCAGGCACCCAGATTTCCTCACGATGTTTTCCTTCACCGTTAGCGAGTGGTATTGCTACTATAACTTCACAAATGTACAAATAGCCAGTACATTTTTAAGATAAGATTAATCATTGTCGTAATCTAGACTAATCTCCAAAACATATAAGGATTCTCTCTGTCTCTCTTTCAGACATACACACGCATACGCACAGCACACGCACGCACGCACGCACTAACGCACGAACGCACGAACGCACGCACCCACGCACGTACCACTCTCTTTCTCTCTCACACACCTCGAGAGAAGAAGAGAACTCTTCTACTCTCTGGTTTAATTCAATCTTTCAAGTTTTTTTGTACTTTCTCTATCTTGTTTTCACTCCCTCTCAATGCCTATTCACTATTTATTTATTCAACCAAGTAAGCAAACTCACCGCTCATGTTAGCCCCAGCCATGACGCCGGTCACCCCGGTGAACAGCACACCGAACACCGAGGCGAAGTCGACCGGCTGGCCGGCGGGCGTGGTGTAGTCGCGCCCGTACTCGGGGTACAGGTTCGAGGCCAGAGTCGCCGCGCTCAGTCCCGTGTAGTTGGCGTAGAGAGAGATGTTCTTCGCTAGCTCGTTCGTGTCTGGGATCTCGATCTGGTGGAGACGGGATGGGAAAATGTGAATTAAATATGTGAAGACCCTAATTATTAATAATAATAATAATTTTCACACAGCAGAATCGCTTGTCCTGGTCCCAGACTAGGATATCCTGTGCTATAGTAACAAGACAAAGACATCATTAAAATGGATATACACCCAGACTGAAGCCATTTTATTAGGGTTGAGATTATAGGAATTTATGATTTCAGGGATTCCAGTTGGAGCGATTCAAGGTTCCAAATATCCTTGAATCACTAACTTGAGCCCCTGCTCCAGCTCCAGCTGTATTTCAGATTCTAGGGATTTAAGATTCCAGATATCCCAGATTGCATTAAAAAATATGGGATTCAGGTTCCAGGGGATCTTGGGATTCACACACATTCCAGATTACGCGATTCAGGTTAAAAGGATGCAAGGTTCCAGGCATTCAAGATTCCAACCACTCACTTGGGCCTTAACCACCACCAGAAAGCTGAGCAAGGCGCTGGCAAGGCAGACGCAAAGGCAAAGCAGGTGATGTCACACAGCGCGAGGTTTCAGTGATATAAATTTAAGATTTCAGGGACGCAAGCTTAAACATATCCTAGATTGTAGTCACTAACCTGAGTCTCAAGCACCACGAGGAAACTCAGAAACGCGCTAGCAAGGCAGAACAGCGGCGCTCCAGCTAAGAGTACTGCCAGCCCCAGCGGCTCAGCAGGTACCGATAACACCAGCTGTCCGAGGTTCTTAACTCCACATATTCGAGATTCCAGGACTCAAGTTAAAAGAATGCAAAATGCCAGGGATTCACAGCTTCGAGATTCCATAAATTGAAGATCTAATATAGCAGGTGATGCGACTAGTTATCACTTGTGTTTCGTTTTATATTCTGAGTTTACTATTAGAAATTTTGACCTAATGTGCCAAAGAAACAAAAACCTCTAGACTCCTTGCAATAACGAGAAACGACAGGAAAAGGTTGGTGATGAAGGAAAACTTACCCCGGCCCTTGATCCGCACCGTTTCGATCGTTTTTGCTTAGTATTGGCAGTCCAAAATGTTTAATTTACCATGCGACACACCGGCTATTTTTCCGCCGCCATTCTTTCTTGACTCGCATTGATGGTGGCGCCGCAGCGCAGGCGGCGGCGAGACGATGGAACTAGATGCTTGCAGCAATCCGGTTGCGCGCGCGCGATTCAAACTTGATGTGTATATTTTTTGGCCGAGGTCGAGTGGGAAAGTAGGAATACAGGAGTGCAAGCGTTAACAGCAGGGATTCAGGTAGCGTAGATTCTCACCTGCGCTTCTGGCACCACCAGAAAGCTGAGGAAGGCACTAGCGAGGCAGACACACATGGTGCCCCACAGCGCGAGGCTGGTGCGCGCGAACAGCGGCGCTCCTGCTAAGGATACTGCCAGCCCCAGCGCGTTCAGAAGCGAGCGGTAGAGGTAGCGGTACCACCAGCCGTCCGGGATCCCGGCGCCGGTGCCCACTAGGTAGCCTTTAGAATAAACAATGGAGAACTTGGACAAAAAAACAATGTAATTGGAGAGGCAATTAGGATTAAATTTGTTAAAATTGGTAATTTTATATTCTTTTTTTTTTTTTGTTGCATTAACCCGTGTTGAGGACAATGTCTAAAACCTATTTAGAGGCTAAAAATTCCACCCATGCCGGGACTTGAACAAGTGAAGTAAATCGCTTCGGCCAGATGTCGCTGCCTGTATGTAATACAGAGAAGTCTGTAAAGAGGCTCGAAATTTCGCCGTTGCCTGCACTTGCCCATGCACTTGGGAGAGCGCTGGCACGGTTAGCCAGAGGTCGCGGGTTCCAGTCCCGGCATGGGTGGAATTTTTAGCTCTAAATAGGTTTTAAAAATTAGTAATTTTGTTCTCTACAAATAAAACTTTTTTCGATATCTGTTGGAAAATTAGTTTAGTCACGTGGTACAGAAGCGCGCCATACGAATCGGGCTCAAACATGACGTCACTCGGGGCTCGTAAGGTTTTAGTCCTCTATGGTGTAAAAACAATGTTACTCCCATCAAGTTTGAGGCAAGTTCCCATAAAGAAGGCGATTCCAATACAAAAATGGTTTGGTTTTAATTTACAAACGACTAGCCGGATATCACGAAATGTTTAGAGGACACAAAGATAGATAGATAGACAACCAGGTGAAAGATATTACAAATAGTTTCTTATATTATATTAAATTGTGTTTAGAAATGATGGATGTCGGTTATTTACACACGTCCTCTTAATATTAGTACACATAAGAGTACAAGTTGTACAATGGGTTGAAAATACAGTCTACATTAAATGAAATAATGGAAAAAAACCTTTTCCTACGATACCAACGCTCTAAAATAACAGTTGGAGCTTCCTTGTTAAAGTGTAATAAGTGTAAGTATAAAAACTCTAAATATGAGTTGCAAAAATTTTAGCGATTCCAGCTCGGGAAACTTGGCGACAAACGTTTTTGTCGCGCAACAGCATAGCGCTATCTTTGCTTTAAAGCAAGATGGCATCATCCAGATGTGTTCAGCCGTTCTGGCGTGATTGAGTAACAATCAACCAAACATCCATCCGTCCAAACTTTTTAAGTCCCCTGAGTTCTGATCTCGAAAATGACAATGGAAAACCATTGTTATTTTCAAGACCATAACTTAAGAGGATAAAGGGACTGTTACACAAGAAGAGTTTCTCGCACGCGAGTGGTGATTTATTCTAGGCAATAATATGGTCGCCTAGTGTAAACAAATGCCCCGAGTTTTGCCTCTCGAATGCAATTATCGCTACTTAAACTCTCCTAGGCCGCGAGCCTGTGTATATAATATAACATAAGCAGCCTATATACGTCCCACTGTAGGGCACAGGCCTTCTCTCAGAGAGAGTGTGGGCTTAATCACCACGCGTGCCTACCGCGGATTGGCGATTTCAAGCGCTGAGGTATGTAAATAGCTCAGACACTCAGGTTTCCTCACGATGTTTTCCTTCACCGTTAGCGAGTGGTATTGCTACTATAACTTCACAATTCACAAAGCTGTGTAAACCAAGATAAACATAATATCGCTTATCCTAAAATGCAAAGGCTCACCCTTAGGGCCAAAATTCTCCACCAAAGCTTCAGTGCAGGCCGATATACACAGCGCTGATGAGACCAAATTGGCGAAGAAAAACAGCGTGCCAATCGCGCCGCCGAATTCCGGACCTAAAGTCCTGCTGATCATGACTGGGTTTCGAATGAAGGAATTGCTATATACATCAAGAATTAAGAGAGTTTAAATAGAGTTTTTAATAAGATACAGTATTGGTATCACTATCACGACTTTTTTTTCCTTAAAGTCAAAATTATTTCACTCGCAGAAATTGCGATTTAATGAACGTTACAAGTTAAACATAGGCGTCCAAAATTTACATAGTTTTGGAGAAAAAATGGACAAAAAAAACAAATTTCGGTCCCTAATTGACAAAGTTAAAATTATTATTCTCAAACCCAGAACTAATGCATTGAACTGGCTTTAAAATCAGACATCTTTGTATTTTTTACGTAGTCTATATACGTCCCACTGCAGGGCTCAGGCCTTCTCAGAGACTGAGGGACAGTATGGGCTTAATTACCACGCGTGTCCACTGTGGATTGGCAACTTCAAGCGCTGAGGTAAATAATAAAGAAAAATTATAATAATATTTAACGTTATAGTAACCCTTTTGCACAAAGTGTGTGTTCAAATATTTTACGAACCGCGTTTCGGGCACCATCGTAACAGTCGCACATTTAAAGTGAAAAAACAAAATTATTAAAAGGATACAGTAGACCCCGCCGCCCTCAACGGCCCCGTTGGTGGAAATGGCGCAGATGGAGGTGACCGTGAAGATCACGATGAGGTAGGCCAACCCGAACTGCGCCAGTGTCACCAGGAGACCAGCGTTGCCGACCAAGTAGCCTGAAACAGGTGACGAGAGAAAGTAATCGACAAGTTAGACCTGGGCCGAGTTTTATAAAACCACAATTCGTAGTTTATTGTGACAATTCGAGGTGCATTGCGCAGCCGAGTCTACTTGTTAATCTGTGGGTTAATGGACTTAGCAATGTACATCGAATTGTCACAGTAAACCACGAATTGTGGTTCTATGAAACAGGCCCCTGAGATTTCCGCACTTAAGGCGGACGCTCGCGGAGCAATTCCCATACAAACGTAGTCTGGTTTTAATTTACAATTTATAAGTTTTACGAAACGCGGCCTAGTCAAAGCCCAAATCATGGGTAGGACGACGACGCTTGTCGCGCGTTACAAATGTCAAAGGTCGCGACTTCACAGTACATTAATTGTCAGATTGTGACATTTTAGCGGCACAAAACTCGTGACTCTTGCCATCGTACTACCCATGCTGAACGATTCCAGTGAAATTACTATGGAATTTGACAGTTAAACGATTGGAATCGCTCAGGATTTGGTGCGCACAGTGATAGTTACAAACATAGATGTCTAGCGAGCGCTAAAAAATGACCCCACGTCGAATTGTGGGATGGCGAGCTGGGCTTGTCAATTGTGTTACAAATCTGAGCGAGTTCAGTATTGCCCGGCAAAATATCTATGTACCGTCAGACCGCTCCACCTTGCGAGGTACCCAGATATATCGACGGGTTATACATCATGAAGTCTATGGTTTGAAGTTTTTGTATAAAACCAACTCAACCAACCAATCAACGTTCACGTCATAACGCTTGGCGCGCATGATGTACCAATCACAGAGTGATTTATTCTACAGCACATCTTGCACTCATTTTATTGGCACCGACAAATCGAGAGGACAGAGCCCGTTTTCGAGAGTGAATTTTGTAGGAAGAAATACTTTTATGGTTTTTTATTCGTAAAGTGCGCATAAATAAGCCACTGGTCTGATTGTGGAGGGTTCGGAGTGAAAGTGGAAGTGAAAATATTTTAAAAGTGAAAATATTTATTTACCATAAAATCAATTTTTACATCATACAAATCAATAAATATTTTTACTTTTATGGTAAAAGGGAAGGGGCTCAGCTTATTGCTATGACTGCATGCGTAGTCAGTAGCGCTGGTTTTCAGCCCGTTCCCTTTTTCAGCCCGTCCCCTTCTTTCTCAGCCCGTCCCCTTTCTTTTTTCAGCCCGTCCCCTTGCACAGAAACACTAGATTTTTACATATTAACAATTTATTTTAAATTGGAACAAGTGCTTCTACATAAGCAGCCTATAAATACTTGCCACTGCGGGACACAGGCTTTCTCTCAGAGAGAGAGAGAGAGAGAGAGAGAGAGAGAGAGAGAGAGATAGAGAGAGAGAGAGAGAGAGAGAATATCTTAACGCTTGAAATCGTCTACATATTATGTAAACGGTTTTTCCTTAGCAGTTAGCGAGTGGCATGCTGTTACAAATTAACATTAATAGTACACCACGGAGTTAATACCAGGTAAGAGTACCAACCAGACGCGGGTTTGCACGTATTGAAGTTATCTTTACGTGGATTAAGCCGAGAAGCTGAGAGGATGATAGTATTGGGCAATCTAACTCCATCTAAAGACTTATGTCGTCTGAATGGCCACTTAACTTAGGTTTAGAATAGGTGGGCAATGCTACTAGACGCTGAATAAATCATTTAGTCATAATATTCACGTATAGTTAGAAAATCAATTATATATTATTATTTAACTTAAGGGAATTAATTTAAGGGAATACCCGAATTTAATATATATATAATATAATAAATATAAAAAAAAATAAAAACATAAATTGTCGTAACATAGTGTCGTCGGTATGCTCCATAAAGTGGGCGGAATGTATCCAAATATGATTGCAGTTATCAACAAATACGTAACACGTTTACCAGACAAGGATAGCACAATGTCTCTACCTATACAACGTGTTATCGAAACAATACAAAACATGAAAACTGTTTCTTCAGTATAAATAATTTAAATACTTCCAAGAAGCAAAATTAAACTGGGAATTTTATGACAAATAGGTCGGCTCCACTGTTGTTTAACATCCTATTGGCAATAATTAAGTCGTAAATTCAAGATGGACGAAAATCAATCATCTCACGCAATTATATTTAGGTGTGTGTTCGGTCGATGAACGTTACAATTTATACTAGGTGTCCATTTCAAAATCTAGATAATTTTAAAGAAAAAATGGACAAAGGTACTCCAAACGTTATTCTGGTCTAGATCCTAGAACACAGGCAATGCACTGGCTTTAATTCCAAAGAACTTTGTCCGCGTTTCTGGCAAGCTTATTACAATTTTAGGAGTCTTATTGTACATTCAAGGCGCACACAGTACGCCAGGCCGATTTCTGGGCCGGCCGTCGGCCCGCGCTGTGTATATATTTACACGAAGCATTTCGAGCACTTTTCGACCCCCTTCTATCTGTGAAGCCAGTTAGTTGAGACGGTGGATTAAGTGCTACCGTACAATCGTTGTAGATAGAAAAAATCTTTTCTGTCTCTAAATTGTCCTCAGCACGGGTTAGTGCAACAAAAAGAATATAATTTAATATAGAAAATGTTTGGATACTTCAATGTAAAATACATAAAAATATACTTAAATGCATGCATAAATATAGACATACATAGGTACACATCCGAATACATACATATATATTGTAACTTAAACTTTGATTAGGTAAATTAATAAATTATAATGTAATAAATATTATTATTCAATATACTAATAGTCAGTTAGTCTTGAGAAGGAGTCGACGCTTTCGAAAGAATAAGAAGATAGCTAATACACAGTCCTTACCCATTCGAATGAAGATGAGGGCGCTAAACATGGACAGCACAACTGGACAGAAGACGCCGGTGAACGTGCCCACCTTCTGGACGGTGGGCAGCTCGGCCCGGAACTCGCCGAATTCCACATAGCCTGCGGGAAGAGAAGCCTTTCAGCTCAAGAAGCTTAGGGTTCATTATTATGATGAACACGTGTATTGCACATAAGTAAAAAATACAATGGCAATGTGGCGGACTTAATTGTATAAGCATTTTGTACCAGTCAACCACAGGTGGTGAAAGAAATTAACTGGTAGGTATACGAAATAGACGGATATGACGATTTACTTCAACTAAAATTAGATAAGCTGACCAATACTCAACAATAAATAAGTACATATTTACACTATAAACTTATAATACATAATAATACATGTAAATAGATATAACTAAGAAAGCATTCCGTGACATTAGGTAGTCTGTTTTTCTAGAAAGTTATTTTACATAAACTTTCTAACAGTACAACATAACATAAACCCCCTGCGTCCCCGAGGGGTTGGCAGAGACGGGTTTGCCACGTACCAGAATCCCGACACACGACTTTCGCTTCATCAACATTCGTTGGTTGCTGCATGATCGCACTTGTTAAAGGAGGAAATATTCTTTGCCTTGAGTACCCTAGAGGTGAACTTATGAGTGGAAGAGGTGGTTGTAACGCCTCGTTGGTCTAGCGGTATCACGTCTGATTACCATACTGGGGGTCGTGGTCTCGATTCCAAATGGGGGCCGCCGTACATTTGTGCAAATGGCCTCAGTCTGGGTGTATTCCCATGTTTGTGATGTCCTTGCCTGGTTACCATAGCACAGGGTATCCTAGTTTGGGAGCGGGACAAGTGATTGTTTTGTGTGGAAGTTATTATTATTATAACTTTGTCTGAATAAGTCACTATCGGTACGAAGTTGCGGACCACATCTAGTATCTAGCATAAGCAGCCTATATACGTCCCACTGTAGGGCACAGGCCTTCTCTCAGGGAGAGAGTATGGGCTTAATCACCACGCGTGCCCACCGCGGAGTGGCGATTTCAAGCGCTGAGGTATATGAATAGCTCAGACACTCACGTTTCCTCATGATGTTTCCCTTCCACTACTATCTAGCACTCTGTATAAAACCTAAAAAATACATTACCTCCAGACTCTTTTCCCACAATCATCACAACAAAAATGGAACGACACGGACGGTCAATACGACCTTCGCACAACGACTGAGCTGCGAGTCGTTGAGTCGTGATACTACAGAAAGGTGCATTTTATAAAAAAAAAAAACGGAGTGCTACTCAGATTCGCGCACCGAGGATTCCGTAGCACTAAATAAGAAAGGAGAGAGACAGAAGAGATTTATTGAAATTGACATTGGCGAAGTTGTACTGGACAATCAAATCAGTGCAGTGAGTCCATAAAACAGAATTGAATTGAGATTAGAACATGTGAGTAACATAAAATCAAAGACAGTCGGGTACCATACAATAAATAAAAACATACATTACATTAAAAAATCACGCCTGTATCCCAGAGGGGTAGGCAGAGACCAGAGTTTGCCACGATTTTGACAGACCTCTTTCGCTTTACACTTAAAATTAATACAATAAACATATTTTGTGTTACGCATTTAGCAAAACTCCACCACTCATACCACTCGCTAACTGTGAAGGAAAACATAGGGAGCGAACCTGAGTGTGGTGTGTCACGCGTGGTGATTAAGTTCCTACAACAGCAGGACCTCTATAATCCGAACAACTCTGTTATCCGAACGTTAAATTGCGACACAATGCCTTTTATTTGTCATTAAATACCTCCCGACAAGCTAAAATATTGCATTCCTTTAAAAAAGTTTAGTAAATGTCACGTTAATAGATGAATATACATTTAAAATCTCACAATATCGTTAGTTTTATTTCATAAAAGTACCCTACAAATGCCCTGTACTATGATCCGAATGCTCCACGAACGGTGGGTAAGGTTTTGGAGTTTGGATTAAAGAGGTCCTGCTCTCTCTTTGAGAGCGTATGTGCCCTAGAGTGGGACGTGAATGACTATTTATCAAATATGTGGTTTGTTTCATTCGGAGAAATCCGACTGACACTTCGCCGGTTTTTATTATTGCCATACGATAAGATAAGAATATTCTTTATTGTATACCGGAAAAAATTAACAACATATTTTCTGTGAAAATTTCGACTGGCCACTTATTGTCTAAGAAATAAAGACCTTTATAGGGCAAACAGAAGCCGTAGGATCAATCACGGGGTGTCGTTTGCACCCTTCGCTGAACCCTAAAAAGCAACTGGGTACCTAAGTAAGCATTGTTTATTATTAACGTTAAGCGACCTTGAAAACAAAACCTAGATATTCGGCTACTGAACTCTGAAGCTGACTGCCTGGATAATAATAGTTCTTATGCACGTTCAAATAACAACTGCTTTCCCAAGTTCTTTAGCAAGCCTCAAACAGTTCGATTGAAAACAGATCTTACAACTCTTTCGAAAGAACTTCTTGACTAATACATACCTTTTAATGCAACAATGAAAGGACACTGTCCCTTCTGTACACAGTCGACTGCAGATCAGCCTTTAGATTTGTGCACTTCTACTCTGTTACATTAAGGTTGACTTTGCGACTAAAATGTAAAGGTTTATGTGCTGTTGACTGTGCATTAGGCAACACCTAAAATTTTGCAAGAAAATGAAGTCCTAATCATTGCTAAATAGTGGCTACCCATAGCATAGGGAATCCTAGTTTGGGAGCCAGTAACTTTTTTTTTTGTAACCATTTTACAATATTTTTTTTTATTTTAATTTCATTTTCAGTGACTATGCTGACACTACACCCATCTACAGAGGTATGACTGTCAGTCATCATCATTACGATGACGAGGGTGGGTGTTTTTCCATGTTTGAAAATCAAAATCAAAATCAAAATTTTTTATTCAAAGTAGCACAGAAACTGCGACTTAATGAACGTTACAAGTTAAACTAGGTGTCCATTTCAAAATCTAGATCATTTTGGAGAAAAAATGGACAAAAAAACTCCAAACTTAGTCTTTTCAAGTCCTTAATTTACAGGATTTATATAAATGTACTAAAACTCATGCATTGAACTGGCTTTAATTCCAGACATCTTTGTCATCTAAATAATCTTTAATGTTATAGTAGCTTTTTTGGCACAAAGTGTGCTTCACACATTTTTTGAATCGCGCTTCTGGCAAGCTTATTATATCCTCAGGGATCTTATTGTAGAAACGTATACAATGCCCCATAAAGGATGTATTAACCTTTGCCAGCCTAAATTTTGGGAACGAAAGTTTATGTCTATTTCTAGTATTTACATTGTGTTGGCTACCTACAGTTTTAAAGTCACTGATATTTTTCCTAACGTACATAATATTTTCATAGATATACTGACTAGCAACTGTTAGGATGTTAGTTTCTTTAAAGAAATCTCTTAACGAATCTCTATTGCCTAGCTTATATATGAATCTGATCGCTCTCTTCTGCAGGACAAAGATGGTCTCAATGTCTGCTGCCCGACCCCACAGTAGTATACCATAGGACATAATACTATGGAAGTAACTAAAATAAACAAGCCTAGCAGTTGCGACATCAGTTAGTTCCCGGATTCTTTTAACTGCGTATGCTGCAGAACTGAGCCTATTTGCCAATTTTCCTATATGAGGACCCCATTGAAGCTTTGCATCAATTGTGATACCCAGAAATACAGTTTCTTCTACAAGGTCTAGTTTATCATTCCCCAATATAACATTGCTGTCAACCATTTTGACATTTGGTAGTGTGAATTTTATACATTTTGTCTTTTTTGAATTTAATAATAAGTTATTAGAAGTAAACCAATATAGTACCTTAGAGAGAGCATTATTTGTATCCGCAAGGTCATTTTCTTGTCTCTTAATCTTAAAAATAAGTGACGTGTCATCTGCAAACAATACTATCTCTGACATGTTTTGAACCATGAACGGCAAATCATTTACATATACGAGGAAAAGAAACGGCCCCAAAATAGATCCTGTGGTACTCCCATCTTAACCTCAGAAGATTTGTGATGTCCTTGCCTGGTAACCAGAGCACAGGGTATCCTAGTTTGGGACCACAAATTGTATTGTGTGGAAGTTATTTGGATTTTTCCCATACTGTTCAGATTTTTTGAAAAGTGATCACTTACAAAAACTTACAGGGTAATTTTCGTTGTACCTTAATAGGTTTTTAAGTTTGAAATTTAAATTAATAATTTGATACGGGCATGAGCATGCAAAGCTGATGTGATGACTATGGGCTGATGATGTGCGAAACCCAATCACTTGTCCTGGTGCTAAACCAGAAATACCTGTGCCACGGTGACCAGGCAAGAACATTACAAACATTGAAATACACCCAGACTGAGGACATTTGTACAAGTTTACAGCTACCCTAGTGGGAATCGAACCCACGACGTCCGGCATGGTAATCAGACGTGATACCGCGAGACAGTCAGAATGATAAGGGTTCCTTTTTTCTTTTGTAATACAGAACCCTAGTTCTAGTTAGATTTGAGATTTCCGCACTCACCCCCAGTTTCTCGTAAACTAACACGCTGTTAATCTACTGTTAACAGCTGTCAATTGACCAAAGTGCATACAAAAAAAACCACTGACAGCTGTTAACAGTAGATTAACAGCTTGTTAGTGTACGAGAAACCGGGGGTAAGCCTCATAGTTGGGCCATTGTACATAGCAAGCACTAAGGTACGTAAATGCCTCAGACACTAGTGTTTCCTCACGATGTTTTCCTTCACAATTAGCGAGTGGTATTGCTACTGTAACTTCACAAATGTACGTAACTTAGAAAACAAAGCTATTGCCGGGATTTGAACCCAAGACCTCCTGAATGAGAAACCGGCGTTCTACCTCTCCGCTACCACCGCTGTATATAATAATAAGCACTATATATACGTCCCACTGTAGGGCACAGGCCTTCTCTCAGAGAGAGAGAGAGAGAGAGAGAGAGAGTATAGGCTTAATCACCACGCGTGCCCACCGCGGATTGGCGATTTCAAGCGCTGAGGTATGCGAATAGCTCAGACACTCAGGTTTCCTCATGATGTTTCCCTTCACCGTTAGCGAGTGGTATTGCTACTATAACTTCACAAATGTTTGAGAACTTAGAAAACAAAGTCATAGGTACATGCCCGCACTGGGAATCGAACCTGGGTCTCTCGCTTCCGAGTCCACTTTTCTACCCACTAGGCTACCAGCGCTGTATATACAGAACCCTTAAAACGGCCTTTTCCCTGTCAAGCAATTCTTCGTGGTCCCTCGTCATAATATAGGCCCTCTGCCGCCTTCACCACAACGCCCATCCACCGGGACGCTGGTCTACCCACACCATTCACTAACGAATTCATTCGAAATTCGTTGTCTCGTTAGATGAGTCCTTCCAAGTGAACGATGCCGAATGCCGAAGACAGAAATAAACGAACAATAAGATATCTGAATTTGCCTTTAGTTATTACCTTCGCTTGGTGACCTGACAGGCACTGCTCTTCTGAACTTGGACCGGACTCTTCGGAGAAACCCTGAGCCGAGAGAAGAGGGGTTGACACTCGGAGACAGTGGGTCCAGTGTCTCCGTCATTATTGAGGGTTGTTTGGCTGGAACACATTACATAAGATAAACCCACACCTATATCCTGTGTTAGAGTTAGAGATTAAGGTTTCCCACTCGCCATTTGGCTGGATTAAGTTTTAGTTCTAGTCAGACCTGAGATTTCCGCAATTACCCCCGGTTTCTTGTACACTAACAAGCTGTTAATGGTTTTTTTTTTGTACGCACTTTGGTCAATTGACAGTAGATTAACAGCATGTTAGTGTACGAGAAACCGGGGGTTAGCCTCATAGTCAGGCCGTTGTACGTAGCAAGCGCTAAGGTACACAAATACCTCAGACAATAAGGTTTCCTCACAATAGTTTCCTTCACGGTCAGCGAGTGACATTGCTACTACAAGTTCACAAATGTACATAACATGTACATTTAAAACATGTAAAATGTCATTGGTACATGCCAGCATTTGAACCCACGACCTCCCGAATGAGAAGCCGGCGTTCTGTCGCTACCTGCTGGATCAAGAGCTTGCCTTGAGCCTATTAACATATTTTCTGTTGACCAAATGGCATCTTGCGGGATTGACACATTTATTTCACTGATGGCCACCATGCAAAAACTTGCTATGAAGATTTTCAGCATAATAGATAGGACATACAAATGCCAGAAACATACTGACCAAAAGTACATACAAATGACATAAAATTTATATATCCCTCGGGTTGACCAACAACCATCATAAGCAGCCTATATACGTCCCACGGTAGGGCACAGGCATTCTCTTTGAAAGAGAGTCTGGGCTTAATCACCACGCGTGCCCGCCGCGGATTGGCGATTTCAAGCGCTGAGGTACCTATGTGAATAGCTCAGACACCCAGGTTTCCTCACGATGTTTTCCTTCACCGTTAGCGAGTGGTATTGCTACTATAACTTCAAATGTACATAACTTAGAAAGAGAAGTCATAGGTACATGCCCGCACTGGGAATCGAACCTGGGTCTCCCGCTTCCGAGTCCAATGTTCTACCCACTAGGCTACCACCGCTCTTACTAACAACCAATATGTGTTAATTCTGCACAGAAAATATAATTTGGGGTTTAAATTTAAAATCATTCACAACCATACAGCATACAAAACACTGCAATAAAAAGAAAACAGTGTGTCCGTGAGCGACTGTAAACAGTGCATACAATATGAAAGTTTTGTTTCCCCATTTAGCACTTTTTTTGTCAATAGAATGGTGAAAAACGTGCACAGGAGAACCAGCTTCATAAGCAGCCTATGTACGTCCCACTGTAGGGCACAGGCCTTCTCTCAGAGAGAGAGTATGGGCTTAATACAAACAACCAAAAACACGATTCTTCTAAGGCACTCCTAAGAGGCAGTTTATTTAGTTAATATGAAGTTATGACTTTTCCTTGTAAAATCTCCACCACAGACGATTTTAATCGGCATTTTAAGGAATCATGTCTTTTTTTATAAATAAGACCGATACATACATAAACTTACGCCTGTATCCCAGAGGGGTAGACAGAGGGGGGACTGCCACTTGCCACGATCCTGACAGATCACTTTCTCTTCCTCAACATTTATTAGTCGTTGCATGCACGCACACCGGTTTCAGGTACTTTTTATCTATAAAAAGTTCAGTATAAGACAAAAAAAAGAAAGTCCTCCATCTCTTAAATGAAAAAGTGATTTTTCACAGCTTTTATTCATCATCATCATCATCATCATCAGCCACCCGACGCCCACTGCAGGACACAGGCCTCCTTCGTGGTTTTCATAACCATGAGGGGTTTTGCCATCGCCATGCTTGGTAGGCGGGTTGGCGATCGCAGTATGTGGTTGGAATCTCAGGAAGACGCTGCTGCCCGTCTCCTGGTAATTGATTTCCTTAGTTGCCTTCTACAACATCCACAGAAGGAAATGGAGTGACGCTATTCTTAATCCGGTGCCACACGGATCTTTTATTCATACACTTGTATTAACACTCTTCAGGTAAAATCTATTTGCAAAACATTTTTGTCTGTAAATTGAATAAGCCAGTTGTTTAACTTGATTACCCTGTTTCCAGTAGCCACTGTGTCTAGCTAGACAGCTACACCACACTACTTTGTTTGCAGTGACATGATTATACTAGTAAATATAGTATACCACTTGTAAATATAATAAGTTACTATAGTGCTAAGTTGCATATAAAAGTTTTGCTTTCCTAGGTAAATATACACTGGTGTAAAAATTCCAGACATACTAAACTTCTGAGGCTTGAAAGTTTTTGCTAGATTTGTTCTAAAAACATTATTGAATATGTTTCATAACCCTAGCAGGCGAAGGAATAAACATAACAAGGCTGAGAATCTCATCATTGTTTTCTAACAAAATTCTATTGTCCGGGCTGCATCTGATTGAAGATGATTCATTCACGATCATCTGAAATACGAATGAATAAAATTAAAGTTAGGCCTTACCGTTTGAGGGTTATCCAAGTAAGAGTGTCAAATTATCATAATTAAAATTTAAATTTTCAAGCTTATTTGTTATTTATGTATAGTACGCAGTATTGACCGGGTTTGGCTAAAATAAAGTTTGTTTGGGTCTGCTACTGCTAAGTGCTAACACAAAAACGAAACTAAACAATACAATACAATAGGTAGGTAGGTACGGGACGGGAAGGAAAGAAATGTGTCAAATAACCAAAACTTATGTCAGACGCGTTTCGTTATGAAAATATTTTTATTCAAATCTGAAAAGAAATTTATATAGAATATTGCAAAAGGTTTTTTTTGCTATTTTAGACGTTAGCAAGTGTCTCCGATACCGGATACAGGGCGCCGAGATAAAAAACTAAAAAGAAATCTAAATAAATTATTTCCTATGCTTGTTTGGCTACACATTTTTTGCCCCGTATTAAAAGTAAGTGTTAATTTTCCATTAACAAATTTTGTGCAGCCTCACATAATCGAAGCCGGCTCTGCAACATGCTGGCAACGGAGGCACTCACACATTTTAAAGACTTTACGCAGTAACAAAACGTACGAGCAAGTGTTTCCGTAGCATTTTCCCCAAATTGTAGTTTTTTGGGTCATTCATAGGTCACTGCTATCCGTGGCGAATGAGACAAAAGGTGAAAAGGCCCCATAATGCAGACTCAAACTTAATCAATTTGAACCTCACCATTGCGTTAACAGTTGATGAGCCATCAATTACATTTAATAATGGTGTAATGCTATCCATATTACCAAAACACTCAATTATGTACCGATACCTATATAGGTACTATTGTATGGAAAGGTTGATGATATGTCCACTGTAACACGGTGGATCCAGTCACTGGGTGGACTCTATCACCAGCAGCTCTTCTGAACATTTTACAACTTATAGTCCATAAAAGGGCTTATAATAATACAATGAAACTCTGGTCTGCAGCAGTAAACCGTATTTATTTAACTTATCCTTAAATCTTAAGATACAGGAATGTCCTAAAACTATAGTCTATCCAGTGACTCCAACATGATGATGCTGTTACCACGGATCACCTGCAAACAAACCGGAAGTCATGTATGAGTGTTAAAAAAAAAATTGTTTATTGTTCAAAAACATAAGGCGGTTTGTGCATCACTTATATTATGTTAGTTATTACGTACCTATAAAATACGGGAATGCATTAGTACAATGTGAAATCTGCACGTTTTAGGCGTGTTCATGCAAGTAATTTACTTGTTTTACATAATTAATGCAAAACATAATGTTTATGAAACAATTAACTTTGATCAGTAATAGAAAGGAATGTACAAATGGTGTTTGCTGGCCCTTATACTAAGCTGTCAAGATAGAACTATCTATACCTACAAAATAGTGTTTAATAATTTGACAAAAGGCACCTGAGTTTGCAAATGACCGATTTTTTTTGTAATATAAGAAAAGATAGTTTAACAGTTAGGTCCCGGTGCAACCTCTCTACTAGCTTTGCAGAGAGAGAATGACTGTGCCATGTCACCACAAGTTAAATGGCTTGTTTGATACTGTTACTATTTTAATAAGAAAAACTAGGCAAGTGCGACGAGGAGTTGCACTCGCATTCACTTTGAGTTATTATCAGTTGCACTTCTACTGGCTTGGAGTGGAAGTGCAACTGATCTCGATGCTAAAAATAGTTCGTTCGTCGACTCAAAAATAATACTAATCATGTAATGCTGGTGACTTATATACTGGCACTTCACTTAGCGATTTGTATTCGCCGAATAATTAGGATACATTGAAGGTTTAACAAAATCAGTCTTAAAGATTCGTCAGAAAACCCAGCAATGCATGGTTAATGTTTGCCAAATGCGCAAATACAAGTGGCCAAGTGAGGTGCGGGCTGTACATAAACTATTAAGATACCATTCATGAGATAAACCACTTTACTCGAAACAATAATTAATTTCTCACAATATCCCAAACTGTCTGAAACGAGTACCTACCTAGTCACAATAACATTGTACACAGGATGCAATGTAAACAATAGCCCCCTTATAAAGTTATGCGTAGGATAAACTAGGGATACCTATACAAAATTTTATATTATTCCAAGGTGTAAATTCATGTCGAGTTTATTAGTAAAGCCCTATAGGTTAGGGTGGGTCGATTTGAAGGAAAAATTATTTTTTTTGTTTTTGGTGATGGGTAGGTCTCAAAAGTTGCAGAATGATAAGAACAATGAAATGTAGTAATTAGTTTTTTTATTCAATATAACTTATAGCCCTCTACCTGCGTTTGAAATTTCGAAAATCTTGATTATTTCTAACCAAATACAAGCGAATAATAAATGAAAATTAAACAAGTTAACTCCATATAAAATACGTTTTATTATTATTCAAACAATGTTTATCAATATTTAGAACAGACATTTACATTTTAACCGACACATTGCGATAAAAAATATATGTCAATCAGAGGAAAATCTCCCACTTTAGCACCTGAATTCGGCCTTACAATCAAAGGACGGCATTAGAGATCTAGACCGAATTTTCGTACGGATAAGACCGTCACGCGCTTTCTCTCCTGCTACTGTGGTAGAAGCTTCAGTAACCAGCTTCTCACAGCGCTTCACAGCTTGGGTGTGACAGGGAAATTTGGAAAATTCTAAACTTATAGTAGTTTTATTACGCAACATTTGCAGCAAAGTCGAGTCTGAAATCCTGTGAAACATAGGAGGTGAGGTCACTGATAACTCGTTCCAATAAATAATTTCAAGGTAATCGCTCGCACTGAAGTTTAGTTGCGGTATTTTGAATGTTCTCAATTTACTGGGCGATTCTTTTCGAGCTTTAATTATACGCCTCAAGGCCAATTCCCTCACAAATTCTCTGTCATCTGTTATCATGGCTAACAGAAGATTTTCGGGGTGAGCAAAGAATGCATTTCGTTATCAGGTTACCATATCGGTCACACTTTGGTAGACTTACGGTGTTGTATTTTACAATGGTTTTTTGCACTGCTGCTGATGTGGACGGTACTGGTTCTCTATCGCCAATAGAGTCCCTCACCTCTCGACTCGAATTTTCCGCGTTACACTTGGCTCTACGTTATGGCGAACATTTTCAGTCTTGCCAACTTTCATGCGCCTTTGAAATGCTCGCTGCATTTTTTGGGTTGTGTGATGATCGAGACTACCTATCATCATTTTTCTTTTTGTCCTTTGATCTAATAAGAACGACCGTTCAATAATAGGAACCTTCTCATCCTTAGAGCAGGTGCAGGAATCGAAACTACTGCATTTACAAGCCGCGATATCAAAAAGACTTTTCATAGCATGTAATGAATTTTTAAAAAAAAGAAAAAAGAAAGGAAGAATTTATTTATTTAACGTATGTTGGATATTTTTAGGTATTATTAAGGTGTCACATTGACAAGATGTACAAATTGAACTTCAAGTTAAGGCAGGGCTCGACCTGTAGTTCAAATAGAACCAATGATTTTATGTATAAATTAGCACTGACCAATTAATAATAAAATTATAAGAAAGGAATACAAGTTTTACTAGAGCCCCTCTACCCTAACACCTTAGGCAAATAGGCTGAAAGAAAAATATGATCTCGGGCGCCAGGCCAGCACTAAAAGAAGATACCGTGGATAGTCAGAGGAAAAGCGCTTGGGTTTTAATCGCAAGGCGGGTATGATGACTGAGTCTGCAGTGGGAGATTAAGGAAACAAAGTGAATTTAGTTCTAGTAATAATTATTTATTTTTTAAATAGAAATGTACATTTGGGCGGAAGGCCGTCAAACCTGGTTTTATTTTAGAAAGTTCTAATTAAATTAGGTAGATTGACTATTATTAGCAGTCTGTAGTTAGGTCTCAGTGTCCCCAAAAAAGTCACAGTAGGTACATGGGTTCAGAAAATAAGAACTCCTAACCACTGGCCGCTTGCCAGAAAAGAGTTTATGCAAAAAACGCACTTAGGAAATCTAAAGTAATATTATTACTACAATTTAGCTTGGAAACTATAGGTAAATAGTTTTAATCGCACAGTAGAAAGTCGGAAAATTGCTACATGGAAAATTTGGAAAATATAATGTTGGAAAGTTTAAGTCTTGGAAACTTGAGATTATCGCTTGAAAATATGTTAGGCTGGTGAGAGCACCGTGAACATAGAATGCCTCTCCAAAAAGGAAATGGAAATATAAATCTACATACCGAAAATTATCCGGGCAAATTAAATAAATTATCAGCGGGAAACCTGGGGCCGTCCATCTTGTTATCTTCAGGAAGCAACCACCTCTCCGCACCAAAGTAGAACCCCGAGGAAATGTGGAGTTTTGGAATGAAAATTGGAAATATATAAAGAAAGAAAGAAACCCGACCAACAGTCTGGAAAAGAAAACAAATCCGCGATTAACACTTTAGCACTTCTAACCGAGGAAATGAGAATGTAAAATGTATGGAGAAGAACGCGAGCTTCCCCATACTTTTAAAAAGGAAAATCAAGAACACTCACCGAGTTTCTTTAAATGAAAATAATCACGACGTCTGCATTTTGTCGCAATTTAAGCGAAAAGTTAAGAAAATCTGTAATGGAAAATGCGTAACTTAGGTTAGTATGAAAAAATTTGAAGGTATTTCGAACGAAATTCGCTTCTTCTCCCCGGCGAATAATGGAAACACTTACATAAATGGAAATTGATGACAAATCCCGTCTTCTATATCCTCAGGGACATGCAGAAAATTTAATTAAGAAAATCTGAAAAGACACACCTCGATAAATTTCCACAAATCAGTGCGAAACCGAAAAATAATTTATAAAACAAGTAAAGCTACTCACCAAAATTTAAAATAAACAATCAATCGAATTATTTCACTGTCGATTGACATGATATTCGCGGCCACGCCGCGGAAAAGAAAATAATTACATGATGGAGGCTTTGGTCTGAAGACCCGGAAAAAGAATGAATGAGTCAAGGACTTTTTTTTTTTTTAATCAAGGAGACAACCAGACAAAAAGGAGCAACATATCAATCTACCTCCGCTTTCGTCCGTGCAAAAACCAATAAATAAAGTTGTGATATGACCACACCATCAAATGAAGAAAGTAGGACATCCTTAGGGAAAAAAACAACTGTCAAGTTCAAAATGTAAACAAAAGGTTCCGAAAACGAAAGAAATTATCAAAATTTAGGTTAATTATGGCTGTAAGCCAATGGAGCGAAATTCCAACGCTACATCACACCCCACCCCAGAAAAATAAAGACTGAAAGTCTTTATGAAAAAAAATTCAAATTATGAAAAAGAATTATAATCATGAAAAGCTACTAGACCAGCTAGACACAATCGTCGCTGACTTGAAACCTTCAGACGAAATCAAGAATAAAAAATAAACAAAACTCTAAAATAATGTGTAGTGTAGTAGGTGATAATGAAGATCAGAAGGACAAACTCCCGTCGCTGACACTATCTTCAAGGAATGTATAAGAAATCGAAATTATATTATGCATATGTATGTATGATTGATTGATTGATGGGAGACCAGTTAGACACCCTCGTCACTGACTCAAAAACTTCACCAAAACTTAACATCTATAAACTAAATAAAGAACTAGAAAGAATTCAGTTAGACACCAACGTCACTGATTCAAAAAACTTTACCCCGTAGAAAATCTAACAAAAGATCAGTTTGGCACCCTCACCACCGACTCTAAGAATAACAACCCTATAGAAAAACTAATTGAAGTTCAGTTAGGCACCCTCGCCACTGACTCTAATTGAAAAGCATAGGATGAATCTAGAAATAGAATCGCCCCTGAAACAAAAACCAACCCCGATGAGTCTAAAAGTAGAACATCACCTTTCAAAATAAACCCCAATAAAATGAAGATAAGAGACAACGAGACTGGAACAACAACTCACCAGACTTCCATGCACGCAGCTCAGGATATGGTATCAAGGTTCATTACAGCTTCATAATAGCAAAGCTGTAACAAAGAGGTGGAACGATGTGACTGGAACAACAACCTACCAGACTTCCAGGCACAACGACCAGAAAAAAATTGAAAAAGTAAGATGAAACAATGTGACTGGATCAACAACCTTCCAGACTTCCATGCACAAAGTCCAAATATGTATGTGTAAACTAACTCAATACCTAGAGCAGCTACGAAAAATATCCATCGTGACTGGAACAACAACCTACCAGACTTCCATGCACGAGGTAAAAGGTATAGAATGGAATGTATGTGTATACTAACTCAATACATAGAGCAGCAACAAAATAACCATCGTGACTGGAACAACAACCTACCAGACTTCCATGCACGAGGTAGAAAGTATGTGAGACCAAAGGCCCCGAAAGGTAATTGCAACCCTCTTCAATCCGGAGAGTGCAATAAATGTTGGTTGATCAGACAACGCCGTCCAAAACGAAGCTGATACAACATGGGAAAATGTCAAAATCGAGAAAGTAATGAATGTATGTGTCAAATCCGAGGTTCTTTATAACTTAAACTACGGTGACTAAAATTAAGGTATGTATAGCTAGTTAGCTTAAATATTTATATGGACATGAATGTATATTAGCTAGACAGCTAAATTAAAGAGAGGTATATAGAATATAAAATTTTATACAATGTACTCATAAAATTTTATACAAAAAATATATATACAAAAAGTATATATACAAAAACTTTCTTATAGTGTTTTAATTTAGAATAGGAATTATTAGACCCAAAATGTCCTAAGCATTGAAAAATATTTAATTTAAAATTAATAATTGTATAAGGAGTATTTTTCTTGCATTCATCACTTACAAATCGCCATGTTTCTTTCATACCTACATTCGTCATCTAAGCATCAATCACCTCCTCATCCAAAGGCGAATCCTCGATATAACAATCATTAATGATATCCGAAAAGGTTAGGAATGGGAATAAATTTTAAACTTTTATTATATCTTTAACGTGGAAACGACCAACTTTCCCATTAGGAAGATTCTTTAAAACATACACGTTATTTGAAATTTTCTCTACTACTTTACATTTGATAAACTTAGGAGCTAATTTAGCCGAAAAATAATAAGCAGCACTAGATTGAACAAAATTACGCCTCCAAACAATATCACCTACACTATAAGAAACCACCTTACGACCCTTATTATAGTTAGACGCGTTACGCTTATATGCGTCCAACAATGAAGAAGAAACTTTCTCAAAGATTTCTTTGAGAACAGATAAAGAATCAGCAAAGGTTTGCCTACTAGAAAAATTAATGGTATCTAAATCAAAAGAATCATTGAAGCGATGCAACGAAGCGTCAATTATCAGTTCTCTACCGAACATCAGAAAGTTAGGAGTAAAATCCGTGGCTAAATTAACACTATTGTTCAAAGCCAACTGAACATGAGGAAGAAATTGAGACCATCTTCTATGATCATCTCTAACAAAGCAGGATATACAAGTTTCTATAGTTTGATTATACCTCTCAACAGGATTATTCTGAGGGGTATATAAGGTATTATAGAATATCTTATTAATATTATATCGATGTAGAAAATGTACAAAATTTTTAGAAATGAACTGTGAACCGTTATCGCATACAATGACCTTGGGAACCCCAAACTTTAGGAATACATCTTTTTCGAGGAACTTTACTACGGCGCGAGTTGTAGCATTGACCAGCGGAAAAATCCAGCAATACTTCGTAAACACATCTACCACAGACAAGATATAACGATGACCAGAATATGTACGAGGTAAGATTCCAATAATATCAATCGAAAGCATCACCATAGGGCGATCAACAGTTTTAGGATTTATCATTGTACCAAATGGGGGAGCATTAGAATGCTTATAAGCTTTGCATGTATCACATGAATTAATATACTTGCGAACATCATCAAACATTTTAGGCCAAAAATAATGAGCTTTTAATTTATTTAACGTTTTATGAATACCCAAATGACTTGAATTTACATCATCATGATTATTTCGAATTGTATCTAAAATGTTTTCTTTAGGAATAACAATTTTCCAGTCTAAATTTGAATTTAAAGAGTACTTTGATTTGCAATATTTATAAAGTACTTCGTTTTCAACTCTATAATTTTTAAATCGTACAGGATATTTTTGACAATTTATGAAAATATTTCTATACCAAACATCTGTTATTTCATCATCAGGTGCAACGATTTGTATTTCGTCAACAAAAAGTGAAGCTACTTCAATTCTAGAAAGCGTATCAGGAACCACATGTAAAGAGCCTTTTTTATGAATAATGTCAAATGTAAATTGGGAAATTCTAGCAGCCCAACGAGCTAAGCGTCCACTAGGATTGTTTAAACCAAGTAACCATTTTAAACTAGCATGATCTGTAATCGCTCGTAGCCCCGGCTGCCTGAGTGATCTTAAACGATCACGAAGGTTAAGCAACACAGGGCGCGTTCAGTGCATGGATGGGTCGCCGTCTATGCCTAACGCTAGTGGCATTTTTTCGAGCGGTTCCGTGCTTCGCAAGGCACGTTAAGCTGTTGGTGCCGGCTGCCGTCGATAGATGGCAGTCGTTAAGCCAAGTCAGAGGCCTTAGGGCGGCTTGACAACTTCTGACAGTAGACGAGCCACTAGTCTACAAGCCTCCACCAATCCGGACTTGGCCCCCGTGGTGGAGTATGGCCTATACCTTCCTCAGGGAAGAGACCTGTGCCCCTCGATGGGGACATAATGGGTTGATGATGATCTGTAATAACCGTGAATTGCATGCCTTCAATATAAGGTCGAAAATGTTCAATTGAATCTAAAATTGCCAAAAGTTCTCTTTCAGTTGTACTATAGTTTTGCTCACACTTAGATAAAGCTCGAGAATAAAACGCAATAGGATGTTGAGAATGGTCGTCATCTTCTTGACTTAGAACACTTCCTATGCCTACAGAACTAGCATCACAATGTAAAAAGAAAGGCTTCTCAAAATTAGGACACTGTAAAACAGGGGATGATACTAATGATTGTTTCAAAGCAATAAATGCATTTTCAGCTTCAGAGTTCCAAATAAGTGAATGTTTTGAATTTTTACTACCACCAGTCTCTGAATAAATTCTCTGACGCAAGTCGAACCGTCGTCTTAACTTTGATTTAGTCAAGTCAACATATTTACTTAATTTAGTTGGAAACAAAGCAGTATTTGCAAAGTCAGCTCGAGTAACGGAGCTGGAATTCATATTGGCATTAGTAGCTAATGGAACCGTAACATCAATCATGTCCAGATGTGGATGATTCTCCAAAAGATTTAAACTCTCAGGTTCAGATGTAACAATATTTGAAGTTTGAGTAGCCATAGTGTTAGTAGCTACCTTCTCGTCCTTAGAAACTAAGTCCTTAGAAGACCCTTCCATTATAAAAACAGGTACCAAAAAATTCACTGCTTAAAGCTAGTACACAGTTCAAAATAATAATAAGGTAATAGCAAAAACTGTCAAAAAAAGTTATAGCATTATAATTATAACAGTAGAGAACCTTACTTAACAACTACGTTGCTAAATATGCATGTATGTATGGAAAATAAAAGAAAATATTGCGATAATCCAAGCAAACTAAAAGTTTAACCTCCAAAAGCAGAACTCAGGAAAAAGTAAAAAAATATAAAGAAATAATGTATGGTATGTTTGAATGTAAGAAATATTTCAGGTCCCTGTTCGCTAGGCGTCAGTTGTAATGAATTTTTAAAAAAAAGAAAAAAGAAAGGAAGAATTTATTTATTTAACGTATGTTGGATATTTTTAGGTATTATTAAGGTGTCACATTGACAAGATGTACAAATTGAACTTCAAGTTAAGGCAGGGCTCGACCTGTAGTTCAAATAGAACCAATGATTTTATGTATAAATTAGCACTGACCAATTAATAATAAAATTATAAGAAAGGAATACAAGTTTTACTAGAGCCCCTCTACCCTAACACCTTAGGCAAATAGGCTGAAAGAAAAATATGATCTCGGGCGCCAGGCCAGCACTAAAAGAAGATACCGTGGATAGTCAGAGGAAAAGCGCTTGGGTTTTAATCGCAAGGCGGGTATGATGACTGAGTCTGCAGTGGGAAATTAAGGAAACAAAGTGAATTTAGTTCTAGTAATAATTATTTATTTTTTAAATAGAAATGTACATTTGGGCGGAAGGCCGTCAAACCTGGTTTTATTTTAGAAAGTTCTAATTAAATTAGGTAGATTGACTATTATTAGCAGTCTGTAGTTAGGTCTCAGTGTCCCCAAAAAAGTCACAGTAGGTACATGGGTTCAGAAAATAAGAACTCCTAACCACTGGCCGCTTGCCAGAAAAGAGTTTATGCAAAAAACGCACTTAGGAAATCTAAAGTAATATTATTACTACAATTTAGCTTGGAAACTATAGGTAAATAGTTTTAATCGCACAGTAGAAAGTCGGAAAATTGCTACATGGAAAATTTGGAAAATATAATGTTGGAAAGTTTAAGTCTTGGAAACTTGAGATTATCGCTTGAAAATATGTTAGGCTGGTGAGAGCACCGTGAACATAGAATGCCTCTCCAAAAAGGAAATGGAAATATAAATCTACATACCGAAAATTATCCGGGCAAATTAAATAAATTATCAGCGGGAAACCTGGGGCCGTCCATCTTGTTATCTTCAGGAAGCAACCACCTCTCCGCACCAAAGTAGAACCCCGAGGAAATGTGGAGTTTTGGAATGAAAATTGGAAATATATAAAGAAAGAAAGAAACCCGACCAACAGTCTGGAAAAGAAAACAAATCCGCGATTAACACTTTAGCACTTCTAACCGAGGAAATGAGAATGTAAAATGTATGGAGAAGAACGCGAGCTTCCCCATACTTTTAAAAAGGAAAATCAAGAACACTCACCGAGTTTCTTTAAATGAAAATAATCACGACGTCTGCATTTTGTCGCAATTTAAGCGAAAAGTTAAGAAAATCTGTAATGGAAAATGCGTAACTTAGGTTAGTATGAAAAAATTTGAAGGTATTTCGAACGAAATTCGCTTCTTCTCCCCGGCGAATAATGGAAACACTTACATAAATGGAAATTGATGACAAATCCCGTCTTCTATATCCTCAGGGACATGCAGAAAATTTAATTAAGAAAATCTGAAAAGACACACCTCGATAAATTTCCACAAATCAGTGCGAAACCGAAAAATAATTTATAAAACAAGTAAAGCTACTCACCAAAATTTAAAATAAACAATCAATCGAATTATTTCACTGTCGATTGACATGATATTCGCGGCCACGCCGCGGAAAAGAAAATAATTACATGATGGAGGCTTTGGTCTGAAGACCCGGAAAAAGAATGAATGAGTCAAGGACTTTTTTTTTTTTTAATCAAGGAGACAACCAGACAAAAAGGAGCAACATATCAATCTACCTCCGCTTTCGTCCGTGCAAAAACCAATAAATAAAGTTGTGATATGACCACACCATCAAATGAAGAAAGTAGGACATCCTTAGGGAAAAAAACAACTGTCAAGTTCAAAATGTAAACAAAAGGTTCCGAAAACGAAAGAAATTATCAAAATTTAGGTTAATTATGGCTGTAAGCCAATGGAGCGAAATTCCAACGCTACAAGCAGTTCGTCGAAATGTTTGGAGTTTTTCCTCATAAGAATCAGTTCTTTTTTGTTTAGGATAGCGAATAAGCTTTAAGTATTCATCATAGTACCTCTTCAGCAAGTCCTTAATGCGTTTACTGCTCACAGTAGAAATCGAAGCAGAACTCCAGATCTTTTCAATCTCGCGGCCGACGGAGCCGAGAACGTCGGTAACAGATGGCTGTTTTCCTTTGTTTTTTTCTTGCAAATTATGTCGCACATACAAAACAGACTTTATTACGTCACTTACAGTAGGTAACACATTCGCACTCAATACAATTGGTGTTCCAAAGATAGGATAATTTACGGTACTTCGAGTTTTCAACACTTTTGAACTCATTCTGAAAAAGTTTATTTGACACAAAAGTAATGCCAATTCTACTCCTAATTAACTGGAAATAAAAAGAAAATACAGTCCAAATTAGCCTTTTTTAACAGGAGACAAATCAATCCTGCAAACTCTTTAAAAATAATAGTGGCTTTCTCGAGTCAAGGCCACGAGTGCACTGTGTAGCGTTGGAATTTCGCTCCATTGGCTTACAGCCATAATTAACCTAAATTTTGATAATTTCTTTCGTTTTCGGAACCTTTTGTTTACATTTTGAACTTGACAGTTGTTTTTTTCCCTAAGGATGTCCTACTTTCTTCATTTGATGGTGTGGTCATATCACAACTTTATTTATTGGTTTTTGCACGGACGAAAGCGGAGGTAGATTGATATGTTGCTCCTTTTTGTCTGGTTGTCTCCTTGATTAAAAAAAAAAAAAGTCCTTGACTCATTCATTCTTTTTCCGGGTCTTCAGACCAAAGCCTCCATCATGTAATTATTTTCTTTTCCGCGGCGTGGCCGCGAATATCATGTCAATCGACAGTGAAATAATTCGATTGATTGTTTATTTTAAATTTTGGTGAGTAGCTTTACTTGTTTTATAAATTATTTTTCGGTTTCGCACTGATTTGTGGAAATTTATCGAGGTGTGTCTTTTCAGATTTTCTTAATTAAATTTTCTGCATGTCCCTGAGGATATAGAAGACGGGATTTGTCATCAATTTCCATTTATATTTTCTTAACTTTTCGCTTAAATTGCGACAAAATGCAGACGTCGTGATTATTTTCATTTAAAGAAACTCGGTGAGTGTTCTTGATTTTCCTTTTAAAAGTATGGGGAAGCTTGCGTTCTTTTCCATACAGTTCCCATTGTCATTTCCTCGGTTAGAAGTGCTAAAGTGTTAATCGCGGATTTGTTTTCTTTTCCAGACTGTTGGTCGGGTTTCTTACTTTCTTTCTTTCTTTATATATTTCCAATTTTCATTCCAAAACTCCACATTTCCTCGGGGTTCTACTTTGGTGCGGAGAGGTGGTTGCTTCCTGAAGACAATAAGATGGACGGCCCCAGGTTTCCCGCTGATAATTTATTTAATTTACCCGGATAATTTTCGGTATGTAGATTTATATTTCCATTCCTTTTTTTGGAGAGGCATTCTATGTTCACGATGCTCTCACCAGCCTAACATATTTTCAAGCGATAATCTCAAGTTTCCAAGACTTAAACTTTCCAACATTATATTTTCCAAATTTTCCATGTAGCAATTTTCCGACTTTCTACTGTGCGATTAAAACTATTTACCTATAGTTTCCAAGCTAAATTGTAGTAATAATATTACTTTAGATTTCCTAAGTGCGTTTTTTGCATAAACTCTTTTCTGGCAAGCGGCCAGTGGTTAGGAGTTCTTATTTTCTGAACCCATGTACCTACTGTGACTTTTTTGGGGACACTGAGACCTAACTACAGACTGCTAATAATAGTCAATCTACCTAATTTAATTAGAACTTTCTAAAATAAAACCAGGTTTGACGGCCTTCCGCCCAAATGTACATTTCTATTTAAAAAATAAATAATTATTACTAGAACTAAATTCACTTTGTTTCCTTAATCTCCCACTGCAGACTCAGTCATCATACCCGCCTTGCGATTAAAACCCAAGCGCTTTTCCTCTGACTATCCACGGTATCTTCTTTTAGTGCTGGCCTGGCGCCCGAGATCATATTTTTCTTTCAGCCTATTTGCCTAAGGTGTTAGGGTAGAGGGGCTCTAGTAAAACTTGTATTCCTTTCTTATAATTTTATTATTAATTGGTCAGTGCTAATTTATACATAAAATCATTGGTTCTATTTGAACTACAGGTCGAGCCCTGCCTTAACTTGAAGTTCAATTTGAACATCTTGTCAATGTGACACCTTAATAAAACCTAACAATAAATATCCAACATACGTTAAATAAATTCTTCCTTTTTTTCTTTTTTTTAAAAATTCATTACAACTGACGCCTAGCGAACAGGGACCTGAAATATTTCTTACATTCAAACATACCATACATTATTTCTTTATATTTTTTTACTTTTTCCTGAGTTCTGCTTTTGGAGGTTAAACTTTTAGTTTGCTTGGATTATCGCAATATTTTCTTTTATTTTCCATACATACATGCATATTTAGCAACGTAGTTGTTAAGTAAGGTTCTCTACTGTTATAATTATAATGCTATAACTTTTTTTGACAGTTTTTGCTATTACCTTATTATTATTTTGAACTGTGTACTAGCTTTAAGCAGTGAATTTTTTGGTACCTGTTTTTATAATGGAAGGGTCTTCTAAGGACTTAGTTTCTAAGGACGAGAAGGTAGCTACTAACACTATGGCTACTCAAACTTCAAATATTGTTACATCTGAACCTGAGAGTTTAAATCTTTTGGAGAATCATCCACATCTGGACATGATTGATGTTACGGTTCCATTAGCTACTAATGCCAATATGAATTCCAGCTCCGTTACTCGAGCTGACTTTGCAAATACTGCTTTGTTTCCAACTAAATTAAGTAAATATGTTGACTTGACTAAATCAAAGTTAAGACGACGGTTCGACTTGCGTCAGAGAATTTATTCAGAGACTGGTGGTAGTAAAAATTCAAAACATTCACTTATTTGGAACTCTGAAGCTGAAAATGCATTTATTGCTTTGAAACAATCATTAGTATCATCCCCTGTTTTACAGTGTCCTAATTTTGAGAAGCCTTTCTTTTTACATTGTGATGCTAGTTCTGTAGGCATAGGAAGTGTTCTAAGTCAAGAAGATGACGACCATTCTCAACATCCTATTGCGTTTTATTCTCGAGCTTTATCTAAGTGTGAGCAAAACTATAGTACAACTGAAAGAGAACTTTTGGCAATTTTAGATTCAATTGAACATTTTCGACCTTATATTGAAGGCATGCAATTCACGGTTATTACAGATCATGCTAGTTTAAAATGGTTACTTGGTTTAAACAATCCTAGTGGACGCTTAGCTCGTTGGGCTGCTAGAATTTCCCAATTTACATTTGACATTATTCATAAAAAAGGCTCTTTACATGTGGTTCCTGATACGCTTTCTAGAATTGAAGTAGCTTCACTTTTTGTTGACGAAATACAAATCGTTGCACCTGATGATGAAATAACAGATGTTTGGTATAGAAATATTTTCATAAATTGTCAAAAATATCCTGTACGATTTAAAAATTATAGAGTTGAAAACGAAGTACTTTATAAATATTGCAAATCAAAGTACTCTTTAAATTCAAATTTAGACTGGAAAATTGTTATTCCTAAAGAAAACATTTTAGATACTATTCGAAATAATCATGATGATGTAAATTCAAGTCATTTGGGTATTCATAAAACGTTAAATAAATTAAAAGCTCATTATTTTTGGCCTAAAATGTTTGATGATGTTCGCAAGTATATTAATTCATGTGATACATGCAAAGCTTATAAGCATTCTAATGCTCCCCCTTTTGGTACAATGATAAAACCTAAAATTGTTGATCGCCCTATGGTGATGCTTTCGATTGATATTATTGGAATCTTACCTCGTACATATTCTGGTCATCGTTATATCTTGTCTGTGGTAGATGTGTTTACGAAGTATTGCTGGATTTTTCCGCTGGTCAATGCTACAACTCGCGCCGTAGTAAAGTTCCTCGAAAAAGATGTATTCCTGAAGTTTGGGGTTCCCAAGGTCATTGTATGCGATAACGGTTCACAGTTCATTTCTAAAAATTTTGTACATTTTTTTACATCGATATAATATTAATAAAATATTCTATAATACCTTATATACCCCTCAGAATAATCCTGTTGAGAGGTATAATCAAACTATAGAAACTTGTATATCCTGCTTTGTTAGAGATGATCATAGAAGATGGTCTCAATTTCTTCCTCATGTTCAGTTGGCAATGAACAATAGTGTTAATTTAGCCACGGATTTTACTCCTAACTTTCTGATGTTCGGTAGAGAACTGATAATTGACGCTTCGTTGCATCGCTTCAATGATTCTTTTGATTTAGATACCATTAATTTTTCTAGTAGGCAAACCTTTGCTGATTCTTTATCTGTTCTCAAAGAAATCTTTGAGAAAGTTTCTTCTTCATTGTTGGACGCATATAAGCGTAACGCGTCTAACTATAATAAGGGTCGTAAGGTGGTTTCTTATAGTGTAGGTGATATTGTTTGGAGGCGTAATTTTGTTCAATCTAGTGCTGCTTATTATTTTTCGGCTAAATTAGCTCCTAAGTTTATCAAATGTAAAGTAGTAGAGAAAATTTCAAATAACGTGTATGTTTTAAAGAATCTTCCTAATGGGAAAGTTGGTCGTTTCCACGTTAAAGATATAATAAAAGTTTAAAATTTATTCCCATTCCTAACCTTTTCGGATATCATTAATGATTGTTATATCGAGGATTCGCCTTTGGATGAGGAGGTGATTGATGCTTAGATGACGAATGTAGGTATGAAAGAAACATGGCGATTTGTAAGTGATGAATGCAAGAAAAATACTCCTTATACAATTATTAATTTTAAATTAAATATTTTTCAATGCTTAGGACATTTTGGGTCTAATAATTCCCATTCTAAATTAAAACACTATAAGAAAGTTTTTGTATATATACTTTTTGTATATATATTTTTTGTATAAAATTTTATGAGTACATTGTATAAAATTTTATATTCTATATACCTCTCTTTAATTTAGCTGTCTAGCTAATATACATTCATGTCCATATAAATATTTAAGCTAACTAGCTATACATACCTTAATTTTAGTCACCGTAGTTTAAGTTATAAAGAACCTCGGATTTGACACATACATTCATTACTTTCTCGATTTTGACATTTTCCCATGTTGTATCAGCTTCGTTTTGGACGGCGTTGTCTGATCAACCAACATTTATTGCACTCTCCGGATTGAAGAGGGTTGCAATTACCTTTCGGGGCCTTTGGTCTCACATACTTTCTACCTCGTGCATGGAAGTCTGGTAGGTTGTTGTTCCAGTCACGATGGTTATTTTGTTGCTGCTCTATGTATTGAGTTAGTATACACATACATTCCATTCTATACCTTTTACCTCGTGCATGGAAGTCTGGTAGGTTGTTGTTCCAGTCACGATGGATATTTTTCGTAGCTGCTCTAGGTATTGAGTTAGTTTACACATACATATTTGGACTTTGTGCATGGAAGTCTGGAAGGTTGTTGATCCAGTCACATTGTTTCATCTTACTTTTTCAATTTTTTTCTGGTCGTTGTGCCTGGAAGTCTGGTAGGTTGTTGTTCCAGTCACATCGTTCCACCTCTTTGTTACAGCTTTGCTATTATGAAGCTGTAATGAACCTTGATACCATATCCTGAGCTGCGTGCATGGAAGTCTGGTGAGTTGTTGTTCCAGTCTCGTTGTCTCTTATCTTCATTTTATTGGGGTTTATTTTGAAAGGTGATGTTCTACTTTTAGACTCATCGGGGTTGGTTTTTGTTTCAGGGGCGATTCTATTTCTAGATTCATCCTATGCTTTTCAATTAGAGTCAGTGGCGAGGGTGCCTAACTGAACTTCAATTAGTTTTTCTATAGGGTTGTTATTCTTAGAGTCGGTGGTGAGGGTGCCAAACTGATCTTTTGTTAGATTTTCTACGGGGTAAAGTTTTTTGAATCAGTGACGTTGGTGTCTAACTGAATTCTTTCTAGTTCTTTATTTAGTTTATAGATGTTAAGTTTTGGTGAAGTTTTTGAGTCAGTGACGAGGGTGTCTAACTGGTCTCCCATCAATCAATCAATCATACATACATATGCATAATATAATTTCGATTTCTTATACATTCCTTGAAGATAGTGTCAGCGACGGGAGTTTGTCCTTCTGATCTTCATTATCACCTACTACACTACACATTATTTTAGAGTTTTGTTTATTTTTTATTCTTGATTTCGTCTGAAGGTTTCAAGTCAGCGACGATTGTGTCTAGCTGGTCTAGTAGCTTTTCATGATTATAATTCTTTTTCATAATTTGAATTTTTTTTCATAAAGACTTTCAGTCTTTATTTTTCTGGGGTGGGGTGTGATGTAGCGTTGGAATTTCGCTCCATTGGCTTACAGCCATAATTAACCTAAATTTTGATAATTTCTTTCGTTTTCGGAACCTTTTGTTTACATTTTGAACTTGACAGTTGTTTTTTTCCCTAAGGATGTCCTACTTTCTTCATTTGATGGTGTGGTCATATCACAACTTTATTTATTGGTTTTTGCACGGACGAAAGCGGAGGTAGATTGATATGTTGCTCCTTTTTGTCTGGTTGTCTCCTTGATTAAAAAAAAAAAAAGTCCTTGACTCATTCATTCTTTTTCCGGGTCTTCAGACCAAAGCCTCCATCATGTAATTATTTTCTTTTCCGCGGCGTGGCCGCGAATATCATGTCAATCGACAGTGAAATAATTCGATTGATTGTTTATTTTAAATTTTGGTGAGTAGCTTTACTTGTTTTATAAATTATTTTTCGGTTTCGCACTGATTTGTGGAAATTTATCGAGGTGTGTCTTTTCAGATTTTCTTAATTAAATTTTCTGCATGTCCCTGAGGATATAGAAGACGGGATTTGTCATCAATTTCCATTTATATTTTCTTAACTTTTCGCTTAAATTGCGACAAAATGCAGACGTCGTGATTATTTTCATTTAAAGAAACTCGGTGAGTGTTCTTGATTTTCCTTTTAAAAGTATGGGGAAGCTTGCGTTCTTTTCCATACAGTTCCCATTGTCATTTCCTCGGTTAGAAGTGCTAAAGTGTTAATCGCGGATTTGTTTTCTTTTCCAGACTGTTGGTCGGGTTTCTTACTTTCTTTCTTTCTTTATATATTTCCAATTTTCATTCCAAAACTCCACATTTCCTCGGGGTTCTACTTTGGTGCGGAGAGGTGGTTGCTTCCTGAAGACAATAAGATGGACGGCCCCAGGTTTCCCGCTGATAATTTATTTAATTTACCCGGATAATTTTCGGTATGTAGATTTATATTTCCATTCCTTTTTTTGGAGAGGCATTCTATGTTCACGATGCTCTCACCAGCCTAACATATTTTCAAGCGATAATCTCAAGTTTCCAAGACTTAAACTTTCCAACATTATATTTTCCAAATTTTCCATGTAGCAATTTTCCGACTTTCTACTGTGCGATTAAAACTATTTACCTATAGTTTCCAAGCTAAATTGTAGTAATAATATTACTTTAGATTTCCTAAGTGCGTTTTTTGCATAAACTCTTTTCTGGCAAGCGGCCAGTGGTTAGGAGTTCTTATTTTCTGAACCCATGTACCTACTGTGACTTTTTTGGGGACACTGAGACCTAACTACAGACTGCTAATAATAGTCAATCTACCTAATTTAATTAGAACTTTCTAAAATAAAACCAGGTTTGACGGCCTTCCGCCCAAATGTACATTTCTATTTAAAAAATAAATAATTATTACTAGAACTAAATTCACTTTGTTTCCTTAATCTCCCACTGCAGACTCAGTCATCATACCCGCCTTGCGATTAAAACCCAAGCGCTTTTCCTCTGACTATCCACGGTATCTTCTTTTAGTGCTGGCCTGGCGCCCGAGATCATATTTTTCTTTCAGCCTATTTGCCTAAGGTGTTAGGGTAGAGGGGCTCTAGTAAAACTTGTATTCCTTTCTTATAATTTTATTATTAATTGGTCAGTGCTAATTTATACATAAAATCATTGGTTCTATTTGAACTACAGGTCGAGCCCTGCCTTAACTTGAAGTTCAATTTGAACATCTTGTCAATGTGACACCTTAATAAAACCTAACAATAAATATCCAACATACGTTAAATAAATTCTTCCTTTTTTTCTTTTTTTTAAAAATTCATTACAACTGCGAAATTCTAGGAATTTTCATGTTATGCAACTGTATCTATCTCGCTCTCTAATGAGTGCATGAAGCGGCAACCTTGCATATTGCTTATGACATTACACCATGTTACAAAAAATGTACGATGTATGCAGTGAAAGTGATAAAACATAGAAGTAAACCAAATTTGAAGTGGAGTCGAAAATAAGCTTTTTTCGTTTTATTTAGGTACCGGTAGAGGGCTAAAAGTTATATGCGATAATTTTTTTCTTATTATTATCACCCAATGCAACTTTTGAGACCTACCCGTACTTCGTTTTCGACATTTGTTAAAATCGACCCACCCTACTATAGGTACACAACCATCCAATTGTGAGCCTTAAGATTTCCTAACTATTAAACTGACAACTCCATAAATGAGGTGGCAAACGTCAGGAACTTGCCAGGATTTGGTGCACATATTAAAGAAGCTTTATAATGTGTTACATTATAAAGTAACACCTACCACCATGCCAATGTTGTTACGCTGCCCATCTTTGCATTCCTCTACAGACTCGTCAAGTACAAGGTTCATGAAGGGGTCGAAACCTCTTAGGACTCCGGTGACGGCCCGGCCAGCGTTCAATTTGATGGACAGCTTCTTGTCCATGAACCTGCGAAAGGAATGGCCAACTTTACTCACCATTGTCACCAACCCAATGCAGTTTTCAGGTTATTTTTACCTAAATGCGGTAGTTATACAGATAGAGGGACGTATTATCAAGTATAGAAGTGGTTCTAAATACATTCATAACAAGAGTTGCAGGTTATAAAATGGCGTGCCTAGATGCGAACAGACATTCGTTAGTTATACCTCCGCGAAAGGATGAAACACTCACTTTTTCAATTCTGGAGGATGAGCCTTCGACATTTTTAGGTTTTCTAGATACAGGGGAGGTGTAAAAACAGATTATTAAATTGCTTATTTTCATGCAATATTCAATTCACTTCAACAAACGCCACCCGCCCGGGAAATTTAGTATTGCCATAAAATAAACTGGAAAAAATTACAACTTCAGATTAAATCTCATCTAACAAGATAGCCAAGCAATAATCTTAAGTGTTTCTAATCCATGGATGCAATGCAGCAGATGTCTAGAAATAAATACTTAGTTAAATGCATTAATGCACTTTTAGTTTAGCGAATTTCTCCCAATGAAATTCATATCGTCATATCGCCCGTCTGAAACAATTTATGTTGTACACCTCTGCATTATTTTAGTCTGTCAAAATTATTCAATAACTTTGACACTTAAAATATATAGGTAGCGATTTTTTGACATCTTTTTTATTATAACACATCTATGACACTTTATTTATTATTATAATTTTAATAAAACAAACAGAACCTGATTATGTCCGGTTCGTAAAACTGGATTCAGAACGATTCGAGTAGACGTCTCAAAGTGTGACCAGGAAGAAATAAACATCACGAGTATCACAAGATTCACACAATACCTACATGTTTTTTTCCTAGTTTTCTAAGAATTCGAGTTCTCAGGTCGAGTTTTTGTGATTAAAATTCCTTAAACAATTTACAGGAATATTTACTACGGTGTTTAGAACGGTATTAATCGAAATACTGCAAAAATATTGGACTCTACATTTCTCTACATCAATGTTGCTTGAAGAAAAAAATACTTTTATTACAGTCCGACCAAGTGGAAAAGTACGAATTTCCTCAAGTGATAAAAGAAAATCATTAAATTTCATCTCCGCCGAACTGTAGTTATCACAAAGCATGTTGTAGAGATACAATACAGCCCATAGTGTAACCAAGTAGGTATGTATGTATAATAACAAGTGATAGCCTGCTGGGAGGATGCTACTCTGTGAAATATAAACATTCACTTTCGAATCATCTGATGTGGTTCCTTCGGGTGTTTTTATGTAATATAGTTTGTTTGTGAAAGTTAGTGATTGTGCAAAATGAACGAGTCCGGAATCGATATGGGGTTCGATCTCGCCTCTCTTCTGACGAACAACTTTAATGTGGACCAGAAGATATTGGATGAGATGTCTGCAGCTCAGCAGCATCAGGACTTCATGTTCTACGAGCTCAAATCGAAAGCCGTGCCAGTGACAGAAAGGTGAGTGATTTTTAAGAAGAGACATACCTACTTGAAACTCCTGCGCACGATAAGTCTACATACGTAGCGAATAATATTTTTGGCAGACACACAAGGAACCATTTCTCTCGGCTCTGTGCGTCCGCGACCTTGAAACTTGATTTGGCACAGCATCCCATTCGTCCATCTTGTTTATCTTCCATCCAAATACCACAATAATTTTCGCGGAGTTATGCTTTACATCCTATTTGATCCTTCAACCCTTGCTCTACATTCAAATTGCTAAAAAAGAAATATTACGGACACCTTTTTCTTTCGCAGTAGGTAAACTGACCAAAAATAAGGGTCTACTACAGGTTTTCCAAGACTAGCAGTAAAAAAAAAAAACAGATTTTTCCCGCCATTTATTTTTTGCTTTGATTGCATTTGCATTGCACCGCGTCATACTGTAGGTAGAGTCGACAGACAGAACGTCAACCTTTTTGCAACAAAAATGTAAAGATTGACTTGCTGTCGGTTCTACAGTTAGTAAAATCTGGGGCCTGTTTCATAGAACTACAATTCATTGTTTACTATGACATTTCGGTGTACATTGCAAAGTCGATTAACCTACAAATTAACAATTAGACTCTGCTACGCAATGTACCTCGAATTATCATAATTAACTACGAATTGTAGTTGTACGAAACTCGGCCCAGGCTGTGAAAACTCTTAGATTTTTACGAAAATATTGACGCTGAAGGGTGGCCTCGATTCTGGTTGTGCATTATAGTACAGATGACCTGGTAGTCTGGCGATGAGATGGTCTGACGACTTGGTTGCGGTGGCAGGGAGTCGCTGGACGCAAAAGACCCGGAAGCTTGGAAACCACGAGGGAGGCCTATGCCTTGCACTGGGCGTCAAATGCGCGCGTGGACTTAAACGGGCAATGAAATCTGCGAGTTCATGCACCTTGTCATTGTACTTCATTACATTAACAGAATCTAGGCCCCGGTAGAAGTTATTATACTTCGTTGGAGTAGTTTCGATGTGCATTTTTTCGGGATGAAAAGTAGCCCATGAGTTATTCCAGACTATATTCTATCTCTGTGCCAAATTTCATCCAGATCCGTTCTGTCGTCCTGGCGTGATTAAGTAATGAACATTCAAACTTTCTCATTTATAATATTAGTAGGATTCATGTGTAGCCGAAGACATTTTCGACATAATCTTCACCTCGATGCTGACTTCGGTGAGCACGCTATATGTGATTCAAAATATCTCAGCTCAGTTAAGCTTTCAGGGGCGCCACTACGTAAGTTCTCCACTGAATAGAGTTGTTCCATTTAACTTCCTTCGAACTGTCAAATACATATTTTGACACTTCGGAAACCTCAATAGATAACCCAGTACAGTGAACAGTTACGTAAGAAGAGGGCTAATCGCGATCGAATTGGGTTGATGGTATTAATCTTAGGTGTATCAGCTACCTTGGATTGGTTGGCTCCGCACGTATTGAATTGTCTTTCCTGTGGGCTAGGTCCCAGGCACTGCAGCGTCCGAGTGTTCCTTTCACCCATCTAGTGTGAGTGAAGGTGCCACTGGACGCTGTATAAGTCATCTCATTACGTAGATGCAAAGGCCAAAGTTATAAGCCACCTACATTTCGACACGGAAATCGCTTAATCTTCGCTAACAGATAAAAGACTGCAGATTGTAAAAAAAATTGTATAAAAGACTCCGACCGAGCAATAGGCACTTTTTAGATTCAATTGATCACCGAAACAAAATTTTATTTAGTATTTTTTGCGATAAAGTTGTTTAATGTACGGCATAGTGAATATGTGTGTCGCGTGTCATGAAACTACTATTCAAGGTTTATTATGGCGATTCGATGTAAATTGCGTAGCCGATTAGTACAACTGGTCTTCCAACTTGTTATTCTGTAGGTTCATCGGCTTCGCAATGTACATCGAATTGTCATAATAAACCATGATTTGTAACAGATCAGTGAACTTCGGACCGTTCTTAAACTAAAGGCGTAGAGTCGCATTCGGACTAGCGAACTGTATAAATGTGAGCTATGTCGACTGTCCTAGGCATTCGTCTGTGGTCGGTTTCAGTTTGGACAACAACCGTACGTCGTGATATTTAATTTAGAGAAATAAAGAGAGGAATAGAGAGAGGAGAGGGGGGGGGGGGAAGTAAAGAAGGAAGAAATAGTAGATTGTGTCTCAAGGGAGCAAAATGATATATTTACGGCGAAGGCGGTATATTGAATCCTGAGTGAAGCGAAAGATTCTACAATATTCTAAAGTAGAATCTTGAGCGTAGCGAGGGATTCAAGTGTTTACGCCCAAGACGGAAATAATTTTGCTACCGAGTGACACATTCTGCTTTTCACACCTGCTATAAGGAAAAATTATTTATGTGCCGTGGAAGACAATTATGATCGATTGCAACAAAATAAAAATCGAATTGGAATTACATTTTGTGAAAATCTGCACACGGATCATGCTGAGGGCAATAAAAAAAAAAACTAGAATATCAGGGAAGAAAAGTACAACTTTAATCCCTCATTTGAGGGAATCAAGGGATCTTTTCTGAATAGCAGGTGTGAAAAGACATTTGTCACATTACAAAATGATAATCACGAAGGAAAGAGAAAAAAGGCAAGGTGCGAAACCAGAAATCAAAAATTTATTTCAACGTAAATAATCTGCATTGCTGAACGTCAGTCTACAATGTTAGCCGCTGCCTTCGGGCCGCATTTGTAGTGGAGAAAGAGGCAGCGGCAATAGGACTCCACACTGAACATATTTCTTCAAATAGTAGAAAAACATTGCTGCGGCTAGACCATTTGAAAAATTGGAACCAACTTGGATTTAATATAAAGCTTGTTGATTTAATTTAAAGTAAAAAAAAAAAACAATATTTTTACGTACGAATACCTATATTACGGTGAATTGTTTCCCTTAATGTTAGCGATAACTTTAAATAAATAACATAGATTATATGAAGCATTGAAGTGTCAGAGGGCACGCGTGGTAAATCCTATGCAAGTAAAATATTTATTGAAACCATTAGCTTATGCCGCTTTTGATGATCGACGTTATGCCGTGTATATTTCTATGTTGTTATTTTCGATTAGTTGTGTTTGTATTTTTACCAAGTTCCCAACATAATCACGAACAATAATAACTTAAGTAAGTTCCACATAACGCAGCTACTCCTCCTGATCCCAAAGTAGGATACCCTGTGCCATGTTAACCAGCCAAGGACATCACAAACATGAAAATACATCGACACTGAGGCCATTTCTGAAAATGTACAGCGGGCCCCAGTGGGAATCGAACCCACGACCTCCGGCGTGGTAGTCAAACGTGATACCGCTAGACCAACGAGGCAGTCTAAGGTTTTGTTTCATAAGTAATATAGTTATATAGTTCCGAAGGTAATATAGTTCTGAAGCCTGATGGTTGGAACGTGCATGAGGAAAACTTTGAGATCGCGAAAAAAGATCAGTGTTGCATCCATACATTTTAATGCGAACGAAGTTTTTCCCATAGTAAAATTTGTTCGTAATTGACGAGCAGAGCAATCCATTTTCGTACAGATTTGAGGACTTTGCTACATCCTGTACATTTATTGATTGCGTCCATTAAAAGCTCAATGAACTGACGTATCATATGTCGCAAATCGGGATACAATAGGAGCGTTATTGGCCAATGAGTCTCAATAGAGTTGCTTTAAGTGGCCAGTCTGCATGTCACAGGACGCGCGAAGAGACAAAAGTACCATAAGATCGCAAGCATATTGCTCTTTCTATCAATCAGTCCGTACTCGTTCACTGCTGGATAAGGCCTCCACTCACTTCTATCCTCGCCCATCCTCATTCTCAGCTCAGATTGTCGGTCCAGCGACCCTGTTGGAGTCCTGCGCTGCGTTTGCCAGCTCGTGGTCTCTCTTTCCTTCCTTTGCACTCCATTGACCGGTAATTGTTTCATCGAAAGATTTGTTTGAGCATTTTTCAGCTCCGATTTAATCGATCAAAAAAAAAATCGAAAAGTGCGTCTCGGGCCACGCCTTTTGATATTAGGATTTTATTTCACTTAACTATCTGCTTTCTACAGAACTAACAACTTCATCAAAGTAATTTTCAATGGATTTGCACTAACTTTTCTCTTATTGGTTGGTCGTCTCATCACCGGCCTACACTTGTCCACTGCTGGACATAGGCCTCTCCTATTGCACGCCACTGAGCACGGCCATTCCGCGTGGCGCCGGATTACGAATAGCGTCACTCCATTTCCTTCCGTGGATGTCGTAGAAGGCGACTAAGGAAGTCAATTACCAGGAGACGGGCAGCAGCGTCTTTCTGAGATTCCAACCGCATACTGCGATCGCCAACCCGCCTGCCAAGCGTGGCGATTACGGCAAAACCCGTCGTGGTTATGAAAACCATGAGGGAGGCCTATGTCCTGCAGTGGGCACCATATGGCTGATGATGAGCACGGTCCACGGCTACTCTCATCCAGCTCTTGCCAGCCGCCCTGCGAAGATCATCGCTCCACCGAGTCTGAGGACGTCCTACACTACGTTTACGGATCCGCAGTCTCCACCATCTACCCCATCGGTTATCAGTTCTTCGGGTGATATGGCCGGCCCACTGCCACTTCAGCATGATAATTTGGCGGACTACTCGTATGTCGGTGACTTTGGTTCTCTGTCGGATTACCTCGTTTCGAATTCGATCTTTCAGAGAAACCCCGAGCATAGCCCTTTCCATAGCACGCTGAGCGACTTCAAATTTGTGGACCAGCCCCTCCGTGAGTGTCCCAGTTTCGGCACCGTATGTCATGACGCACTGATTGAAGACTTTCGTCTTTAGACTCTGTGCGGTTGGCGATGTGAACACTCGACGTAGTTTCCCATACGCTGCCCAGCCCAGCTGTATTCTTCTATTGGCCTCTTTCTTGAAGTTGTTTTTACCTAACTGCATGGTTTGCCCGAGTAACAACTTCGAGACTATTGTAGTATTGCCTTGAACTACAATTAGCTCCGGATTTACGTGTCCATTGAACATAACCTTGGTTTTATGCAAGTTCATCCGGCGACCAATGGGTTGGGAAGAATCAGCTAGGCCACTCAGCATTATGTTGTAGATCTTGCAGGGTTTCCGCCATGATGACGATGTCATCTGAAAATTGCAAGTGTGAAAGGTACTCGCCGTTTATGTTAATGCCGTACCCCTTCCAGTCCAGTGTCTTGCACATATCCTCCATTGCATTTGTGAACAATTTGGAGGAAATAACATCCCCTTGTCTCACACCCTGATGTATGGGGATAGGCTCAGATTGTCGGTTCTGGATTTGGACGGCCATAGTAGCGGCTTTGTACAGACTTCTCAATACTTGGGTGTATCGCCAGTCGACTTGGCATCGCTGCAAAGATTTCAGAACAGACCAGGTCTCGACTGAGTCAAAAGCCTTTTCATAGTCCACAAACGCTACGAGTAAGCACAGGGGCCGATTTTACTCTTTGATCTTCTGTATAATCTGCCGCACTGTATGAATGTGGTCTAAGTGCCGTAGCCCCATCGAAAGCCGGCCTCCTCAGGTGGCTGAAACTCATGATTCTCTAAAACAGCTTGTAGACGTGGCTCAAGAGTGAAATCGGTCGGTAGTTTTTCAGAAGGATTTTATCACCCTTTTTGAAGAACAACACGACAACACTCTTACTCCAGGCCTCCGGAGTTCTGCCATCAAAGAGGACAGCATTAAAGATGTTCTGGAGCTACTTCATTACAGGTTTACCACCAGACTTCAGGAGCTCAGTTGTAATACCGTCCTCTCCAGGGGCTTTTTCATTTTTAAGTTGTCTAAGAGCCATCGCGATTTCGTCCAGGCTGACTTCTGGCAAGTCTTTAGTATAGTGGCGCGTCAAGTGTAGTACAGTGTTGTTCGTCTATTACTCGTTAACTTGTAAAGCCTGCTTAGCTGTGATAGTTTTCCTTTTAACTTCATTATATAATTGTGCTACTGCCCTGAATTTTTAGGGTTCCGTAGTCGACAAGGAACCCTTATAGTTTCGCCATGTCCGTCCTCTCGTCTGTCTGTCTGTCTGTCTGTCTATCTGTCTGTCTGTCTGAATGTCCGTCTGTCTGTTCACGGTATAACTGCCTAGCTCAGAGACGATTAGTACGAGAAAGCTGAAATTTGGCTGCCTAATAAAACGGCTTAAACGGTTGATTGTAGAAACGTAAAAAAAATCAGGGCAGTAGCTCATCTACCTTTTCGTCACAAGGTTGTCTGGAAGAAATTGCTGTTAGCAATAAGGCCGCCCATTGTACTTTTTCATTGTAACTTTCATATTATATGTCTCGCTTCTTGTGGGCAATAAAGAATATTCTTATCTTATCTTATATCATATAATAAACTTGAAAGGAAAACTATTACGGCTAAGCAGGCCTTACAAGTTAACGAGTAATAGGCGACCAGCTTATAATAAAAGGATATATTCTTCGTACAAAATTCGTTGAAAATTACGTCGATGAAGTTGTTACTTCTGTAAAGCAAATAAAACCCCTCTTTCTATGGAACCCTACAATGCACGTGGCCCAACATACACTTGGCTTGTTACATTGGCTTTCATGTTTCTACAAACAGACGCTCCACTCAAAATTTTGCGCTTTCAAGCTCAATATTTCGTACAACCACAATATTTTTAGGCCACCAATCCAAACTTCACTCTATGGGGTAGAGGAGAAAAAAAATCATCCCAAATTTAGGTCTAAGGATATACCCAACAATTTTTTTTTTATGATTTTATTCGACCTTTCTGTCACCTTTTAGTCACATTCACACGAGACATTGCTATCGTCAATCCTTCATCCTTCATCTTCTCCGTATTTTCAAACCAATTCAACAACATTCCTTTCTCTATTCTAGTCATTACATAATCTTTCAGTCCGCAGCGTTCAACGTTCAAATAGATATTTTATATAATTATCTTTATGGAAAATGACATTTAGTTTATCTTCATTCCGAAAATATTTACTTTACAAATACTGATTAAATTATTTGAACACTAGGACGCCAGCAGGCAATCATTGCTCGCAAGCTAAGCATCTTATATCGTGGACGTTCGCATGGGATTCAAATGAAAACATGATAATAACAAAGAATACTTAAATAGCTATTATTAACCTATTTCAAAAGAGTATGATACACTCACCCGTATTTTTTATTTTTAACCTATTTTGTTTTTCCTTTTTAAAAAAGAAAATCTTTATCATCATCATCATCACCCCACTGCTGCCCACCGCTGGGTATAGGCCTTTTCCCCCAAATGCCAAGTCACGAAAAAAAAGATTAACAAGTATTAATGACATGCATTTAGTAGTAAATTTTTTTTTACTTTTCATCCTGCACACCGGACATTTTTTTTTTGATCGAGTAAGCTTTCTGAGTAGGATATCCTCTCGCCCCCGGTTTTTCGTACACTAACAAGCTGTTAATCTACTCTTAACCGCTGTCAGTGGTTTCTTTTGTATGCACTTTGGTCAATTGACAGCTGTTAACAATAGATTAACAGCGTGTTAGTGTACGAGAAACTGGGGGTCGGAATCTCAGCTTAGTCGGCTATCCACAGGAAAGACTGGGAATGAGTTATAAAAGGGCTCTATAGAGTAACACTAGCGCCGCCAATAGAAAAAAAATCGTATCTTTTTAGGCTTCCGTACTCGAAGGGGGCCAAACGGGACTTTATTACTAAGACTTCACTGTCTGTCTGTCACCAGGCTGTATCTCATGAACCGTGATAGCTAGGCATTTGAAATTTTCACAGATGATAAGGGGACTCCCATACAACAAACGTTGTCTAAATACAGCGTTCGCGAGACGGACAGACAGACAGACGGACAGTGAAGTCTTAGTAATAGGGTCCCGTTTGGCACCTTTCGGGACCCTAAAAAAGATATGATTTTTTACCTTTGGTGGCGCTATAGTGTTACTCTATGGAGACCCTTTAATTGGGCTTATTATCGAAATATACCTGCGCCTGCTTTATCAGGGGGTCTGACAGTTCATATAAATATACACAGTGGCACAGATTACAGCGGAAGACGGTAAATAAACAGTGTCGGCAACTCAACATCCCGAGTGACACTATCGTAGCCAAAATACTGCAGATAAGGCCTGAGAGTTTTCTTTACTTTGTCACGTTACGTTAAAGTACACGCTGTTGATGGGTGATGCAGGAGGGAAAAATAGGTATCTTTTGGCAACAGACATGAGCAAGTTTGTGGAGTGGAAATGACGCTTCAGCAGTGGAGTCCTATTTATAAAAAGTCGATTCCACTAAAACTGCCCTAAGGCGTAGTTAAAGCCGGTTTACAAGAGATCCTGCGGATAACATTGTACATTGATAAGATAAGATAAGATAATCATTTATTAAATTGCCACAACATACAAAGATATTACACATTCGACAAACAGAATGCAGATTCTTTGCGTTGAATTAAATTTTTTATTTCTGATTTCACTCCATAAAGCGACTCTAATTCCGCCTTAAGAGTATTTTGGTGGGATCAATCTTTATAAATAAAACCGGTAATGTTTATAATCTAAAGTAACAGATTACCCAAGTGTCGTTATGGAAATGGATAAAGGATAGATGATTAGGTTTATAGATAAATAAAAGTATATGTAAAAAGTTATTTAAACATTATCAGGGCTGCGTTTTATATATTACAAGTTGTTTCATTTGTTTATATAACAATACGATGTACCTACACTTCGTGGCCAATTAGTTTAATTGTTTAAGTGTTCTTACTTGTTAATCTGTGGATTACTTTTTCATTGTAACTGTTATTAAATAACAGTTACAATTCTTGTTTCTTGTGTAAAATATATTTTTTTTATATAATACCTACAAGGCTACGCAATGTACATCGAATTGTAAACCATGAATTGTAGTTCTATGACGGGAGCCCAGGACCCCTGACAGACCCTTAGGGCCGGTTTCTGAATTGAGAATTTCATTAAGCAAATACTTAAGTAACATTCTGGCACGCTCATTCTTGAGAAATTCGGAGAGACAGCACTACCGTTAACTATTTACTCAGCGAAATTCTCGATTCAGAAACTGGCCCTTAGTCCCTTATCCCTCAAACATTTGAAAAACAAACCGAGTTATTTTTAAAACACGATTCCTCTAAAACACGCCTCGGAGGCAGTTTATATATTCTTCGATTACGTTTTTCCCTTGACCACAGACTATTAAAACTGTCTCTGTGGAGTGTTTCAAGAAATCGTGATTTTATAAATAAGACCGTAAGTTTGGAGTCGTCCATTTTTTCTCCAAAACGATGTGCCGTTTTATACCTTGCAGGTGAGATAAGATAAGAATATTCTTTATTGCACACCAGGAGACACACAATGATAAAATATTTACAAAGATACAATACAATTAGGGGCCTTAATGCGATAGACGGCGCAACGTTTGTCCCTATAATTTGGAGGAATTTTATGACAATTGTAAATAAATACCTAGGCTTGTGTGTTTTTAAAATTATTTTATATCAGAGAATTATTAATTTAATTGAGTTCTGAGCACAGTGCAATATTTTTTATATCATACCATCTCTATGACTGTAATTTATGGCAATAATCAATGTTGAGTTGAACTGAACGTTGAGTCACAATTTCTGCCCTCATCATCATCATCATCAGCCTATGCTTGTCCACTGCTGGACATAGGCCTCTCCTATTGCGCGCCACTGAGCACGGTCCTCTCATCCAGCTCTTGCCAGCCACCCTGCGGAGATCATCGCTCCACTGAGTCTGAGGACGTCCCACTGCCCTACTTTGAGTAAAAAGATTAAAACATTTTGTCTTCGAGTTGGACATAGGCGTCAAGTAATACTCCTCGTCTTTTAAAGTCGGTGGATAGAAAAATAAAAATAGATTTGATTCACTCCATGACGAACAACTGTATGACCACAGTTCCTTGAACTTGCTCGTGCTCGAGCGAGAAATTAATCCTGACTCTACCAAACTCACAACTCCATTTCAAATTAAATGCAATGAAAAAACTTTCATCATCATCAGCCTATGCTTGTCCACTGCTGGACATAAGCCTCTCCTACAGCACGCCACTGAGCATGGTCCTCGGCTACTCTCATCCAGCTCTTGCCAGCCGCCCTGCGAAGATCACCGCTCCACCGAGTCTCAGGACGTCCCACACTACGTTTACCGATCCGCGGTCTCCACTCGAGAACTCGTCTACCCCATCGGTTATCAGTTCTTCGGATAATATGGCCGGCCCACTGCCACTTCAGCATGTTAATTCGGTGGGCTATGTCGGTGACTTTGGTTCTCTGTCGGATCACCTCGTTTCGAATTCGATCTTTCAGAGAAACCCCGAGCATAGCCCTTTCCATAGCACGCTGAGCGACTTTAAATTTGTAGACCAGCCCCGTGAGTGTCCACGTTTCGGCACCATATGTCATGACGGGTAGGACGTTGTACGCTGTTTAAAAACTTTATTTCTGTTATAATATCGTGATATTTTTAAATTCCGTCTTTTTGACACTAATTTTCAAGCCAATTACACCTACGTTGACGGTGTGCCCGCATGTCTGCAATGTAGTAGAACCTTTACAAAAAAAAATTTGGTTAATCGAATATCGTCATCATCATCATCATTTTTAATTAAAATACGTAGTCTTTCAGGTTCACCTTAAATACCTACCGATATTTACTGATATTACTGATATTACTGATACTTAATATCAAACCTAAAAAAACAGTGTCCCAAGCACTGCAGCGTCCGTGTGGTCCCTTCACCCATCTAGTGTGAGTGTAGGTACCACTGGACGCTGTATAAATCATCTCATTATGTAGATGCAAAGGACAGCGATTTAAAATGAACCCCAGTAATCTTTGGAGTATCAGTGATAAATCCTGACCTTTAAATTACATTGGAAAACCATTGTTATTCCCAATGTACTTACTGAGGATAAGATAAGATAAGATAACTAGGGACCAAGCCCCCTCTTATGTGCGCCGACTCCCGGCCAAGCTTCGCTCTCCGCGGCGGTCGCGGTCGGGCTTCGGCCTCGCAAGTTACGTGTAGTTTGGTCTTTGGCGTCCTTAGGCCCCTCGATTCGATGCGTGAGGTTCTGGATTTGATATGGTAAATTCACACGGCTGTCAGTGGTTTGATTATGGGTGGGAAACGTTTCTGGTGGTGTTATTCTTAGGTAAGTTTAATAAAACTAAAGAGTTTTTAAGTTTATTAAAGGTTACAACCAGAAATAGTTCACTGTGTGAAAAGCTAGCAGAATGCGTCACCGAGACCTGAAATAGCGTACAATAATAAACAAAGCTGTAACAGTTGCCAACATTAACTAAAACCGAATGCACGTAATAATTCTGTCTCATTCGTACACGCGAATTAGGTTCAAAAACGTTACTAAGATCATTTTCAGAGATCAAAACTTTATTTCAACCATACGTTGCATGGTTGAAATGAGTTTTTGATCTCTGAAAATGATCTTAGTCACTTCTCTATTCAGACCTGGCGTTTAGAGAGGGTGCTAATTGTGTGTCTGGCCGCAGTATTACATTTTGTAAGAGAAGTAACGAATATTCTGGTATTTATAGTTTTGGATGGCACTCATGGAATCTCTACAAGCAACTAACGTTATAAGGTGACTAGAAAAGAGTGGAGTTTTATCGCAGACATTTTCTCCATTACAAAATCGACCAAAAACATAACATTAGCTGATTAAAAAAACATACACCATGTAAATTCTTTACGTTGAAATAAATTTTCGATGTCGGATTACTGGGACTAATACCACTTTGAAGTACCTAACAATAAATATACTGGTAATCAACTTTCTGCACTCTTTCACCTGGGGGCGTCTCTAAAATGCACAGCTGTTCAATAGAGTCAACATTAGTACCATAATAGTTGCTGCATTGACACTCATCATCATTAGCCACCCGACGCCCACTGCAGGACACAGGCCTCCCTCATGGTTTTCCTAACCATGAAGGGTTTTGCCATAATCGCCACGCTTGGCAGGCGGGTTGGCGATCGCAGTATGCGGTTGGAATCTCAGGAAGACGCTGCGGCCCGTCTCCTGGTAATATATTTCCTTACTCGCCTTCTACGACATCCACAGAAGGAAATGGAGTGGCGCTATTCTTAATCCGGCGCCACACGGAGTGTGACATTGACACTATTGGTGGTCTAATAAACCGCAGCGCGATTCCATTTTCTTTGCGCCGGTTGCCCATTTGCCTGGTTCGTAGTCTCCCCCCCTCAAAAACCTTCAATATTGCAACTGGGACAATCCAATGCCACTACCTATAAGGCGCGGAGCCCACTGATCTGGCATGGCACGGACCTGGCACGGGCATGCCCACTAACCGCTTATCTGTGTCACAGATCTGTGTCCTAGTTTGTATAGACCACCTATACATCCCATTAGCGAGGGCAGTTGTTAGGTTAAAAGGCGTGGAGCGAAGGAACTGACTGCGAACGGACCTGGGACTGACTGCAATCGGGCACGGAACGCTGAAATGGCGTGCTATAGCAAGTCCGATGAAAGGCCGTTGAGTGTGTTCAAATAATGACCTCATGACCGTGTGTTTGGTACGGTATTTGAATTAAACAGAACGATGTCCGCGCCATGCAAGCGCCATGCAACCTTTTGTTCCTTATTTTTCCTTCACAAAGGCGCAAATGAAAACCAATAATTTCAACAAACATCTTTGCTAAGATAACTGACATGCAGTAATCAAAGAAATAGCTCTAGAAACTAGTAGGAATGAGCAGCTATTATTTTTGCCATTGAAGTGTAAGTGGATATTCGCGCGTTATTGCTAAACCAACCTTTCGGTGTCTTCCAATAAGTAATATAGTAATTTTATATGTAAGTAGGTTCTTAGAATGTAATTTTTTGGTATGTATGTATATTTCTTTGAAGGTTTATGTACTTTATTCCTTTTATTATTAGGATAAAAAGTTTTTTTTTGTAGATATTTATATTAGCTCCGTGTGGCGCCGGATTAAGAATAGCGTCTCTCCATTTACTTCCGTGGATATCGTAGAAGGCGACTAAGGAAATTAATTACCAGGAGACGGGCAGCAGCGTCTTCCTGAGATTCCAAATGTCCTGCAGGGGGCGTCAAATGGCTGATGATGATGATGATGATGATGATTTATATTAGTACTATTTCGTTATCTGTGTAAGTGTATATTATTATTAAGTGTACTGTGGAGGTCTCTTTCGACACATCAAAGGGATTATCGCGTTTCTTGCTGCGTTGATGTAGCTCATGGATGTAAAAATTACATCCATGATGTGGCTACACTGGGGTTTGTCATCTGTCATTCGAGAACGTGAAGAGTTGATTTGATTTTGTTTTTTATCTGTGGTGAGGTGTTAGGAGGTTGTTGTTGTTTGTTGTTTTTGTTTTGTGAGCCGCGTCGGTTCTGTTTTGTTTATTTTAATGGATTTATGTCTAATAGTTTGTTCAGCCCTATGTCTTTCTTACGACGTCCACGTTGAATTCACAGAAGTCACAGATTAGAATTTTTTTAAATTTAACGCCATTAAACATTGAACACCAGTGTAGCCAACAGAATTATCGCGTTTTTTGAAGCGCTAATTTTCCGCCTTTATTAACGCTTTTATGGCCATTAAGCGTCACCGTGGCCAACAGATTATTGTTGTGAGAATGACGCTAGTTAGTATTGCCAGGTTGAAGCAAAAAAAATATTATTCCAAAAAAACTGTCAGTATTCCGAAAAACATAATTACAAATGAAGGTAATACAAAAAACTTTTGTCAATGACTACTTTTGTCAAGCACGGGCAATAGACGTCACAGTGAAAGCAAGCGAACGTCATTCACGTTCAGCATACTACTCATACTATGGAGGCTCCATAGTATTAGAAGTACCTATGCTGTATTGCGGCAGTTGTGTGACCGTGTGTTTAAGAGCAAATTCGGTTTAGCATCACACGTCCGAGCACATATGCTCGAGTCTGAAGTAAGTCCTCGTCAGGGTGTCGCCGTCGATGAATCGTTGTGGAGGACATCATCATCATCATTAAATAAATAAATATTAAATATGTCTATTTTCAATTTCAAACTTAATGTTACATTTTTTTTGTATCATCATCAATCATCACCATAAACAATGTTCAATGAAGCGATTGCAATCGGGGGCCTTTGGTCGACTTATGTGCAGTGCTGATGGGGCGGAAATCTTATACAGATTTAAATTATTTATTGAAATTAATTATTAAATAAAATTAATTATTTTCTTATGTAACATTTTTAGCTTGCCTTTGCTTCCAACCAAAAGCTACTTTTCATGTGTTTTTTTGCCATATGAAATTAAATTTAATATAGCGTACCCAGTTGTATGAGTTTGAGAAACCCTGATCTAGACCTATCTGATCGAGATCTCCTCGTGCCTGCGACAGACTGACAGACCGACGGACAACAGCCTTACCCTATAAGGGTTCCATTACTCCTGAGATACGGGACCCTGAAAACAATAAACCGTGTCACTCCATGACAACAAGGAATGCTCATGATGCTGTCGCTGTTTGTTTGTGCGCGTGCGCCGCTAATGGTTTCACTTTACTCTAATTTGCGGTCACGGCCAACGTCTGCCGTTGGTGTCTGCAAAATATAAGTAGGTAGGTATGAATACCCTCTATGAATAAAAAAAACCATAGAAGTATTTCTTCCTACAAAATTCACTTTCGAAAACGGCCCCAGTCCTCTCGATTAGTCTTTATCAATGAAATGAGCTCAAGAATTATTTACAATAAGTTATAATTCAAAAATGTATTGAATGCTGTTGCACGCCTGTTATTGGGTGTTAGGCTAGCTAGACAAGAACCACATACCTAGTATAAGAACTCTGTATTGTTGTGCTTAATACCTGTTGGCTGTGTCAATAAAATATATAAATAAGATGTGCTGTAGAGTATCACTCACTCTGTGCGCCATGCGTGACGACGTGAGCGTTGATTGGGCGATATAGGTAAATGACAGCGTAACTTATGATTGGTTTTATACGAAAACGTCAAACCATTGACTTCATGATGTATAACCCGTCGAAATATCTAGGTAACTCGCAAGATGGCGGTCTGACGGTGGCAGGTGCATAGATGTTTTGCCGGATAGTACTTAACTAGCTCCGATTGGTAACACAATTTGACAAGCCCCGCCCGCCTTCCCGCAATTGAACGTGGAGTAATTTTTTAGCGCTAGTTAGACATCTATGTTTTTACCTACCACTGCCTACAGTACATTGATTACTTATCAAGAATGGATGTACTGTTGACAGCAAGGCAACATGTACATTTCTGTTGCAAAGTCGCCCGTAACGTAACGGTGTGGAATGCACGGCTGTAAAGGTTGATGTGCCGTCGACTGTACTGTCGACCCGCCATCTATGTAACCTTGACGGCGATGTTATGTCGGATGTCTGGGAAGGTGGAAGGACGGTTAACCACAACGGAATCATGGCACACAAAGATGGCTGCTAGAGAAGAACATAGCAAGAACATAAAAAATGTTCTACCGCCGCTTCTTTAATGTCATTGGGATTGGTGAAACACTTTATCAAGGCTTTAGACAAATGTAGATTAGTCTTTAAGCATTATCTCTATTATCAGAATTTATCACAAGACGTCTTTATCAGACCGCAAATTGAAAAATTGGCCAAATGCGTGTCGGGTCACACGCAGTGTAGGTTTCCGTAGAAAGTGGGGGTTTTATCTGCTTTTCAGAACTAACAACTTCATCGACGTAATTTTCTACCGATTTGTCGGCGTGATTAATAATAGGGGTTAAAGTATGAAATTGCCGTTTCATTGCAATAGGTTCTTTGAATTGACATAGAATCTTCATGGTTTGAGATTTTCGAATGAAACTTTTTTCAAATGGTTTCTATGGTGTTCTTTTTTTAAAAAATGTGAAACATTTGAATATCGACTTTCAATTGTTTTTGTTATTCAATTTAGACAAGAAAGATGGATACTGCGAAAATTCAGTCAAATCATCATGAGGCATCCATTTTTCGTATTTTTTTATTTTATTGATTTGACGCAAGTGAGTCAATATTGTGGGTAAGGTAACGTTAAACCATGCCGCTAATTCCTGGGTAGTTTGACTAGGGTCGGCTGTCACTATCTCTCTTATTTCATCGTTATTCACGTGTGTGGGCGGTCTTCCTCGTGGCTCGTTCTTTAAGTCGAAATTTCCATCACGAAAGCGTTTAAACCAAAATCGCACGGTGCGTTCATTAGTAGACCCCTCTCCAAACGCAGCATTGATATTGCGGCTGTTTCTGCCGCGTTAGTTCCGCGTCGGAACTCGTATTCAAAAATCACTCGAATTTTCGCAGTATCCATCCTTCTTGTCTAAATTGAATAACAAAAACAATTGAAAGTCGATATTCAAATGTTTCACATTTTTTAAAAAAAGGAAATCATAGAAACCATTTCAAAAAAGTTTCATTCGAAAACCTCAAACCATGAAGATTCTATGTCAATTCAAAGAACCTATTGCAATAAAACGGCAATTTCATACTTTAACCCCTAATATGTATGTCTGTGCCAAATTTCTGCTTTCTCGTATTAATCGTCTCCGAGCGAAGCCGCGGACAGAGACAGACGGACAGACAAACAGACGGACGGATATGGCGAAACTTCCTTGTCGGTTCCTTGTCGACTACAGAACTCTAAAAATTTAGATCTACGGCTTCTTCTACAAGAGTTCTTCATCATCATCATTCAGCCACAAGAAGTCCACTGCTGGACATAGGCTTCCTCCATGGATTTCCAAAAAGACCTGGAAGCGGCCTGCATCCAGCGTCTTCCTGCCACTTGGATGAGGTCGTCTGCCCATCTTGTGGCTGGTCGTCCTACGCTGCGCTTGCCATCGGCCAGCAGTTCTGCGTGCTATGTGCCCCGCCCACTGCCACTTCAACTTACTAATCCGCTGGACTATGTCGACGAGTTTCGTTCGTCTACGGATATCATCACAAGAGTTCTTAGGTAACACAAAATCTAAATTACCAATAGCCAATTGCTTACTACATGAAAGTTTCGTAAGCTTAGTTCGAAAATTTTCTTAGATCGTACGTTGATTTTTTGTCAAGACCAAATTTCGCTCTGATCAAGAAAAAATCTTAAATCAAGCAAGTGACTCCGGAGTCAAGTTAATAATGTCTCTGAAAGTTCATATCTTTCACCCGCTGCACCGCGAATTTTCCCAGATAATATCCGAGAAGTCAGCGACAAACGTAGAGCGTTTTCGGCAGGATTTGAAATATTTTTTAGAATTACTACATATTGTAGTTTTATGTAACTCGGCCGAGGGGATGCTGGTGATTATTACTGGTCTATTATAAGTCACAGACACAAATAAATACCAGAACAAAAGCTAAAGCAATTAATTTTCATTATTTTTTTAACCAAAAACAATAAATATTTTGGATACAATCGAAGAGGATTTCTTTAAGAATATATATTTTTTAAACTAAGTGCCCCTCGAATGTTAAGGAAAAACACTTAAAATGTCAAGGATAAAAACCTTATAAGCCATCTTAACTTAAACAAAAATCCGGCAGTTTGCGATGAGAACGTAAGAGCAAACTTTTTGTGAGGTACTTGCTAATTTGAGGTCACATCTTGCATGCGCCAATGAGGCCCAGCATACATCCATGTGAAGTCAAAGTAATTTGTTCAAGTTATTTGTCGGGCATTATAGTACGTAGACGCATGTAGACCTACGACTTTTTAGCAGTCGCGTTATTTGTATCTACAATAAGTTTTTTTTTTTTAATAATCGTACTTAAGGGGAAGTTTCACAGCTTCACCGATGGAAAAAATCATCTCTTTTCTAGATAATTTTTGCGAAGTGTCTTACAATTTTACAGGTCTCTCTATCATGCAAATTGTCAGAGAAAGTGAAGGGACGTGGGGCGAGGGCGCGGAAAAGACGCGTTGTTAATCAAATTCACTTTTATACAAAATCGTCCCACGTCCTTTCTGTGTGGCCCCCCTGGCCGTAAAGGTCTAAAACCTAGAACTAGATAGCATTTTTGAAAAAAAAACCTCATCAGTAATCGCGTTAGACCCGTTAAATGCATAACCGTATATGAACGTTGCGAGTCATAAAAATACAACGTTTCATGAATAGATGAAATCGCTGTCGGCCATGAATTTTTATGATTATTTCACCTCTGCCTTGACGTCACATAGTTTGCAAACAAACTTGTAAGGCTCCTTCTACTGGTGTAACCATGGCGATTCGAATTTTTGACAGTGACGTGTCGCACAACGATGATGCGTGTTCGGCGTTTCAAATCAAAGGTTCAAAACAAGATTTTTAAACAACATCGACACTTTACCGCATGGATTTTTTAAAATGTTTGAAAAAAATATATGATATCCTAAATAGTAAGTAAGACATAGGAAAAATACATATAAAAATCTAAAAGTATTAATAAATTAGTTATTTTAGGAAATAACTGTTCCAAATATGGAAACCCATGCACTCGGGTAAATATTTATTTGTTCCAAATCTGGAACTTCATGCAGTGCAGTAAAACTTTTAACGAATTACATTGCTGATATGTATCTATTTATACTTGAAAATAAAAAGCTATGTATCAGAAAAGACCTACCTAAGTAAAAAAATTAAGTTACTTAACTAATCACGGCATTCATCAAATTTGGAACAAACTTTAATTAGTTGAAATAGTAATATAAGAAAGATATTTCTTACGTGTTTTTCCATAAAAACGTTGATAATCTATTATCGTAAATAAGGAATTTTGATTTGTCCCAATTATAGTATTTTCTAAGGTTAATCAAATCAAAATTTTTATTCAAAGTAGCTCTAGCACAGAAACTGCGACTTAATGACCGTAACAAGTCAAACTAGGTGTCCATTTCAAAATCTAGATCATTTTGGAGAAAAAATGGACAAAAACACTCCAAACTTAGTCTTTTCAAGTCCTTAATTTGGAGAATTTATATAAATATTCTAGAACCTGGAACTTATGCATTAAACTGGCTTTGGTTCACTGGCATTACACGAGCACTAGACATAAAAAAACTGAACTTGAACGGATATTTATTTACTAGTCTACTTTTTTCCAATTATCTCGATAAAACCAATAAAAATCTCGTCACAAAGAACTGCGAATCGTCAATGTCACGAGAATGTCGACCCGAATGATTTGGCTGCCGAGAGTAGTTAGCAAATGTCGGCTTAGCATTGATATCTGATAATATTTATTTTAAATATACCCTCAGCTCACAGATCAACGTTAATTTGTCCACAGAGTTGGTTTTAATATAACGCTAAGAATATTTTTTGTAAGTGTTCCATATCTGGAACCATATGCGGTAAAGGTAGGTACTTCCGTGTAGGTATTCAAACCGATATACTTACATTATTTATTTAGGATTGTTAGGCAAGTTCTATAATTGAATTAATTTTGCTGTGAGTCAACTGACTTGACTGCCTCGTCAGTTGTGTAGCGGTATCACGTCAGATTACTATGCTCGAGGTGGTGGGTTCGATTCCCTTTGGGGGCCATTTGTAATGTGGCCTCAGCTGGGTGTATTTCCACGTTTGTGATGTCCTTGTCTGGTTACCATAGCACTGGGTATCCTAGTTTGGGACCGGGACAAGTGATTGTGTTTGTGGAAGTTATTTAAAAAAATTGATTACATTTAATTTTTCAACCAGCGTATTTTACCTATCAGGTACAGTCGACACCACATCGACCTTTACATCATCATCAGCCAGCCATTTGACGGCCACTGCAGGACATAGGCCTCCCTCATGGTTTTCATAACCATGAAGGGTTTTGCCATAATCGCCACGCTTGGCAGGCGGGTTGGCGATCGCAGTATGCGGTTGGAATCTCAGGAAGACGCTGCTGCCCGTTTCCTGGCAATTTATTTCCTTAGTCGCCTTCTACGACATCCACTGAATGAAATGGAGTGATTCTATTCTTAATCCGGCGCCACACGGACCTTTACCTGCCTGCACATTATTATATTATGTTACGGATGACTTCGCAACTAAAATTATAAGATTCGCTGCCTGCTGTGCCTACTACTTAGTATCACGATTTTCTTATCAATGCGATTGCCCACAAAATATATATTTTTTGTGTTAGTGGTGCTATCTGTTATCAGTGACATTTAACTTTCGGAGTTCATATTGTCTATTAGACAAGCTATCGCCTGTCGCGTATTTCTTCACATTGTAAAAGTTCCAGCGAGCTGTCATAGATGGCGCTATGTGTTAGACAAAGCCTAATAAAATGACTGAGCTTGATGGAACTTTGATTCGTTTACAAGTCGAGCTCTACATTGCGTAGCTACAATCGAAAGCAGATAAAACTCTACATTTTAGTAGCAAAGTCGCAAAGTAGAGTGCACGGATGTAAACTTGGATGAGCTGTCGACTGTTCCACCAAGGGGTTTCGTGCTGGCAGTGGCGTAACTATAGGGTGGCAGGGCTGGCAAAAAGCCTGAACTAAAAGGCCGCGAGCTCAGAAGTAACTTGACATTTTAACAAAGAATTGTAACAATGATAATGTTCATATATGAGTACTTCAAATCAATTAAAGTTAGGCCATATATACCTACTACAACTAAAGACCATATATTTTTCTTATTTTAACTGGGAGGGGCCCATCCAATGAATTTGCCACGGGCCTCAGATGGAATAGTTACGCCACTGCCTGCTGGGCTGTTAGCTTAGGATAAAACTTAGTATTTACCTTGGGATACATAAGGCCCGAAGGCAGCGGCTAACATATTATATACATTGACAATTATATTCTTTTTGTTGCACTAACCCGTGCTGAGGAAAATTTTAAAAACGTATTTTAGAGGCTGAAAATTCCACCCATGCCGGGACTTGAATCCGCGACCTCTGGCTAACCGTGCCAGCGCTCTCCCAACTGAGCTAATGGGCCAGTGCAGGCATTAGCGAAATTTTAGCCTCTAAATAGGTTTTTAAAATTGACATTCAACAAGCAGAATGTAAATTCTTTACGTTGAAATAAATTAGTGATTTCTGATTTCTGGATATACTGATGTCTCAGATCTTCAACTCTCGACGACTCTAATATCACATTACAAATAAAGAATACTAATGAAGAATGCTAATGCTAATATAGTGTAACAATTTTGTTATAATATCAATTTCTCATAAAGAAATTGCATAAGCAGCCTATATACGTCCCACTGTAGGGCACAGGCCTTCTCTCAGGGAGAGTATGGGCTTAATCACCACACGTGCCCACCGCGGATTGGCGATTTCAAGCGCTGAGCTATATGAATAGCTCAGACACTCAGGTTTCCTCACGATGTTTTCCTTCACAGTTAGCGAGTGGTATTGCCACTATAACTTCACAAATGTACATAACTTAGAAACCAAAGTCACATGTACATGCCCGCAATAAATAATAAAGAAATAAAGAAATTAATCTTTTGAGAATTTTATTTCTGCAGTCTGCTGCGCGTGCGATGTCGAAAGTAATTGACAAGATGGCCGAAAAGGTGAAGTTTTAGTCATAAGATTTAAGTACTTCTTTACCGTCGGTTTCTGAACTGAGATTATTTCTAAGTATCTCGGTCTTTATTTACAAATGTAAATCTGGAGTCGAAATCGAACCTTCGAATCTCGAGTCAACCGAACTTTTCACCGAACTGATACTGCAGGTACCTACACTCTGCAGTACATTTTCCTCCGCCCACCAAAGGTCCTTTTTCAACACCCCAAAACAATGGGCTCATAAAATACTTATTATTAAAACAAAAAAACCGACTACAAACAAAGCCTAAATAAGTCCGTTGAAATTTCAACCACAGCTAGCGGGAGAGCGTTGTCTTACTTTGGCAATGTGCATCACAAAGTCGATTAACCTACAGACAAATAGGAAGACTGCTACGCAATGTGCATCGAATTGTCACAATAAACTACGAATTGTGGTTTTATAGAGCTCAGCCATGCCAAGAATTTTTTTTGTCACTACGATTTTGTTAAAAATTGTTTAAAATAAGTGTCAATTAGTTCAAATGGCTGTTCTCACCGGCTTAAGGGGCTACCCTTCACCAACTGTCGTCTGATTACAAATTATCACCATTCTGGAGGTTAAGGTTGTTTTGTAAAACGTATTATAAGAGAAATTATAAGAGAAACGTATTATAAGAGAGAATACAGCTGGGCTGGGCAGCGTATGGGAAACTACGTCGCTAATCCCACAGAGTCTCAAGACGAAAGTTTTCAATCAGTTCGTCCTACCCGTCATGACATACGGTGCCCAAACGTGGACACCCACCATGAGGTGGGGCTGGTCCACAAAAAAGCCACTCAGCGTGCTTTGGAAGGGCTATGCTCGGGGTTACTCCGAAAAATCGAATTCGAAACGTGGAACATCCTTGTGGTAATCCGACAGATGCCAAAGTCACCGACATAGCCCACCGAATTAGCATGCTGAAGTGGCAGTGGGCCGGCCATATTATCCGAAGAACTGATAACCGATGGGGTAGACGAATTTTTGAGTGGAGACCGCGGATCGGTAAGCGTGGTGTAGGACGACCTCAGACTGGGTGGAGCGATGATCTTTGTAGCGCGACCGGCAAGAGCCGGATGAGAGTAGCCGAGGACCGTGCCCAGTGGCGTGAAATAGGTGAGGCCTATGTCCAGCAGTGGAAAAGCTTAGGCCGATGATGATGATGATGATGATGATTTTGTTTGAGGACTGTGAGGATCGTGGCAAGTGGCAAACCCTGGTCTCTGCCTACCCTTCCGGGATATAAGCGTGAGTGTATGTAATGTAATGTATGTCTTTTCCCATTGGTGGTGCTAGTCAGCACTGGAACACTTCACTTGCTGAAATGAGTCGTCTGTGAATGTACATACTCGCGAAAAGTATAACTTTCCATTACTGTCGCAGTCAGTTAAAAGCACGTACAATTAGCTCTACATAAAAAACCGGCCAAGTGCGTATCGGGCCATGCGTTGTGTAGGGTTCCGTTGTGTCGTCAAAATATTATGTCCATAGTATTATGTCCTACGGTATACTACTATGGGGCCGGGCAGCAGACATTGAGACTATCTTCATCTTGCAGAAGAGAGCGATTTATTTACAAGTTAGGTAGTAGGGATTCGCTAAGAGATTTCTTCAAAGAAACCAACATCTTAACAGTTGCATGTCAATACATTTATGAAAATATTATGTACGTTAGAAAAAATATCAAAGACTTCGAAAATGTTGGTGGCCACCATAATGTTAATACTAGAAATAAACATAAATTGTCATTTCCACTATTTAGACTTGCAAAAGTTAACACATCCTTTATGGGGCACTGTATAAGGTTCTACAACAAAATTCCTCAAGATATATTAGAGTTACCTCCAACGCGATTTAAAAAATGTGTTAAGCACATTCTGTGCAAAAAGGCTTACTATAACATCAAGGATTATTTAGAAGACAAAGATGTTTGGCATTAAACAGTAGATTAATATTATTTAAAGGACGATTGTGACTAGTGTTCAACACATTCATGACTAATATTTTAAGTTGAAAACTCTGTTAATTAAGTTTAAACGTGTTTTGAAAAGAATAAATGTGGAGTTTCTTTGTTAGCTTCTTCTCCACATAATCCATTAATTGGGAAACTAACAACTTTGACGTTCATTAAGTAAACATTCTGTTTTTACAATGAATAAAAATATTTGAATTGAATTGAATTGAATTATGCAGACACTTAGAAGGAGGGGGTTTTGATTCATGTTATGAAAATTTTCATAGAGTTATCGGTAAACCGAATAATGTTGACTTTATCAAAGTAATTTCAAGTAGAATTTGTACGAAGTTTTTCTTTTATAAGTTAGTCAGGTAAAGCCTACTTAGCGGTGATAGGTTTCCTTTTAAAACATAGGCCTCCTACATGGTTTTCATAGCCATGAAGGACTTTGTCATAATCGCCACGCTCGGCAGGCGGGTTGGCGATCGCATTATGCGGTTGGAATCTCAGGAAGACGCTGCTGCGCGTCTCCTGGTAATTGATGTCCTTGGTCGCCTTCTACGACATTCGACGTCTACGGAAGGAAATGGAGTGACGTTCTTAATCCGGCGCCACACGGAACTGTATATTTTTTCAAATTTCTACAAACAACTGTATAGCCGGGAGACAGGAGGGAGGGGTACACTCCACTGTATCAACAATTTCGCAAACGGATCCCTGAATAAACAATTCCTTTTCTACACCCACAATATTTTTAAGCCATCAATTCAACCGATGCCTTACACTATTGGGCGGGTAAGAAAAAAACATCCTTAATTTAGATGATGATTTAGATTTGGGTACCTACCTAGCCTAAAAAACTTTTTTTAAGATTTTACTTTACCGTTTTGTCGCTGTAATCAATAAAATTCAGCTTTTTGCTGCTAAGCGTCTCTGAGCTTAGCCGCCGACAGACAGTCTGACGGGTGGACACGGCGAAAATATGAGGGCTCCTTGTTGACAACGGAACACTAAAAAGCGGGCGAAAACCGGTCATGGCATTAGTATGTGCAGTGGGGCCTTGTCTTGACCCGGTTACGGTGTCCTTTGCACTGTAAGTACAGTCGGCTGCAGGTCAACCTTTGCATTTGACTGACTCATGATCATGACTGCCTTGTTGGCCTAGCGGTATCACGTCCGATTACCATGCCGGAGGTCATGGGTTCGATTCCCACTCGGGCCGCCGTACATTTGTAGAAATGGCCTCATTCTGGGTGTATTTCCATGTTTGTGATGGCCTTGCCTGGTTACCATAGCACAAGATATCCCGGTTTGGGACCAGGACAAGTGATTGAGTTGTGTCGAGGTTATTTACTGATATTTATTTATTTTCCTTGCAAAGTCGCCTGAAAACTGAGCAGTACAGATGTAAATTTGAGCAGAGTGTACAGATGTAAAGCTGAGCAGTGTGTACAGATGTAAAGCTGAGCAGTGTGTACAGATGTAAAGCTGAGCAGAGTGTACAGATGTAAAGCTGAGCAGTGTGTACAGATGTAAAGCTGAGCAGAGTGTACAGATGTAAAGCTGAGCAGTGTGTACAGATGTAAAGCTGAGCAGAGTGTACAGATGTAAAACTGAGCAGAGTGTACAGATGTAAATCTGAGCAGAGTGTACAGATGTAAAGCTGAGCAGTGTGTACAGATGTAAAGCTGAGCCGAGCGTACAGATGTAAAGCTGAGCAGTGTGTACAGATGTAAAGCTGAGCAGAGTGTACAGATGTAAAACTGAGCAGAGTGTACAGATGTAAATCTGAGCAGAGTGTACAGATGTAAAGCTGAGCAGTGTGTACAGATGTAAAGCTGAGCAGAGTGTACAGATGTAAAGGAAGTGATATCGGCTGTACAGATGGCAACAGTAACCGGCGTGTTAGTCCTTGTAACTAGCGGGATAGAGGTCTATCCACGTTTCAACGGTCCGGGACGCGCGGGCTACATATTTTCAGTCTAAAATAATCCTTAAATACTTACGAAGTTAGGGACTACAATACAAGTACAATAAAAAACTGAAATAAAATCTAGCTACCTCGCAATGATTTTCATTATTGAATCCTGCCTTCTCAGTAGTTAATGCTCAGCAGTCGGGTTTTTGATTATACATATTTTATTTCAGTTTTCTATTGTTGTCTTTTTAGTGCTTTTTTTAAATTTTATGCTTCGATTTATTCTGTTCTGGAGAACCTTTTCTTGTACCATGGCACACAGCATCTCCACCATAATCACTTCACCACTACTATAGGATTGTTTAGCAATAGTTTATTAATTGTTACTTTTTACATTTGCACATAAAATCTTACACATAATACAATGGAAAACCAGATAACTCATTCTGACTCAAACAGAATGAGTTTTCCGGTTTTCCATTGTATTATGTGTAAGATTTTATATGTGTCATGGTATCTGAATAAAGGTTTTTCAATTTCAATTTTATATAGCCTATGACACTCGAGCAAACACGAGGAGTCTATTGAGATCTCATTTGTCAAAATCTGACCTTTGGTTAAGGAGTTACGAGGGGACATAGAATCGGACATTCTTACATACATACATACGAACCAAACACATTACGCCCCCTTTGGGCTCGAGTAAAAAAGCCCGTTCCCGTGTCATGCCCGTCGGCCGCACGTGGCCCGGCTTTCTTTGCGCTAGTATTGTTGACTCTAACCTTGAAGTATTTAAAGTTTATTTTAGTTTTTAATAGTCCTAAAGTGCGAGGTCCGAACAAAACGAGGTAACTATGACTGTCGTTGAATGTACCGGACAAACACGTGTGTCATGTTTATCATATGTGAGTTCTAATGCACATAAAGTAGTGAGTGATTAGATGTAAATACGAAAGCGATTTCGTGTTTTCATTTAATCCTTTAAGATATTTTGCCAGAGCCGGTAAGGAACGTCCTAGGCGAACATACTTCGACCAAATAGGGGATGTATTAGCAAAGGGCAACATAAAAAGTACCCGAAACCGGCGTGCGTGCATGCAACGACTAATGAATGTTGAGGAAGCGAAAGTGATCTGTCAGGATCGTGGCTAGTGGCAGTCCCTGGTCTCGGCCTACCCCTCTGGGATACCGGCGTGAGTTTATGTATGTATGTATGTTTCTTCTACCTTTTTGTCAGCGCAATTTTCTATGCCAAATTTCAGCTTTCTCGTACTAATAGTCTCTGAGCTAGGCCGCGGTCAGACAGACGTACAGACGGACAGATGACGCGAGACAGACGGACGGACATGGCGGAACTATAAGGGTTCCTTGTCGACTACGGAACCCTAAGGGCCCTCGCCCACGGCGACTTTTTGTAGCGATGCAGTAGCGATGCTGTCGCGCGTTCGCATCGATACAGTCGCGATGCGGTCGCTAGTTATGTGCCCTCGCCCACCGTAAACACGATACAGTCGCGATGCTGTAGCGCGTTAGTAGCGCGTTGGCATCGCTTCTGTAGCGCGTTGCAAATGCGACTTAAGCGCGTTTGTAGCGATGCCGTTGCGCGTTTGCGAAACGCACGACAGCATTACTACAAAAAGTTTGCAAAAACGCCCGCAAGCTTAGCCCCGGGCCACACAGAAGGGATGCGGGAGGGGGCGCGGAAAAGTCGCGACGTGTTGTGTAGAAATCGCCCCGTCTCTTTTGTGTGGGCTTCGTCCCGTCCCTCCAATACATTTTGTATGAAAGCGATGCGACGACGCGTCTTTTCTGCGCCTTCGCCCCACGTGCTTCCTTTGTGGCCAGGTTAAACTTTCAACAGAATGGATTTTCCACTTCATCAATGGAAGGTGCCAGAATATTATTTGGAAGCTGTCGCGAACCACCGTCAGAAGTGGAATTCTGTGGATGAGGCCAGACTCCGAGTTAAAGGTTCCGGTTAAATAACCGAGGTCGAAGACGAATCTAGTGCATTGTACTAATCTAACTGTTTATGAGGTCCTCCTATTCAAAAAATCGTCAAACAACCCTCGGTTCCGTGTGGCGCCGGATTGAGAATAGCGTCACTCCATTTCCTTCCGTGGATGTCGTAGAAGGCGACTAAGGAAATCAAATACCAGGAGACGGCCAGCAGCGTCTTCCTGAGAATCCAACCGCATACTGCGATCGCCAACCCGCCTGCCAAGCGTGGCGATTATCATCATCATCAGCCATTTGACGCCCACTGCAGGACATAGGCCTTCTCTCAGAGAGAGAGAACTTTAATCACTACGCGTGCCCACCGAGAGTTGGCAATTGCAAGCGCTGAGGTATGTGAACACCTCAGACACTCAGGTTTCCTCACGATGTTTTCCTTCACGTTATACGGAATATTATAAGAATAAAATGAATGCAGTTTAGTCTTACGCCTCGAGATTGTTTGCCAAAACGCGCCCAAGATTGGGAATTACATACACATACATACATACCTGAACTCAAGCCTGTATCCCAGAGAGGTAGGCAGAGACCAGGGACTGCCACTTGCTGCGATCCTCACAGATCACTTCCTCAACATTCATTAGTCGTTGCATGCACGCACGCCGGTTTTGGGTACTTTTTATCTTGCCCTTTGCACCTATTTGGTCGAATTTGGAATTTATCGCCACAAAAATGCTGCTAAAACTCACTCTAGTGCTTTTAGCAATGATGAGGCTGCCAATGGTACTTCATTTCGATTTTAAAATTTCTGTTAATGTAATTTCTGTGTAGGTACCTACAATAAAGTATAGTCTATCCATCTAGCCAGTCCGATTCAAATTGGATACAAAACGTACGTCATGCCACCACGATTTAGACGGTCCACACCACAGCGCGTGTCCATCGTATTGCGAGTTGTGTGCCCTATTAGTTATGGTATTTTGATGGTCGACTCAGTACGTACGGATCAATTGTCTGTTGGTGTCGCTCGACCCAGTTTTATTCCACTGCGGCGCTGAATGGCCTATGGCAGAGTCCCTTAGGCGGGCCATAAACATCGCTTACTCGACTGGAACTACTGGGCGAAGGCGATCTTTCAATAAATTGAAATCCAAGTACATTAAGTAATAAGGATCGCGATTTTACGCAAGCGCGGCGCTTCACTCGTGCACAGGGTGCGGGCCAGTCGCAACACCATCCTGGCTATGCTCGCCGATAAGATAAGATAAGATAAGAATGTTCTTAAGGTAAGGTAAGGTAGATTGTGCCTACATAAACCATTGCTGCCATCTTCAAGTGGCAAGCAATGACTGTGCGTTGTAGTTACTGGAATAAGAATATGTACTATAACACTAGAATAACATTACTAACAACTTTATAATATGATTTTTTTTATTTAAAATAAAATTAATTGAATTGAATTAAGTACACTTCGAGCAAATAGGGGATATATTAGCAAAGGGCAAGGTAAAAAGTATCCGAGACCGGCGTGTGTGCATGTGACGACTAATTAATGTTTATGAAGCGAAATAGGTTTGTCAGGATGGTCGCAAGTGGCAAAACCTGGTCTCTGCCTACCCTTCCGGGATACGGGCGTGAGTTTACGTAATGTAATATATGAAACCCATGTCATCTTCCCGACAACTCGAATAGAGCCAGCCTGAAATTTTCTTGAGAAGATCATTATCAGTTTTTACGTAGTAGGTCTAGCGATTAATACGCTTGACTGCCAAAACAGCAGGGTTTGATTCCCATTGGAGGCTCCGGACTTGATTTATACAAATGGCCTCAGTGGGTGGATGTATTTCTATGCTTGTGATGTCCTTGCCTAGTCACCATAGTACAGGGTATCCTAGTTTGTGACTAGGGGGACGAGTCTCTAAAATTCATAGTTGTTCAATAGAGTCATATTAGTACGGTAATGGTAGTCTACTAACCGATCGCATGTCCTTCAACATAACTCGGCGCCTCGCGCGATTCGATCTTCCTCGCGGGACACGCCTATGTAATTTGCGCGGGTCATGCCATTGGAATGACATTTTACTGCCATTGCTTTGTAGAACTACCAAATAGAATATTGTACGGAATCAGGCGTTACTTTTCGGAAATCCATAATAGCATTAAAATGTGTAGATTACTTTGCTAAATTCCGCCTAAATCCCACAAGCAGCATGCGGTTAGCTTGGCAACGCATTTTTTCACACAAGTATTGGGCTGATATTCAGAAACGATTTTGAGCGTGAGCTTAATGTGAGTCCGGGTCTTCCAACTGTCAAAATGAAAGTCTCAGGGATATTTTGTATTCACAGTTGAGTTTGAGATAACAAAACTTGAGCGCAAGCTAAGCTGAGACTGAGTAGTGGATTTCGGCGACTTAGCTCAGACTCAAGGTGGCAATGACGAAGAAAGTAGCGACACCTGTAGGCAATTCGAGAAATCTATCTAACCTGTGGTGAAGTAACCTTTTTTTATTCACAATTTGACATTTTGCATCCTCATTTTCCTTCAAAAAGTTAAATTGTGTTTTTAGAGTAATGAGAAGTCAAAATAAAGAATAACCGCGCGTAAAAAGTTTCGACAATTGTTGCCATCTCATTCACTCCTGTGGATTATTGTATGCCTTTCATGTAGCGTTAACAGATAATATAAACCGGTAACGTCAAAAACTGTACCACAGATTACACGCTCGAGTAAGTTTAGCTTGGGCTGTGGCTTAGCTGAGTTCGAGTCGAGATATTGACTGTGAATACAAAATTCTTGAGTCTTTGTTGAGATTGTTCAACCGATGCTCAGCTTAGTGCACATTAAGTGTAGCTCAACGCTGTGTTTCTGAATATCGGCCTTGGTGTCGGTGGTGGTGTGTTTGTGTCTTGCTTCTGCTTGAAAAAGTGGGAGGGAGGGCGGTGCACCGCATGGTGCTGGTGGGATTTTGGCGGAATTTAGCAAAGTAATTTACACATTTTAATACCAAATAGAAGCAAAGAACCACTATTGCCTTGCTTATAACATTCTATTGAAAAACTATGTGTGTATTAGACTTTAAGCCAGAACAAGTGATTGTCTTACATAAGAAGCCTATATACGTCCCACTGTAGGGCACAGGCCTTCTCTCAGGGAGAGAGTGTGGTGAGTTAATCACCACGCGTCGTGTGATTATCTTGTGTAGAAGTTATTATTGTGGTTAAATATGGTCTGCGAATGATTTATTTATCTAGCTGCAGACGATATTGAAAGCTACGTAGAACCATCATATTTACACAACGTTTTTCGTCACAGTTTCTCGAGTAAATACAGTTAAATATCAGTAACGCTCACAAAACTTAACGAGACGATCACGTCCCGCACTCATGCGCAGCCTGTCAACTTGCTCTTATCACTTATCAAGACTTATCACTGCGCAGCCTCTCCACTCGAGATTACGAAAAAGGTGTGTTATTTCAAGATAGTTTTGTGTCTTTATAGTTACTGTCATCTTGTATTAATTCCCTCTCTCTTATCAGCTCAAAAGAATCCAGTGAGCTAACTAGCGCCACCAATAAAAATCAAACTTCCTTTACAGATCGTATTTACAAAAAGTGTCTGTACAATCTGTCAATCATGTTATAGCAGTGATTTTTAGGACCCACGACGGAGAACCTAGGATCACGAACCTGGGACTAGATAGCATTTATGCCAAAAACGGCCTCTTTTGGCGTTAATGCTATCTAGTCCCAGGGGTTTTGCCTCAGGTTCGCCGCCATGGATCCTAAAAATCACTATAAGCATGATTGCGAGATTGTACAGACACTTTTTCCGAATTCGATCCGTAAACAAAGATATGATTTTTAGGGTTCCGTACCCGAAGGGTACCAAACGGGACCCTATTACTAAGACTTCAGTGTCCGTCTTCTGTCTGTCTGTCGTCTGTCCGTCTGTCTGTCTGTCTGTCTGTCTGTCACCAGGCTGTATCTCATGAACCGTGATAGGTAAGCGGTTGAAATTTTCACAGATGATGATCACAGCTCCCATACAACAAACGTAATTTTTTTGCCGTTTTTTGCTCGATATTAATAACTGCAACAGGTAGACGCTTGAACACATATTCACTGGATATTTAGTTCTATATTCGCTTCAAAATTAAATAATTAAATTGGAATAAAATAAATATTTAAAGGGCGCTGTCAGGCAACAAACGTGATTTGTGTCTAATGTTGTATAGATAAAGGTAAGGAACCATTCGTGCGCTAGTCCGACTCGCACTTGGCCGTTATTTATTTCATTGGTGGCGCTAGTTATCCCACTGGATCCCCTTAAGTCTGACTCGCTCTTGGCCGATTATTGAAAATATTTTTCAGCCGCTAGATTAAGCCGTTAAATTTACAGCCATGAACTGGTGGCGGTCTGTTTGATTTCTGTTAATGATTTTGTTAACTAATAGGTACCCGACCATGGGGGACATATTAATTCGTGTTTCTCATCTTGAGAGATGGCTTCTAATTATTATGAGAATTATGATACTACTCAGTTAGAAACACAGCAGTGAACCTGTCCAAAACTTTCGTTAAGTTGAATGGTGCCTTTTGCTTTAGATAAGTTGTTTTTTTTTCGCCGAAATGTGTTTTCTTCTTTAGATATAATACATAAAAAGTATTTATCTTATCTAATCTAACATAGGCCGATAATTGACACAATGTAGGGCATAGGCCTCTTTCATAGGGCGAGTTTGGCGATTTCATGCGTTAAGTTCTATGAATTCAACAAGTTTAATAATCAATATTCAGGATTCCAACATTCAATAAAGTGTCCTCACGATGTTGTTCGAAGATAAATTCACATAACTCATATCATCATCATCATCATCATCATCATCATCATCATCATCATCATCATCAGCCACTTGACGCCCACTGCAGGACATAAGCCACCCTTATTGTTTTCCAAGCTTCCCGGTCTTGCGCCGCCCGCATCCAGACATAGCTCATATATGGCTGTAATGTAATATTTGAGTAGTTGTGAAATGTGAATTTTTTCGAATTAATAAAAGCAATTATTAAGTTAAATAAAAGTTATAATAACACGAGAATAAAAACTGAATTTCCACGGATATTTACTCGTTTATTTTTTTCCGACGTTTCCGTAGGTAGTTTTGCAAGTTCCGTGGTCTCGGTAGACTGAGGTGACAGGCGTCTTTTTGAAAGCATTAACTGTTAGCTTACTGCCCTCGGCAATAATTACAAAAAAAAAATTAAGTTACGTGGCCAAAATGTTTTGGCAAATTTTTAAGTTTAAACTGGCAAAACAATCATTTTATATATCAAAAATATTGAACGAGTAAATATCCGTGCAAATTTAGTTTTTATTAGTTAAAGTTATAACTATGTAAATACATAACTTAACTGGCCCCAGCTTCTCGCAGGGTGCCTCCTCCAGGGCGGCGCATCAAATGACCTGAATGATACTAAACTTTTTTATTGTCATTCGCATTACATACTTGCGAAGTTTCAAATCGATGCGCCATCGCACGAGACTGATATTTCTAATCTAGCGAGATCTCGGCTTGACCAATTTCTCGCGAGATTGCGTTCCACAAATATAACATTCACATTTTCGGGGCACAGCCTCTCCTGGAGTAGCTAGTGAGTAAGCCCGAGAGTAGACGAACCGGGATTATTTGAATGATTCACCCGAGGGGTAGGCAGAGACCAGGGTTTGCCACTTGACACGATCCTGACACACCTCTTTCGCTTCGTCAACATTCATTATTCGTTGCACGCACGCCGGTTTCGGGTACTTTTTAGGGTTCCATAGTCGACAAGGAACTAGCTCAGAGACGATTAGTACTAGAAAGCTGAAATTTGGCATAGACATAATAATGTATTAATCACGCCGACAAAACGGTAGAATAAAATCTTTAAAAAACTGTTTTTAGGTTTCTCTCCCTACACCTAAATTAGGGATGCATTTTTTTTTCTCGCCCAAACCATAGTGTTGGATTGGTCGTTCAAAAAAATTGTGGGTGTAGGAAGACCATTTTTTTATTTAGGGTTCCGTTTGCGAAATATTAAGCTTTAAAGCGCAAATTTTTGTCCCAGTAGGGCGTCCTCCCCTCTCCTAGCTAAACGGTTGGTTGTAGAAACGTGAAAAAATTCCATATAATGAACTTAAAAGGAAAACTATTACGGCTAAGTAGGCTTTACAAGTTAACGAGTAATAGGCTGCCAACTTATATCAGGAAAACTTCGTACAAAATCCATTAAAAATTACTTAAATGAAGTTGTTAGTTCTGTAAAGCAGATAAAAACCCCTCTTTCTACATCGCGTGGCCCGACACGCACTTGGCCGGTTTGATCTTGCCATTCGCTAATACATGGTCGAAGTATGTCCCACCCAACCACCTCAGCTCGATAATTTCCAGACTGCATCTTTGCAGTGGTTAACCCTTTACAATGCATTGGGATAATAGTATCCGCGTTAGAATGAACCTTATAACTTTTAAATAAAGTCCAAAACCAATTAAAAATGTAAACTAGCTATGGCCGTTAAAGGGTCAACTCGGTGGCCGCCATGATTGATTTTGTACTAATGGCCTCAGTCTGGGTGTATTTCCATGTTTTTGTCCTTTGCTGGTTACCATAGCACAGGCTATCCTAGTTTGGGACCACGACAAGTGATTGTGTTGTGTGGAATTTATTATCATACAATATTATTATTATAACTTAATAATAGATAGATAAATTGATGAATTATTTATTTAAATTTACGCACACACGCAATAAAAACAATAATACAGTAGTAAGAGCACATACAAAGCACAATGAAACATTGTCACAAAAAAAAAACATTAACAAATGAGACCACAGCAATGCCTTATCCAGTGTGAGTACTGTGGGTGTGGCAAATGCAAAAGGGCTCTGACTCAGCATAATCTGGAGATATGGTACCCCAGCGCTTGTCTTCCGTGAGTACCCGTAACGCGGCGTTGCAGGGCTCGGAGGGAGAGATAGTACAAAACGAACCAGTTCAAAACTGAGGCCACTTGTACAAATTCTGCGGCGGCCCCCAGCGGCAATCGAACCCATGACCAACGAGGCAGTCCTGTCTGATCGAAAGGTCGACTGAAGGTTGGCAAGAGAACTTAGGAAGTCCTCGACAGCTCCACGACCCTCATGGTCACATTACACTACGATGTCCACGATCAATTAGCTACGCGAATCGTACGCTGGATATTGACGCCAGCTGAAACCGGTTTTCAGCCGGTTTCAACCGGATTTCCATTCATCTTTCAGTTAATAGGAGGCATGGGAAACAATGGCGTACAGAGCGCAATAATAATAACAAATTCCACGCGAGCTTGCGCGCACGCAACGACTAATGAATGTTGAGGAAGCGAAAGTAATCTGTCAGGATCGTGGCAAGTGGCAGTCCCTGGTCTCTGTCTGCCCCTCTGGGATACAGGCGTGACTTTATGTATGTATGTATGTAAATTCCACACAACGCAATCAGTTGTCCTGGTCCCAAACGGTGTACTCTGTGCTATGGTAAATAGGCAAGGTCATAACAGGCATGGAAATACACCCAGTCTGACGGCATTTGTACAAATTCAGTGCGGCAGCCTCCAGTGGAAATCGAACCCACGACCTATAATAATAAACTGCCACGCAACACAATCACTTGTCCTGGTCCCAAACTAGGATACCTTGTGGTATGGTTACCAAGCCAGGACATTACAAACATGGAAGTACACCCAGACTGATGCCATTTGTACAAATGTACGGCAGCCCCCAGTGGGAATCGAACCCACGACCTCCGGCATGGTAAACAGACGTGATACCACTAGACCAACGAGGCAGTCAATAGCAAATGGCGCTTGAAATGTTCGCGTCTATCATTATGGGGCTGATGGCAACCTGAGTCAAGTGTAAAACATTGGGAGATTATAGATAAATACCTTTGTGAAGTTATAGTAGCAATACCACTCGCTAACGGTGATGGAAAACATCGTGGGAAACCTGAGTGTCTTAGGTGATCACATACCTCAGCGCTTGAAATTGCCAATCCGCAGTGGGCACGCGTGGTAATTAAGCCCACCCTCTCTCAGAGGGCCTGTGCCCTGCAGTGAGACGTAGATAGGCAACATGAAAAAACAGATAAATAGATATCTGTCTCGCTCTCTCTCTTTCTTGCGTATCATTTGAACGATCAGCAAAGAATACGGTTTAGTTCAACAATAAAATCTTTTCTGTCAGCAAAAGTCTTTTGTGTAGCAACTGTGGTGGTCGGCATATAATCCTACTAATATTATAAGTGTGAAAGTTTGTGAAGATGTTTGTATGTTTGGAGGTTTCGATGTTTGTTACTCCCACGGATTTACATGAAACTTGGCGTACAGATAGACAAAGACCTGAATAGAACCATAGCATACTTAATATCCCGGAAATGCGTCCCCGTGGGATAATATTTTATTTTTAGTTTGAAATAGGGTAGATGGTGATGTGCGAGCGAACGCTGTGCTTTAAAAATAGATGGCGTTGTGCAAGAATCGTATAAACGGATTCTGTGGCGGTACGAAGTTCGCCGGGACAGCTAGTTCATAATAAAATTGACCAGTAGTAAACTTCTTCTTCAGTGCTTTAACTCCTAGGGCAGCACAGACTTCCACTTCTGACGATGGTTCGCGGCAGCTTCCAATTCAAGCCACATAGTGCCGTCCAACTTGACCTGTTGGGCTGTAGCTCTTTTCCAGGTGATCCTTGGCCGCCCTCTCTTTCGGTTGTCCAATGGGATGAACGCGTGGGCATGAACGCGTGCGCGTGAAGGGGTAGGCAGAGACAAGGTTTTTCCACTTGCCATGATCTTGCTGGATAATCTCATATGGAAGATTTAGCTTCCAGGGCTAGAATAAATTTGTATTTTCTTGAAATAATCACATTAAATTTAATTATTTTTTTACGCTCTTCACGGGCGTAAAAAAATAATTAAATTTAAAGGTAACCGGCTGCATTCGCATTGACAAAAAAAGTTTAATGCTTAAAACAGTTTTTGTCAATGCGAATGCAGCCGGTTACCCCGACATTACCGAGTCCTCGAGACGCGCCCGCGTCACGGCAGCGTCAGCGACGCATGCGCAGCTAAAATTACTACGCACGCTTCAGTGCCAATCCGCGTAGCACTGGAAATAGGGTTCCTACGTCACTGTAGCGCCGCTTTCGCGTTTTGAGGGCACCCATTTTGCGCCCTATTTCCTACGAATAAAAAAAACCACAGAAGTATTTCTCCCTGCAAAATTCACACAAAAAACGACCCCAGTCTCTCGATTACTCTTTACCAATGAAATAAGCGCAAGATGTGCTGTAGAGTAAATCACTCTGTGGTTGGTTCATTCTGTGCGCCATGCGTGATGACGTGAACGTTCACTGGGCGATAGTAGGTGACCGCGTAACTGATGATTAGTTGCATACGAAAAAGTCAAACCATTGATGTAACCCGTCGTAATATCGATGTACCTACGTCGCAAGATGGCGGTCTAACGATGGCAGATGTGTAGATATTTTGCCGGGTAGTACTGAACTCAATGGAATGTGGGGTCAGTTTTAGCGCTAGTTCTATGTTTTTAACTATCACTGCCTACTTCACAATTTCTGGATAGATGGCGTCGTCCTATGGCACACTGTGCACACAGGAAGGACGTCGGGCGAGGGCGCGGAAAAGACGCAGACGTCCTCGCCCCGTCTTATGAGTGTGGTTTTGTCAAATCACTTCAGTACATTTTATACGAAAGTCCTACGTCCTTTCCGTGTGCCCCAAGCCTTAGAGTCGTCACCAAAAAATATCAGTTGTCCCATAGACTTAAATGCCGCAGGTGTTAGATACCCATATACCCTGTGCCATGGTTACCAGGCAAGGACATCACAAGCTTGGAAATCCACCCAGACTGAAATCATATGTATAAATGTGGTACGGCGGCCTCCATTAGGAATCGAATCCACGACCTTGACCGCTAGATCAACGAGCTGCATGACCTACCTGATGATGTCAAACGATGATCAGGTTTCTTCACCCCTCGCCCGGCGAAGTAGCGTAATTAATACGGCATTCATTCTATCTAGCGGTACCTTTTCGGGATATCGTATGTAGCTGAAATGGATTCCAAGACACAGAACGTACAAGGTGTTTCATTCTAATGCGTATGATTTATATCATGACTTAAAATAAAAATAAAATCGGCCAAGTGCATGTCGGGCCACGCGCAGTGTGCAGTTCCGCAGAAGGAGGGGTTTTATTATCTGGTTTACAGAAATTAACAATGACTTGACGAATTTGGGTCCCGCCTGCTCAGTAGTTAAAAATTCTCAGCAGTCGGGTTGTTAGTTATTGTTATTTATTTCAATTGCATATTTTTTTATTTTGAGGGATTTTTTTCTTGGATATACGATGTTTCCCACAGAACAATAAAAACAATAATTTTTTTCTGTTCCGTGATGTTTCCTATAGCCTATACCACTCGCCCGAAAACCGAATGATATCTTATTTATCAAAATCTGACCATTGGTTAAGGAGTTAGGAGGATGATAAAATAGAATCGGACGTACATACATACGAGCCAAACACATTAACTTGCTTTTGGGCTCCGCCGCAGTTGGGTAAAAACACGAGCAGAAGAGCCAGCTGTATATACATCATCATCATCATCATCATCATTATCAGCCATTTGACGCGTACTGCAGGACATAGGCCTTCCTCATGGTTTTCCAAGCTTCCCGGTGTTGTCCCACCCGCATCCTGCGACTCCCCGCCACCGTAACCAGGTCGTCAGACCATCCGGTGGGGGACCTGCCCACGCTGCGTCGTCCGCTCCGCGGTGGCCAGTTCAGTTCATCAGTTCTCCGAGCTATGTGCCCCCCCCCCAACTGCCACTTCAACTGAGCAATTCTTCGAGTTATATCAGTAACTCGGGTTCTTCTGCAGATCCCCTCATTTCTGATTCGATCACGCTTTATAAATACCTCTTATATCTATGAATGCCAGATTACGTTACATGCATAAGGACGCATAAATAATAACAAGCCAACAGGATAGCGGTAATTTTTTTTATTGACTATTATGTCTCTCGACTATGCAGTTACTTCGCGTCCCTATATCGCGTCTTCGGCTTCGTGATACATAATGCGGCACTCGACTTATCATTAGGTTGGGGTAAAATTTTGTTTATACCTTAAAGGACATATCAATACTAATAATAAAGTAAAAAAGGAAAACTTGGAGGTTGTATGAGTCTCATGAAATGCGAGAAATCAATTTATTCTGAGAACGAGGAAACTTACTACGTTTAGTTTTTCCATATTACATTTAGTTTTTTATGAGGGTTCAGATACAAAAATATTTTAAAAACCCATTTAAGAGGCTAAAAATTCCACCCGCGTCCTCTGGCTAACCGTGCCAGCGCTCTCCCAACTGAGCTAATGGACAAGCCAATGCCTGCATTGGCGAAATTTCGAACCTCTTTACAAAAATGTTGTTTTACGGTATAAGTCTAACATAAATAAAAGAATCACACGTTGCTTTAATAAGGTGTCATGACCACCATGTGACGAAACACTTGGCCGTTGTTTACTAAAAGTGCCACACATGCAAGCAAAAGGGGCGGAAGCAACCGCGGACCGGACGACGCACCGTGGGCAGGCCCCGCACCGGATGGTCTGACGACCTGGTTACGGTGGCGGGGAGTCGCTGGAAACGGGCGGCACAACACCGGGAAGCTTGGAAAACCATGAGGGAGGCCCATGTCCTGCAGTGGGCGTCCAATGGCTGCTGATGATGATGCGAGCAAAACTGCCACACATGGAAGCAAAAGTGCAACACACGCAAGCAAATACGAATAGCCAAATGCAACGTCGGCATTATAATATTAATAGGATTAGCTTTTCCCGCGACTTTGCTCGCCCAAAAAGCGCCCTTTCTTACTCTTAGTGAAATCGCTGTTGTGGTGGCGCAGTTGATAGACCAGTTGCTTAACATTCATGAGGTTCTGGGCTTGCATCACCGGACACCGTGTATGTATTATCAGTAGAATACAGTATATATATAGAGATGATGGTTGAGGTATTTATTTTGAATCGATTTGTATTCTTTGTCATTTGTTTCAGGTAAGCTAGAGAACAGCGCAAAGCAGAAGCGACTGGCCCTTGCATGAAGAGCCTTTTGCAGTGGCTCTTTCCCCTTAATAGTGGATATCGGCGGGCTGAAGATGATGAAGCTAGAGACGTCGACACAACATGATGTCTTTTCCTTGATGTGCATAAATGAAACAGGTAAACTATGCAACACATTCAGACAAGGTCTCCTGAAAAAATCTCCTACTCAGAATTACTGAAGTTCAGGGGCTCCATGAGGGTTTCTAGCGGCACCATTGAAAAAAAAATCATAACTTCTACAGATAGTTTTTGCAAAAAAAGTGGTTCGCTTCCATGATTATGTGTTAGAAACAAATCCATATTTTTTAATGACTCATCATTATCATCATCAGCCATTTGACGCCCACTGCAGGACATAGGCCTCCTTCGTGGTTTTCATAACCAAGAGGGGTTTTGCGATAATCGCCACGCCTTGGCAGGCGGGTTGGCGATCGCAGTATGCGGTCGGAATCTCAGGAAGACGCTGCTGCCCGTCTCCTGGTAATTGATTTCCTTAGTAGCCTTGTACGACATCCACGGAAGATAAAGGAGTGACGCTATTCTTAATCCGGCGCCACACGGAACTCGTTGACTCGCTTATACATTATGTCCAACTATAATGTTGACACACATTTATACATACACTCACAATGTATTTTAAGAGTTTTAGATTATTTTTAGTTTCTCTTTCCTGTTTGAGAATGTCATTGGCTTGCAAATATGACAATGTTTATTTATTAAATATTTTGACCTGGGTAACCTGGACACCTAAAATACAGATCTCTGATCTGAATGTAACATATAAAAATCTCGTGTCACAGTGTTTGTTATCGAACTCCTCCGAAACGGCTTCACCGATTTTTATGATTTTTTTTTGTGTATATTTGGTAGGTCTGGGAATAGGTCGTAGGCTAATTGATATGGCAAAACAACGTTTGCCGAGTTAGGCAGTAGATAGATAAATATGTGATGCTTACGATAAGAAGCTTATCTTCTTTGCATGTTCCAGAAACAGCAATGACAAAAGAAAATATACAATTGGCGGCCTTATTGCTGATAGCATTTTCTTCCAGGCAACCTTGCCGAAGGAGAAATAGATACTGCTGGTAGTCGGTGCAAATACGAATAGTAATAGAAGTACATATACATAATAATAATAATAAACTTACTATTTATGTAAGTACGTGTATTTATGTGACTATTCTTGAATACTATAGATAAATACACGTACTTACATAAATAGTCGCTTATAACAGGTGTGTGATCTGGACAACAAAAAGGTGGTATACCTTCCACATACCTAACATACGAGTATAATATATGAGGAGAAGTGAATGAATACTACGATAACTCGCAACGATTTAGTGCAGAGCGGCCACCAGCGTAAAAAGTAATGCAGGAATTTCCGGCAGCATCAGCCACCACTAGGGAATTAATTACATAAATAAACTTAACCCACTCATCTACATAAACACTTGCCCACCTCAGTTCACCTTGTTTCGGCGTTTCGTTGTAAATCTCCGATCTGAGTCTACGTTTATTTTCAACCCCAAAACCGTCTGCTAACTCAGACCACAGATAGTTCGACTGAACAGAAGGTTCACTGCCAGTTAATGGAAAATGAAGAACGAATAAAAAAATCGTTTTATTAATAAATTGAAGAGCACAGAAACTGTGACATAATGAACGTTACAGGTATATTTTCTGGATCTAATTAATATAGTTTTGTTTGTTTGTACATCTACTTCCCTCTCCAATGTCCAGTCCATCCAAAGGCTGTCTGGAAGAGATCACTTTAGTGATAAGGCTGCCAACTAGTCTTAGGTTAAGAAATATCTGTGTAATTTCTATTTTTATGTACAATAAAGTGTTCTCTATCTCTATATATCTATCTATCTATCTATAGTTTAAATTCTTACGACCTTATTTATAAAAACACGAATCCTCTAAAGCACCCCTCAGAGGAAGTTTATTTAAGCTGTGGTTAATCGGCGTTTGTCGAGTGTTTTAAGGAATCGTATTTTTATAAATAACTATCTAAATAATAATAATAAATAATTGTCTAAATAATAATATTTTAGTAGCCTTTTCTCTAGTAAGCTCAATGTATCTTCAGAAATCTTCTTGCAGAAACATAATATACAAATTACAATGCTCTTAAAGGTAAATATCTCGTTACAGCCAACAGCTGATTACATATTTGTTGTTATGTCACCTGTGACGTAATTGAGTACGAGTGCGTTTGTAAAGTTCGACTTATTGTACCTTTTTAGGGTTCCGTAGTCAACAAAGAACCCTTATAGTTTCGCCATGTCCGTCCGTCTGTCTGTCTGTCTGTCTGTCTGTCCGCGGCTTAGCATAGAAGTACTAGAGAGCTGAAATTTGGAATAAATATACATATTAATCACGCCGACAAAAGGGTAGGATAAGATCTTTAAAAAAATATTTTAGTATCCCTTCCCTACACTTAAAATAGGGATGCATTTTTTTCTCGTCTTAAATGGTGTTAAATTACTTTGATGAAGACGTTAGTTCTTAAAGCAGGTAATAAACTCTTTCTTCTACGGAACCCTACACTGTGCGTGGCCGGACACGCACTTGGCCAATTTTCTTTTTCTTTTTCAAGTAAAAACTTCTTCGCACTTTGCGAAACAAAACTTCTTTCTTAACAGTGAACGCCACTGAACAATCACGCTCGGGTCGGTGAAACTAAATAAGGTATACTCGGTCGGTGACGTCGATTTTTATACTTCTACCTGTTTTTTTTTTCTTCTGATGGCATTCCACTAATGGAGGTTGGTCGCCAGATCCCCATATTCTTCTAAATGCTTCTTGCCAAGCGTAACAGATATTCGACGCTGGCCATTCCTTGATGTGTCAGACAGGGCCTTGATTTTCTTTGTCTACCAAGACACCGTTAACCCTCAGTCCTCTTCATCATATTTCTTGAAAGATACTTGAAAAATTTTGCTACCTCCCTTTTTGTAATAGCAAGATATTTAGTCCTACTAACATACTTAACGTCCTCAGTCTTGGCTCTGAAAATAACAATAGAAGGAGGTTAATTAACGCACCCTATAAACGCGTCACTGCAGGACACATGCGTTTTCTCAGAGAGAGATGACATGGCTTAATCACCACGTCCCCACCGCGGATTAGTAATTTCAAGCGCTGGCGCTCGACGCCTGCGACGAGCCTCTGGCGCTCAGGTTTCCTCACGAGGTTTTCCTTCATAGTTAGCGAGTGATAACGTGGCAACCATAGACTCTGCTACACGAATTACACTCTGTTTTTTTGCGCTTGTCTAAAGGACTCGATGCGAAGAAAGTGATATATCTGCGACAAGCGCAGTCAAAATGCCTGCCATGAACTGTGCCATGGTTTGCACTTTTTCAAAACTAATGTTTACAAATACGAGTTCACCACGAAGCAGGGTTTCTCGTCTACCGTCTGCAGCCGAACCACTGTCTCGTTCATCGCTTTGTGACCAGACGGTCCAATTAGGTATTCTATTTTAGTATACGACCGTCCAGATGTATAGAAAGACGTTTCGCGGCCGCAAAAATTAATAAACTCAACGGAGAGGCACTTAAAAATGCATAAAACAACCTATTAGCAAAACGTCAATAGAGGTTGACAGTTAAATATGGCCGATAATGACACGGGGCGTTCGAATTTCAAATTTTGGCGGGCGACCGTGCGTGACTTTTTCGGCCAGTGTTTAGTGCTTTCGGCAGTCAATTCAGTTCTTTATAATACAAGTGATAAGGTGTAGAGTTGTTTGCGGAGTGATGTGTGGAAAATTGTGTTGTGTTTTGATGCGCGTTGCGTAAGAGCAATTGTTTGTTTTGAAAAGTGACTACCTATGGAATGTTACGCGGTAATGTGGATTTCTTGATCATTTCCCATGACCTGACTGGATTGTGGACAAAGGTCGCTTTTCGAGGTTTGATTTGAGTACTTACATGCTTAAAGCTTCCTGTCATAACTCCTCTCTCAGCAAAACCATTAAATTTTAGTGTGTAGGTATATCATTTAGGAACACTAGAAACTACGTACGTTTCCTAATTAAATTCGAACTAATAGATAGTTGCTTTGGAAATATGACAATTGAAACTCTAACTCCGTGTATTCAAGAAAATCAACTGTCAAATGTCACAATTTAAGAAAGTCTACATTCAGTACTTATTTATACTTACATTAGTTAATAGTGGTCTTTAAAATTTTCAACTTTTTATCCGCCATTCTGAGGATAATGTAACATGCGTGTTTTTTTTATATACGAGTAGTTTACCAATTACATAACAAAATAGCAACGCCCACGTAAATATAAACTTGTTGCAAGCAAGTATAAGTGGGCACATCTGCCAAAGAAACGATAACCGATGGGGTAAAACGGTTCTTGAGTGGAGACCACGAGCTGGCAAAGAAAGTGTAGCATGACCGCCAGCTCGATGGACCAACGATCTGAACCGCAGCTGGATGAGGATGGCCGGGGGCAGATAAAAGTAGCGTGCCTTACGAGGCCTGTTATGTTATGTTCAGCAGTGGACGAATTTGGCTCGATGAAAGTAGATAGATAGAAAACACGTGTCACACAGAGTTACACTCTGTTTCTCGTTTCAACATTCTGTAAATCTGCGATTTATATGAAGTAGCGCTGAGGCCCGCCCCGCACAGACCCGCTGCTAATGGACGCAGGCGGATTTTTGCGTTGCGATGCCCCGGCCGGGTCCACCTAGTGGACGCCAGGCTTTAATCTACTGTTAACAGCTGTCAGTTTGCAAAAGCGCGCATAAAAAAAAAACAAAATAATATGAAAATATGAATACTTATAAAAATAAACTTAAACTGATGTCTTCAATAATAATTAAGCTCAATCTTACCTTCATCACCGTCATCAGCCATTCGACGCCCACCGCAGGATATAGGCCTCTTTCGTGGTTTTCGTAACCATGAAGGGTTTTGCCATAATCGCCACGCTTGGCAGGCGGGTTGGCGATCGCAGTATGCGGTTGGAATCTCAGGAAGACGCTGCTGCCCGTCTCCTGGTAATTGATTTCCTTAGTCGCCTTCTACGACATCCACGGAAGGAAATGGAGTGACGCTATTTTTAATCCGACGCCACACGGAACTACATTACTCTACCTTAATCTTACCTTAACGCATGCCATATAAATTTAATCGAATTTTAAGTTTTATTTTCTCGTTAATTAAGTAAACTGTAAGTTCTTTATGAGAAATAAAAATATCTTTGAACCCAACTGACACTTGTTAATCGCAGATTACACAGCAGTGGGTGGTGATGATACTATTAAAACTGGGTTTATTTTGACTGATGAAACAGAGGTTGAATAAGAGTGATCGTTGTTTGCGGTACGATCGATGCGGTGGTAGCCTAGTGGGTAGAACATTGGACTCGGAAACGGGAGACCCAGGTTCGATTCCCAGTGCGGGCATGTACCTATGACTTTGTTTTCTAAGTTATGTACATTTGTGAAGTTATAGTAGCAATACCACTCGCTAACGGTGAAGGAAAACATCGTGAGGAAACCTGAATGTCTGAGCTATTCATATATCTCAGCGCTTGAAATCGCCAATCCGCGGTGGGCACGCGTGGTGATTAAGCCCATACTCTCTCTCTGAGAGAAGGCCTGTGCCCTACAGTGGGACGTATATAGGCTGCTTATAAGATCGTTGTTTCATGTTCGCGATGCCCGTTAGCTATCATGCCCAAACTCATCGGCGAATTACGTATGCTTAATGACTAAACTGGTGTCATCGACTTTCACTGGGCAACGAAGCCGTTGAAATGGGAGCTTGAGGCTTCGTATGACCAACATAGGCAGCGCCGGCTAAACAAAAATTAACAATATATAAAGTAACTCTAAACCCCAAACTAAATTGAATTGTATCTTGGTGCACAGTGATCCATTCAGAGTGAACAGTAATAAAATAAAAGTTAGACATGCATACCGCAAACTGTAATATGGCTCAAGTCTTTTATGTCAAATAATAAAATAAACCTACATAAAATATTATTATAGACATTATATCGATACGATAGTTTTTACGAGTTAGATAGACTATTACATAAACATAGGTATAAGCCTGCTTGAATTAATATGACCTACATAAAACTACATAGATATACTGTGATAGATTCGTCGTAATAAGTAAACAAAACATCTTTTCCAATTTTAAATTTGGTAATTATTCACGATGTAGGGTATGTTGCTAAAAGATTAGGCAAACTTGTAGCCAGAGAAGCGTGAGACCCGATTTCATGGTATGTAAGTGCTGTGCGAGATCCCAGTAAATTGGTTATCTAAGGAAAGAAGAAAGATAACATCAGAAGTCGCGACTTTCCAGTTCTTTTCGCGACTTTTCCTGACATTTTTGCACCATAAAAGGCGTGACTAGTCATGCATTCCCTGAAGTCCTATACACGTAGTTTTCCAATAGAATTATATAAGCACGACAATAGCAGTCTATGAATTAGGGCGTTTATCTTCATGTTTACGTCACGAGTCACGAGTGGTCACAATATTTTCTGTACCAATTTGCCTCTTCCATTATGGACGATGACGGAATCTCGAAATTCCAGTTTCGATGCGTTCCTGTCATTCGGAGGCTTTTGACATTGTGACGGATGGATGTAGGTCAGCACTTGTTTGTTAGCGTCTAGATTCAATTATGAACGAGAATCACTTATGTCATGTAGATCTAGATAGATGAAAGACAGATAGAACATTCTTTATTGTATGTACACGAGAAATTACATAAGAGACTTAGACAATAATATAGTACAGTACAATTGGCGGCCTTATTAGGAAAAGTAATTTCTTCCAGACCATTGTGATATATATATCCTCCTAGCCGTGTTCGGCCATAGCGACCGCATACAGGACTCTCATTTCTTTATGGTTGAGGGTTTCGCTGGTGTGCCCTCAGGTGACTGGTGTAGCCGATCTTGGCTCGGAAAGTGCGAGCACATTGGGCGCACGTCAAGACACCATTGACGTAGTTATATTGTATGGCCGCCGGTGGTCGGGCCTTTAGCTCGTCGCGCTTGGCATCTAAGTCGAGCAGTCTCCTCCTTTCAAACTCGTCTACACTGCCCTGCACCAGTAGTCTCCACGCTGGGCGATCTTCCGCTTTACGCTCCCACTGAGAGGGCTCAATGTTGCACCTTTTCATATGCCTCTTCTGAACATCCTTGTATCTAAGGAGCTGGCCGCCTTGTTTCCGATTGCCGTCCTTAAGTTCAGAGTAAAAGATGCGCTTCGCCACTCTCTCCTCAGCCATACGGGAGACATGTCCGCACCACCGCAGCTGTCGCCGCATAATGTAGGCCTCTATGCCGCAGACTTTGGCACGTCGAAGAACTTCCGTGTTCCTGACACGGTCCGACCACTTTATGTTCATAATATCGCGGAGGCATCGAAGGTGGAATTTGTCAAGGGCACGAATGTGCTTTCGGTATAGGCACCATGTCTCTGACGAGTAGAGGAGGTTTGGGAGGACGACCGCCATGTAGACAGATACTTTTGTACCCAGCTTGATGTCATGGGAGCTGAAGACCTTGCTGCGGAGTTTACCGAAAGCTGCAGAAGCAGCACCTATCCTCCCGTTTAGTTCAGGGTCAAGGTCGCACTTTGATGTTATAGTACTGCCCAAGTATTTGAATTTCTCCACTTGCTTCAGAACTTCCTTTCCGAGTTTGATAGTTAGCGGTTCTTCGTAGAGTGTGTTAGCCATCACTTCGGTTTTCTTCACACTGATTTTAAGACCAAACTTCTTACATGACTCGTCGAGGTTGGTCATTAGCCTTTGCAGATCTTCTTGGGTTTCAGCTACAAAACACAAGTCATCGGCATACATTATGTCTGTTATTGTGGCGTATGACACTTTGGTGTGGGCTTTCAGTCTAGCCAGGTTAAAAAGAGAGCCATCTGTGCGAAAACGGATTCTAACACCTTCCGAGATATGTTGCAGAGCATCACGGACTACAACTGCAAAATACAAGGCAAACAGAGTGGGCGCGAGCACGCAGCCTTGTTTCACGCCGCAGCTTACAGGGAAGAACCCTGTTCGTTCACCATTGACTGACACAAAGCATTCCATGTCATCGTGCAGGAGTCTAATCAGTCTGACAATTTTCTCAGTGCATCCGACCTTCTCCAGAATCTTCCAAAGGGCTTCACGAGGCACACTGTCAAAAGCTTTCTCTAGGTCAACAAAACAGAGATACAGATTTTGACTCTGTTCTCTGCTTTTTTCCTGTATTTGACGAACGGAAAAGATAGCTTCACAAGTTCCTCGATCTGGTCGGAATCCGAACTGGGTTTCTGGTAGAATCCTCTCCGAGAGGGTCATCAGTCGGTTCAGTAGTGTTCGGGCAAACACTTTACCAGGAACAGAGAGGAGTGTTATGCCACGGTACGAATTGCAGTCAGAATCATTGTGATAAAAGTAATTGGAAGTAATTCTTTTTTTCTTGTGTAATAAAGTGTTATCTATCTATCTAGCTGTCTAATGTTATTGTAGATATAACGCCCATCACATAATTTAAACAAAAAGCCACGCAGTCGGGATGAGTTAGCAATATAGACGTGAGCGCAAAAGGGAAAAAAAATTGAATTAGGTATTTGTTAATTTCGTGAACTAAAAATTATATGATATTAGAAAAAAAAAGTAAAATTTGTGTGTCCTATTACGGTAGGATCTTAAAAATATAAAACCTTAAAACGGTAAATACAAAAACTAAATTCGGATGATTCGAAGTTTCTATTTGTACGTAAAATAAGACTTTTTATGTACTTTAGGAGCACAAATAAATTATACTTAAAATTGCACAAATAATAACCAATTACCATGTCAAATTGGCAAGGAATATTTTTTTTGTTTCACAAATAGAAATTGTCACTCTGGTGTTCTCGTCTACTATTTGAAATGATTTAAAAAATTATTTCGGTTTATTCAATAAAAATGGGCACGTCCGAAAATCGAGTCTCGGACCAGACTGTGCGTTTCAGGAATTGCGCATTTTTGGTAACCCTATACAATAATGCAGGCTACATGTTCTGCTGTAGTACACTCTCTGAGAGAAGTACACAGGGCTTCTCTCAGAGAGAGAGTATGGACTTAATAATGTAGTCACTGGTATACATGACACCTTCACTTGTCGCTCACAAAACTGCGATCATAGTAGCGAGCGCAAACAAGTGCGATTGCAATTGAATAGGCGATTCGTCGCGCGTACGCCGATCCAGCGGTCCGAGGTTCGTTTCCAACTGACGCACCAGTCTGACCTCATCGATATGCGACTCATTATCGGATGGTTGACCGAGAAAATTTTTAAAGCGTGAACTAGTCCACTGTAAACTGTTAACGCTCTTTGTTATCGTACGGGCCAGTCGACCACTAGGACTTTTAATATTGTGGCTCAATTGGGCCGTGATCAAGTTCAAGGGCAGGCAAAATTGCCTCCATAGCAATTACCAACTCGTCGACAAAAATGTACACACACAGAAAAGATAAAGAAGAAATATTTATTTTGGGTACATAATCCTTTGCAAAATGAAAAAAGAAATCTTTGCGAAACTTAATTTACTGAACCCGAAAATGGACATAGCTCAGTTGAATGCCATCTGCAGCGGTCGATGTCGATGGTATTTAGCTACCCCCAACCCACTGAATAGTTTTTGACTATCGAACAACTATATTTATTAGTATTTAAACAATATAAATAATACATAGTTGGCGCGTAATATATTTGTAAATCCAAATTTTATAATTCAAACATTACATAAACAGCACAAGATATTTCTTGCTTACAAGATACCTAATTTGAAATCACTATTACACAAAAGACATAAGTGTATAAGTGAGCTTATTTTTTTCAGACAACCTTTCATTTTCTTCTTCTTTATAAGGCCACAGTTTTTTTTTAATTAGCCAATTTAGCGTCCCACTGCTGGGCAAAAGCTCTTCACTCCTCCAGCCCTCCATTTTATTAAAACCAAATGAGGCTTAACACAATTGGATTGCATAGGAGCAGCCCACTCCTTTAACTGCCTTAACAATCCGACGTCAGTCAGTGTAAGTACGGCTCGCAATCGTATCGCTTGTCCGCGCCACACAGCGTCACCGCGCCTTCATAACAATCCCACGTGTGCCACCAGTTTGTAAATAAACAAGTGGTATCGACCAATATTGGATGTGTAGTGAGTGAGGTGGGGTGTAGTGAACTTCGGAGATTCCACAGGCGTAGAGTTGAAGGTTATTCCCGCTTTAATTTTATTGGTTTTGAGTCTTTTTCGACCTTAGATTCTGCGATTCTTGGAAGTTCCATTTGTGTTAATTAGATGAGGCTTCTGAGAAACTACATTGCGTTCGCGGTTTTCTTAATGGTAAAGGAAATACTGAACTCATGATGATTTGCAACAAAATTCACATGGAAAAAAATATCGGGCCTTCGTAGGATTTTTTTATTTAAAGTTTTTGATGTTCATTAAGTGTTAAAGTCTCTATCTATTTATTAAGATACAGGTGGAAGAATAATGAAAAACACAATACATGTGGTTTGTTGTTCTATGAGGAGTTAGTTTTATCAAGCCTAAACCTATCATTTAGAAATAGGCTATGATGGTGTTTAATGAAAACGTTTGGAAACACCCGATGGACATTGAACATGTCAAAAAGTACACAGAATTAGTATTTTTATACGTTATTCTATTGCAATTTACACAGAGCGTTTCGCAAGGATATATTTTGGGTCGCTACTAATTAAGCAATAAAAAATTTACTGCTAATACTAAAATTAATGCTTTGCCTCGTTATTCCCTTGGTTTGGAATGAGAATAAGAATTAATTCTCTGCTTCTTCTGGACAATTAAATGACAATCATCTTCAATCAATCAGTAAATGCGTGCACGCATTTTAGTAGATTAATGAACCGTTTGATTGTTTATCGTCCGTTCTTGTCTAACTTCCTAAATACCCTGTCACTGTCTCGTTCTGTGACACACACATGCTTTACGCATTTGTTAGTGTAGCGAATACTGTAAGTAGTGTATCGAATTGCTGAAATTTGTTTCTTTAGAGTGTGAAAAAAAATCTGTAGAGTTTTCTTAGAGGATTATTTCAATCTAGACCCACTTCAGCTTAGCTTGTGCTAAATATTGACCATCAATTTACTCAGCAACAGTAATGGTATTTAGAGGAGATAATCTGGTATACAAGTTATGTTATACAATCAATTAATTAATCAATCTGCCCACAATCGTCCTCTCCTGGACATAAGCCTCCCGCAACGCACTCCATTTCTTACTGTCCCCAGCCATCCTCATCCAACCGGCTACCAGCAATCAGCCTCCGATTGCTTAGGAATCAGCCGGCTGATACTCAGTGGCAATTTTTTTTTATAAGCTAGATTTTTATATGTGGGGTGGTTTCTTAGACTTAAGTACTTTTCTAATAAGTACGTCCCTTTGCACGACGCGCGCTTCTCTCGGAGATTACTGACTTCATTACCAATATTACCATGCGTGCTTTGTTTAGTGAATATCCCAGGTTTCCTCACCATGTTTTCAAGAAACTCTTCTTCATAATCATAAATCAGCCTCTACATTTAGTACTAAAGAAGGTTTTTATTGCTTTTTCCTCGCCATAACCTTGGCCGTACTGATTTGGTGACTGATTCCAATGAGCATTGGACACGCTCCTTCAATGAATTGTTTTGTGTTTGAAAAGTGTTACATCGACACGATTCGATTTTGATGACTACAAATCTAGATAGTCGGAGAGCACTATTGCAAAAATGGAAATTGCACAGATATTTCTTAACCTAAGAGTACATACGGCTGTCTTATCACTAAAAGTGATCTCTTCCAGACAACCTTTAGATGGACTGGACTAACACATTGGAGGAGGCAGTGATGTACAATCATACAAAATCATAATCATCCAGAAAATCATTCAGAGGTAGGTATTATGAATTACCGAGACCACGGCACTCGGAAAAGTACCGAAATGTCGAAAAAAATTAACTTTTAAATATCCGTGCAATTTCAGTTTTTATTAGGAATTATCCAGGCTGAAATAACCGAGTAATGTAACAAATGTTCTGCTCTCTGTAGATATTTACTACGCAAACAGCTTTAAAATCACAGAAAAAATGTAATCGGCAGTTTCATATTCAATGTCAATACCTACATACTTATCGATGACATTAAAATATACCTACGAAATGGCTGTTTTTTTGTTTAGATTTTCAGGTTGAGATAGTTAAATTTGTTCGTTTTAACGAATACGAATCACGAATTTTTGAGAGTATATTTAGGGGGTTTTGTCAAACGTTGTTTATTTTATGAGCAACTTGTGTGCATTATTCAATAGTGAATACTGGAGTTTCTTTGTCAACTCTTCTTCAAAACGATCTAGATTTTGAAATGAACACCTGTGTTTTATTTGTGACTTACATCACAGTGTTTGCGCTATATTGAATGCAAAAATAAACCGGCCGGACTCGCGCTCCAAGGGTTCCGTACCATTATCTATATAACATTGGAATATTTCAAGCGTCTACCTGTTGCCGATATTAACATCGAGCTAAAAACGGCAACAATCACGATTGTTTGTATGGGAGCCCCTCTTAAATATTTATTTTATTCTGTTTTTAGTATTTGTTGTTGTAGCGGCAACAGAAATACATCATCTGTTAAAATTTCAACTGTCTACCTCCCACGGTTCATGAGATACAGCCTGGTGACCGACGGACGGACGGACAGCGGAGTCTTAGTAATAGGGTACCCTTTGAGTAAGGAACCCAAAAATCCTCGATAGTTTACTTATGAACACTTTTTACTTGACACCGATATCTTTTGACCTATCCGAGCTGCTGGCAGCCAAGGCCCCGTTTTCTCTCGACGAAGGGGTCTTTTTGACCTCAAGCCGCTGGTAATAGGTTAAGGCCCAAAGTTTGGCTAGCGTTAGGTGGATGTATGTTATTATGTAGATAATGAGATTGTAAATTGGTACGCATAAGACGTGTGCGTATGATATATCTAATGTATATACAATCGCATTGGGATAACATAATATGGAAGGAAAGGGTTTTTTTTAAACTGGCCAAGTACGAATAAGACTCTCGCTCCGCCGTACCACCATGAATATAATATTACCTATTCATCATCATCATTATCAGCCCACCGCTGTCCACTGCTGGGCATAAGCCTTTTCCCCCAAATGCCATCTCTCCTTGCGATTCGCATCCACGGACCTCCCGCCGACTCACCTATATCGTCCTACCACTACGTATTACGTAGCACAAATGTGTTTTTTAGGGTTCCGTACCCAAAGGGTGCCTAACGAGACCCTATTACTAAGACTTCACTGTCCGTCTGTCTGTCTGTCTGTGTCACCAGGCTGTATCTCATGGACCGTGATAGGTAGACAGTTGAAATTTTCACAAATGATGTATTTCTATTGCCGCTATAACAACGAGGATTTTTGAGTTCCGGACCCAAAGGGGCACGGGGCACGTCATATTACTAAGACTCCGCTGTCCTTCCGTCCGTCTGTCACCAGGCTGTATCTCAAGAACCGTGATAGGTAGACAGTTGAAATTTTTACACATGATGTATTTCTATTGCCGCTATAACAACGAGGATTTTTGGGTTCCGGACCCAAAGGGGCATGGGGCACGTCTTATTACTAAGACTCCGTTGTCCTTTCGTCCGTCTGTCACCAGGCTGTATCTCATGAACCGTGATAGGTAGACAGTTGAAATTTTTACAGATAGTGTATTTCTGTTGCCGCTTTAACAACAAAGACTAAAAATGATTAAAATCAATATTTAAGGGGGCTCCCATACAACAAACGTGATCTTTTTTCCGTTTATTACTCGATGTTAATAACGGCAACAGGTAAACGCTTGAAATATTCAAATGTTGTTTAGATAATGGTACGGAACCCTTCGTCTTCGACTCGCAGTTGGCCGGTTTTTTTGTGTTTAAAATAAGAGGCATAGGTAGTAAGACGACGAGAGTCGCGTGGTTTAAATATCAAAACTCGCGACTTTCTAGTACATTAATCGCCAAATACTGACATTTTAGCTCAACAAAACGCGTGACTCGAGCCCCTTGCTGAATACTAAAATAATCTATAGAAACCAACAAGAAGTGTTTAACATTCACATTTAACGACATGACATCGGCACTGTAAAAGTTACATAGATGGCCGCTAGATGGCGAGCGCTGTCTTTAGACAAAGTTTGTTTTCTGGGTCTTAAATATCTTAGATGTATTTATTTTATTCTGTTTTTAGTAGATGTTTGTTGTTACAGCCGCAACAGAATTACATAATCTGCGAAGTGAAAATATCAACTGTCTACCTATCACGGTCCATGAGATACAGCCTGGTGACAGACAGACAGACGGACACTGAAGTCTTTGTAATGGGGTCCCCTAGGGTACCCTTCGGGTACGGAACCTTAAAAAGTGTGAACAATATCTCAATCATGTTGACAGTGATTTTAGGACCCATGACAGAGAACCTAGGCTCACAGACCTGGGACTATTAGTTGGCCTTGGCCCACTGGATCCCGTTAAGAGCCTTCGAACCTCGGGGTGGTATTTTAGTCAACTGCCAAACTTTTAAGGGGCATTTTACTCGTGAATATAAACAACTTTTACTACAGGGCCAAACAAATCAGAGCAAAAAATAATGAGCTGTTCCATACTAAGATAGAAGCAGTACTGCACCAAATGTATGAAACAGCTGATTTATTTTTTGCTCTGATTTGTTTGGCTCCTTAGTAAAAGTTGTTTGTATTGACGAGTAGAAAGATCCCTCAAAGATTATCAGGTGACTAAAATGCCGCCCGGTATGTTACAGTAATACTAGTTGACCTAATCTGTTCGTGCGTGCGCGCATGCAACGACTAATGAATGTTGAGGAAGCGAAAGTGATCTGTGGCAGACTTGGTAGGTCTGCAAAAAAAATCATCAAATTCGGTGTAACCGTTTCGGAGGAGTTCGATGACAGACACTGATACGGGATTTTTATAATTATATTAGATGTGGTATAATGGTCGACAGATAACTTGAACAAAAATCCACGCAGTCAGTATGAGTTTTGCGATGGACACGTTGCCTAGCTGTTGCCCGCGACTTCGTTCGCGTGGTAATTTTGATGTGTATTTTTCCGGGATAAAAATAGCCTATGTGCTAATCCAGACTATAATCTATCTCTGTCCAAAATTTCATCCGCATCCGTTCAGCCGTTTTTGCGTGAAAGAGTAACAAACATCCATCCATACATACAAACTTTCGCGTTTATATTAGTAACGATTTGACTAAACAAAACAAAAGACCGAAGAATTTCTTTCTTAAGAATTTCTTAAGAATCTTTTCTTGCATCCTCACCAATAATACCCGAAGTACATCCACCCGATTCAAAGTGTGCTCATGCTAATTGTCGGGCACTATAATGCGTTGCAAATACGATACGTACCTACTATAACGAGCTGTGAAGTCACTATCGCTATTACAGCACATGTAGTCCCAAGGTCAGAAAGATCATTCACAACTGCATGTAGCCCGCGGCTGCGCTCGCTTCGTTCAGGGGCCTATCTGTACTAATATTATAAAGAGGAAAAGTTTCTCCAAGTCAAAGACAAAAATTTTATTCAGTGCTATTAAAACAAAATGTTTCCTTAATGAACGTCAAAGCTGTTAGTTTCACAATTAACAGATTATGCGGAGAAGAAGCTAACAAAGAAACTCCACATTTATTCTTTTCAAAACAGGTTTGCTTAATTCACAGCGTTTTCAACTTAAAGTTACACTACACTAGATACAATCGTTCCTGTTAACGTTATTTAAATACCAGAGATCCTGGTCTTCCGAATAATCCTTAATTAATGTTATAATAGCTTTTTTTTGCACAGAGTATGCTTAACACATTTTTTAGTAGGTTAATATGTTTGTGAGTTTGTATATTTTTGGAAATCCATGGAGGAGGCCTGTGTCCAGCAGTGGACTTCCTGTGGCTGAATGATGATGATGATGAAGTTTGTATAGAGGGGTAATCTCCGACAGTAATTAATTATCGGATTACAAAAATTTAAAATGGACCTTAAGGGTAGACATGGGCTGTAGGCTGATCCGTTAACCCCGCGGATGGAGTCGCGGGCACTGCTAGTTCATAGAACTGCACTCAACTGACTCATGGTCTTCTATGACAATTCGATGTACATTGCAAAGTCGATTGACACACAGATTAACGAGTAGGAAGACTCGGCTACGCAATGTACATCGAATTGTCATAATCAACTGTGAATTGTAGTTTTATGAAACCCGGCCCTGAGTGTGTAGGATGGATTCATAATGTCACCTATTCACAGGCTCTTACAAATAATGGAAATAATTTCAAAATAATGCCTCTATCAAATAAAATAATGGCTCTTTCCGACGCTTTAAATTAATAAACAACTTTGAACAACGATTTTTTTCGACTATAAAGCTTCAAATATATTATATATATAAACAGTCTTAAAACACTTATCAAATGCAGTTTGTGAGTGAAAGTGAACGGCTTTGCCACAGACTATATAAATTTCATTTAAGGAGTGTTTTAAAGGAATCGTGGTTTTATAAATAACACCAATCAATGTCAAATCTTTGTAAATTTCAATAGAAAGTCGCCTTAAAAATGTATTGCTTACTTTCATCGAAGTGTCGTGTCTTAATAGCTCAGTGGTATTTCGTCAAGATCCTGATACGAAGGATCCTGGTTCCACTAATGGAGGTTGGCCGTCAGCTCCGTATATTCTTTTTCGTTTCTTGCCAAGCGAAACTTCGTCGCTGGCTGCATCCGTCCATAACCTGATGTGTCTGGGGCACGACTTCCTCCTTCTCCCAAAACACCTCATTTCCTTAATGTCATCGTTCCCGAGAACTAATGATGACCGTAAAAAAGGAGAAAATTTGTTATCTAGGGCCTGCGTTGCGACACGATAGGTACCGACTTCAAGTTATTTTAAGATTAACATAAGACATTTATAAGTTAAAGGTAGCAATTTAAAATTCCTAATACGTATTCGCACTTGGCTGGTTTTTTAACCTAGCCTAACCTAACATTAGTTTGCATAGCTATATCACCGAAGGAATTTCACAGCTTTATTGGCTCCGAGTTTTATTCGTAGAACTACCTTTTCCTGTTAAGCCTTCAATTCCAGTCTCTGCCCACCAACCAGTTTAGTTCGTTTTAGTTTTAACTGTAGGTTCAAACAATACAATGTATATCTAGCTGACTCGACAAACGTTGTTTTGCCATATTAATTAGCCTACGACCTATTCTCAGACCTACCAAATATACAGAAAAAAAAAATAAAAAGCCGTTTCGGAGGAGTTTGATAACTAACACTGACACGAGATATTTATATATTAGATGTGTTATAAGGTCGAGTATTGGGGGTCCACGTTAGGCTGATTTAGATAACAGAGACGATTTAAAACAAAAGTAAGTGGAGTATATTCAAATGTAGGTACTTAAAATAAGGTTTCCAACTATTAAAACATTTTTATGTCATTTCTTAGACAGAGCTTATAGTCTTAATTACTCACCGCGGATTGGCAATTTCAAATGCTGAAGTATGTGAATACCTCATGGGCTCAGGTTTCCTCACGACGTCTTACTTCACGGTTAGCGGTATTGAAGTAACTTACAAAAACAAAGTCATTGGTACATGGCGGAATGCGAACCCATGACCTCCCTTTACATTTAAATCTATATTAAACTACTAGCTGATTCGGCAAACGTTTGTTTTTCCATATCAATTAGCCGACGACCTATTCTCAGATCTACCAAATATACACAAAAAAAAATCATAAAAATTGGTGAAGCCGTTTCAGAGGAATTCGATTTTTCGACACGAGATTTTTATATAATAAATATTTTTTTTGTTTGGACGTAGGTACGCAGCGCAGAAGAACTCACTGGCTACAAATGTACTGTGACTTAGCTGAATAGTTTCAGATAGGCACCATAGATTTGTTCCGAGCTGCCACATCACGTTCACAGTGGCCACAATGATAGCCGACCTTTCCTGGCACCACAAGAAGAAGATATGAACCGTAGACGCCCACCAGCTCGCTGGACGTACGATCTGAGGCAGGTTGCTAGCAGCGACTTGCTGGCAGCGGTTAGGTGAGGATGGCCGACGATAGAAAGAAGTGGCGTGCTTTAGGGGAGGCCATAGGCCGCGGTGGACGAATACGGGTTCATTGATTGATGGATTGATTGATGGATTGATTGATGGATTGATTGATGGATTAACTGATGGATTGATTGATTGATTTGTTGATGAAGCGCAAGGGGTTTGTCAGGATCGTGACAATTGGCAGTTCTGGTCTCTGCCTACCCCTTTGGGGTACGGGCGTGAGTTTGCGTAATGTAATTTAGCACTTGCGGGTTGTTACGTGGAAGGACATTAGGTATCTACCACAGTTTTTATAAGCGATCTAAAAGTGGCGGAATTTGTGCAGTGGCAATTTGTGTAAAACACTTTACAACTTCGCTGGCGCCAGCACAGTCGGACAATTCGAGCGGCAGATGTTTCAGCCAATTATCCTTAGGCTAAGTACACACGCACACGCACGAACACAAGGCAACAGTAAAAAAACTATGTTAAAAACAAGAAACCCGACTGCTGAAAAGTGTTAAGCAAGGCGGTGAGTCCGTGGAATGTTCACCCTCAGGAGAGGTGTGATCAAACAAGACCCTCAAATATTGAGTAGGAGGAATGAAAATATTTGTCACTGGACTCCGTACTTGATTTGCATAAATGGCCTCGGTCTGGGCGAATTTCCATGCTTGTTGAATTTCATGCCTTGCCTGGTTACATTAACATAGGGTATCTTATTTCGTAGACCAGGACAAATGATTGTATTGTGTGGATGTTATTATTGTATTATTGTTGGTCAACCAATAATATAATAATAATTTAGATAGACGTTTAGATAGATAGAATATTCTCTATTGTATGTACACCAGGAATTACATATGAGAATTTAACAATAATAATAATTTAGCCTGTGGGTGGTCATATTTTGAACACAGTGTTTTGTCGTGTATTAAGGAACAAACATATATACGTACGTACCTACGCGCGAAAACACATTATCCCCCTTTTGCTATGGCCGTCGGATAATGAGGCGCTATCACTTGTTTTATAGCTGAAAAAATCTGCAAACATGACGCGGTTTGTATGCTTTGTAAAGTAATAATTACACTCTTGTATGCTTCATTGTGTTACATAAAGGTGGTGTCACACTTTAGATGGTATAATTATGTCCAACTGGCGACAGATGAATCATCATCATCATGTATTCATTCGTTTGGTTAGCATAATTCGTATTTCTTTTTATGTAGCCTATAATACGTCTCACTGCAAGGCACAGGCCTTTTCTCGGAAAGAGAGAGAGAGAGCGGGCTTAATCACCACGCGCGACCACCGCGGATTGGCAGTCTCAAGCGCTGAGGTATGTGAACACCCGAGACACTCAGGTTTCCTTTACCGTTAGCGAGTGGTATTGCTCCTACAACTTCACAAATGTACGTAACTTAGAATACGAGGTAATTGGCACATCCCGGGTTTCCAACCCACGACCTCCCAAATGTGAGGCCGGGGTTCTACCGCTCCGCTACCACCGCGTATTGGTCGGCATACTTCGACCAAATATGTATTAGCGAAGTGTTGTTTAGTGAAGATAAAAAGTACCCGAAACCCAGCGACTAACGAATGTTGATGACGCGAAAGAGGTTTATCAGAATTGTAGCAAGTGTCAAACTCTGGCCTCTGCCCGCCCCTCCCGGATACAGGCGTGAGTCCCTGTTTCTGAGGTACAATGAATAAAAGGTCTGATTTTCTCACTCTTAGAACTCGACAATGAATATGCCTTGGCTCTATTTTTGCGCAGAAATAAATGACTGAATAAACCAATTATTTTAAAGATCATATTAAACTAGAGAACTTTGTTTACAAAACTCTATGTTAAAATTCAGTTTCATTGATCAACATTGGACTCGGAAGCGAGAGACCCAGTTTCGATTCCCAGAGCGGGCATGTACCTATGACTTTGTTTACTAAGTTATGTACATTTGTGAAGTTATAGTAGCAATACCACTCTCTAAGGAAAACATCGTGAGGAAACCTGAGTGTCTGAGCTATTCACATACCTCAGCGCTTGAAATCGCCAATTCGCGGTGCGTACGCGTGCTGATTAAGCCCATACTCTCTCCCTGAGAGAAGGCCTGTGCCCTACAGTGGGACCTATATAGGCTGCTTATGTAAAAAAGAAGCTCATAGAAATACACAGAGAATAGGACACAGTCAGAACATACATACGTCAGGTATTCCGGCTTGATATGACGAATTAATTTTGATATGATGGACGACATAAAAATTCCCGACAGATAACTTGAAAACAAGACTTTAACTGGACGTATTTCGGGTCTCATTGGCGGGCTTTGTGTCCATCGCAAAACCATTCCGAACGACTGCGAGGTTTTCGATCAAGTTATCCGTCGGGCATTATGCTTAGTAACAAATACGGTCCGGGGAATTAAAACAAGCGTATGCGCATGTCATTGTCCAGCAGCATCAATCAGTGATTCACGCCCCCTCGGCTCCGATGACTGCGCCTGCGCTATCGGCAACTGCGGTAACCCACAAAGTGACATACCCGTCTGTTTAGGTACTAAGTTAATTAATTTAATTGATTTTTTTTTTTTTTTTTTTTTTTTTTTATCTTTTATTTATTTATGGAGGGCTTGGTACATTCGCCAACTTTACATCATTATACGTAATAATTATTTATGGCATAATACGAAAAATTTTGATATTTTTTCGCACAATCTCTTACGTCTATTATTATTATCTTAATCTCGTACGACTAACCACGCACTGGTAAGATTAAGTTCCCTGTTTTGCCCTTATGACGGGGGGAGGGCACTCCATTTCCTTCCGTGGATGTCGTAGAAAGCGACTAAGGAAATCAATTACCAGGAGACGGGCAGCTGCGTCTTCCTGAGATTCCAACCGCATACTGCGATCGCCAACCCGCCTGCCAAGCGTGGCGATTATGGCAAAACCCCTCGTGATTATGAAAACCACGAAGGAGGCCTATGTCCTGCAGTGGGCGTCAAATGGCTGATGATGATGATGATGATGAGGGCATCGAATCCCTAGTACCCGGTCTACTACCTCAAAGGGCGACACATGTGGAGGTCTGTGCAATTGGGTTGAGCTCAGATTGGAGGGTGAAGGAAACGCAAGACCAACAGATTAGATGTTTATTTAACATGCAACATATTTCCATTAACACTATACGATTGTCTGTTTCACTGATCTATCACTACTGCCCCGTACAGTACGTATAGCCCCGTACAACACTACGGATATACCTAAAATTAAATTGCCTGTTTTGTTTTATTTAGGAAACGGAGGTTGTGGTACAATCAAAGATTTTAAATAATTAAGCCCTTTATTTAATTACTATTAAACCGAAAACTGTTTAGTTCCTTAGCAATTAAAATAATATACTTTATTCATCGATATTGCTGTGGAATAAAGACTTTAAATTATTCTATTAATCTACCAATTTACGAACACACAGCTTATAAGCACAGACAACGAATTCTCTTTGGCCAACTGACGGCTGTTAACAGTAGACTAACAGATTGTTAGAAACCGGGGGCAAGCCTCAGTGGGCAATGCCACTGATTTTCAGCAAGGACCTGCTGAAGAAATGGTTCTCATCTTCTTGTGCCTCTCCACTAATGGAGTATGGCAGCCGGCTCCGCATATTCTTCTTCATTTCTTGCCAAGCGAAACAGGCCTTCGACAATGGCCACATCCGTCCACTCCCTGATATTTCTGAGCCACAATTCTCTTCTTCTCACAACACACCTCCTACCCTCAATCATGCTCATATTAAGGCAACACATGCCCTACATAACAAGTTTTCTTCTTTTTTATTATCAGGGAATGTTTTCCCGAGAACTAACTCTATGGACCCAAATGGTTCTCATATTTTATGTTTATTAAATTACTCATTGTTCGGCCATGTTTAACATCACCGAGTAACTAATCCCTCTACCTAACTCTGCATTACCTACTCTTTCTTTCAACAGATTGCAGCCTGAGTGTACACACCTCTTGTAAAACTTACTCACGGCCCAATCCAAAGTTCAAACTCGATTTTGATCTTCAATCCAGTTCCCAAACAGGCTGGGCAGACACACCTGTGGTCTAAAATGAAAACGGCGTTAGGTAATCAATAAAATGCTTGGTGCTGGTATATCTAGGTCACTGTCGAGTGCAGCATGTGTGTGTGTTTACAAACACGATCGGAGGAAAACGGAGCGTGTGTCAGGCAGGTGACGAGCGTACGCACTCGGTAGCAGAAACGCGCAAACTTAGTTAATTAGACCTGATATTTCCGCACTTAGCCTCAACCATGAGTCTATTGTATGCAGCAAAGTTGTGACATAACTCCAGCCAGCCTATCGTTCCAGAAAGCCAGCAGTGCTCTGATATCACTGCAGGCATCATAAAGGGGTCCTGGCTTCCAGTCCGTTGCTTTTCCATGCTCTCATAGCGAATAGTCACATGAGCGAATACTTTTGGCCGCTGCTGCTGAAGTTCGGGGAGGCGATATTTTGAAAACATGGAAATACACCCAGACTGAGGCCATCATAATGACGGCCATTTGTCATTATCATCCTCATCACTTTTTTTTACGTACCTGCCATCGGATCTTTTAGCCATAATAAGATGAACGTAATATTGTTAGTTGACGGTCCATTGAGCGTCAACAATTCTAGTTTTGTATTACTAGTCTATCTTTTAGTTTTTTTTTCCAGTTGTAATATCTGCCATGATGCTATGATCCAATATCTACTTACTAATTCATACAAACATAAACTCACGCCTGTATGCCGAAGAGGTAGGCAGAGATCAACGTTTCCCACTTGCCACGAACCTGACAAACCTCTTTTTTTCAGAAAGGGCATTTCAGGTGTGTACAGGATAACTTTACGAACTTAACTTTACGGTCTTACCTTGTTCATTTATTTATACGTTATTCACAAGACTTGTGGGCACTGCGAACCTATGAAAACAACAGCTTTTCTTTTAAAACTTGTGGTAATCAGATAATCTTGTGGAACCATTTTAGGGGCTCAATACTTTAAACTAATAATATTATTTTCACCTCACTAGCTCGTAAAAGCTCTGTTTATCATTCGAAATCTGCGTGGAAAATCGCACTTTATCCGCTAGCGTGGAAAGTGTTTTTAAAATTCGAATATTTTTATTCAATAAAGGTTTCGTACAATAAATTACATATATATAGAACCTCATTGGTTTCGTAATAGTTTATATTCTCTGCAGCCAGTCCATTGATGATTGAAATGCAAATACTTATTTCATGTCATGCGCCAGCCTCATTTAAAGAATCGCACTGGCCGGCAAAAAAATTTGATTAAAAAAAAAAACTTTAAAATTTTCTTCTCTTTATTGAATTCACTTTACTTCCATTATTTTGGTTTGTTTTTTGATAAAATCGAAAGAAATCATAAAATATGAGCGAAGCTAGCAGCGACGAAGATATAAATTAACAGTAATTTAATATTTATTAAAACTGTTTTTCTTGCACCTAACATTTTCCTCACTTTAGTGAGGTGAAAAGTTGTGTGTTGCGCTCGGCAACAAAGTTATTTAGCGTCTCGTACCTTTGAAACCCTCGCTACGCTCAGGATTCTATATTTGAACCACTCGCTTCGCTCGTGGCTCAATCCTAGAATCCTTCGCTTGCTCAGGTTTCAATACAAGGTACTCGCGCCAAAAATTAACTTTGCAGCCTTGCATAACAAATAACTATTATGTTCGAATTATGATTTTAAAATTTTCTTGTGCTAATCTATCCAATTTTTATTTTATGTTTTTGTTAAATTTGTCTTTTTTATGTTTTTTGTTATCGTTTTGTATATGTTTGGATTAAATAAGTATTGTGCCGTTAAATAAATTGTTTCTCTCTCTCTCTCTCTCTCTCTCTCTCTCTCTCTCTCTCTTTCTCTCTCTAAAACGTAGTTTCTTTGTCAGTTTCTTCTTCACATAATCAACTTTGCTTAATCGCACAATACTGAAGTTATTACTGACAATACGCACATTTTGACGTTCATTAAGTCAACTGTGCTATTGATGAATAAAATATTTAAGTTTGAAAAATCAAACATAAACGCGCGTTTTATTGGCCAAGTGCGTGCGACCGCCGTCTGCAAAGGTGATACGATGAATAAAGCACAACACACTCGAAGTGAAGTTGCTATCCTTAATCCCACTGCGGGCACGTTTGCTGACGTCATACTATACAGGGTGACCTGCAGAGCGTCTGAGGTGTTTTCTGTGTCTCTAAGCGAATGCCTGCTTATACAGGTATTTATAAACACTCCAAATAGGGGTTGTGTTGGGAAAAAACTTTTATTCTATGAGCTTTTTGGTCATCTTTTAGTTTGTAGAAATATCAGGAGTTATATTATTTTATTAAACGCGCTCTACCATGTCGCAGCCTTCATTGTCCTAGAAGAATGTCCATTCTGTATACTTCACTTCATATGGTTTTAAGCATTATATACTCGTATATATCAAACAGCGCCATTCTAAAGCAAAAAGTCGTAATTTTTTTTTATATAGAAAATTGTAAAAAAAAATTTTAAGTTATAGAACAAAATTGTTTTACATGACAAACTCGAACCGACCATCAGGAATTGCGATTTTTAGAAATAACTGTAGCGTACTATCCAAGGATGGAAGAGATTTCTTTTAAAGATCGGCCATTCTCGGAATGAACGGTTTCTCACTGGTCGTTTATTCTAAGAATGAACATTTATTTCATACATTGGCCAGCCGAGGCCATAGTAAGGTATGAAGCTAATGCTTTAATTCCCAGTACTGAGAAATAAGAAAATAAGTCAAATAAATTTGTTTATCGCTACATAAGAGACAAGAGAAATAATATATTTGTTTAAATTAATAAGAGAAATATAAACAAGGCAGATAACAATAAAAAAATAGGAGACGCGAGCTATGTTCATGCGGTGCCAAAATGGTCTCAAACCATAGGAGTAGACCTACTCTAGCACCGGGTGTTAATTAACAATCCGTTAATCAACTTTTAAAAGCTATCAGTTTTTTTTTTTTGTTTGCACTTTTGTCAACCGACGACGATTTGATATCTTTATTAAATAGTTTTTGAATAAATAATGTCCTAAAATTATAAAGAAAAATTCTAAAATACGTTTCGTTAAGCTTTGGTCACATAGCGACTAATCGCTTCGAATAGATTCAATCGCCGCCGTAGAACTCGCTGTATGTGACAGGCAGGCAGCTAATGGTCGCTGCGACTAGTATTCGCGACGAGTGCACTCGCAGCGATTAGTCGCTGTGTGTGACCGAAGCTTTACGGTTAGTCAGTATCGCTATCTACGATGCTACAAATTTGAAGCCGCGCAGATAGAAACAGGTATGCTATTTTTGGTTCTGTTAAATTACCAACATTCTTATTGAGAAGTCGATGGTCGATTTACTGGTCCTATTAAAAAATCCGGCCAAGTGCAAGTTGTATTTGTGCACTGAGGGCTCCGTAACATGTCCTTGCTGAAAATCAGAGCTGTGAGCAATAAACATGCAGCCATTACTGAGCCTGAGGCCACTTTGCCGCATGGACATAGTTTGTGTCCCTTATTTGTAGTAATATGCATTTATAGTAAAAAGCCCATAGTATATTTACATTTCACAGATTGCAAGATACCTACTGATAAAAAAAAAACAATCTTTCGTTGACTTCGGGATCCTTAGCGGCTCTCAGGAAGACCTGAGTGCGTCATCAGTTGCAATGTATTGCAAGTGATAACGCAGTCAGCATCGCAAAGTTCTGGGGCTCAACTGTTTAATGAAAACTTTCAATAAAAATTGTGTTGACGTCGACACACTGAGAAGAAGAAGCGGCTCTCAAACTTGACTATTGTATACCGTTGCAAAAAGACCATCTTTAACAAAGTGCGAGAGAGATTATGGGCATAGTCACCACCCGCACCCACAATCGAAAAATCTAAAACCACTATCACTACCGTTACCTCGTAAAAAAAAATCGCTTAATCACCGACAGCTATTTCAAGACACGGCCGAGGCTAATTGAAATGCTAAATACGCCGATAAGTATATTGACAGTGGTGCGCAGGCGCCGAAACAAGCTAGGCACTATGAAGGTCCATCACACCATTCGATACTAATAGAGTTAGTTTTAAACAAGGTTTAAAAAATGTGCTTAGCACACTGTGCAAAAAAGCCTGCTACAACAATAGGGATTGCTTAGAAGACAGAGAGGTCTGGTATTAAAATAATTTCAACGGGGACGAATGTGTCTAGTGTTCAACACATTCATGATAGATTTTTTCAACAGACAGATAAACACATTTTTTTTATAATAAATATTTTTCTGTTTTCTTTTTGTTTCATTTGAGCTAAACGTGCTTTTTTGTGAGGAAACCTGGGCGTCTGAGGTATTTGCAATATATTTGCCCTTGAAATCGTCAGTCCGCTGTGGTAATAGAGCCCAAACTCCCTTTCTAAGAAAAGACCTGTGCCCCGCAGTGGGACATAAACTGTTTATGCTAACGTTTCTGAAGTGAGAATCTCAACATGTACCTAAATTCTTACGGTCTTATTTATAAAAAACACGAGTCCTCTAAAACACTCCTCAGAGGCAGCCTAAATAATCTGTGGTTACATCTTTTCCTTTACCAGAGACTGTTTAAACTGCATCTGAGGAGTCTTAATCAATAGTATTTTTTTATAAATAAGATCGTTAAATATCTAAACTATTAATGAATTATGAATGTCTATCGCGACCGTTTTTGAGGATCCGGCGCTAATTCCTTTACTGGTATATGCATTGAGAAATTAGCTAGGTAAACACTTAAATAACCTGCCATCGGCTATTAGCAAGCAGGTTAATTGTTCTAGTTCTAAACTAACGCAATAACGTGATTATCTACTTTGCAAAGATTGCAAGATAGTCTTTATTTATCTCTGTAGATGAGCTGCTTATGATAGAGCCCACTCTCTTCAATTTCATAAGAAGCCTTCATGTATTTTTAGGGTAGTTTTTTATATGTTGCCTATATGCGTCCTGTAGGCCACAGTCCTCCTCTCGATATTATCTTCTTCTAGACATTTATATTTCTAGAAGAAGAGACTATATTTATACTAGCTGACCCGGCAAACGTTTCGCCATCTTAATTACCCTACGACCTATTCTCAGTCCTACCCAATACACATAAAAATCGGTGAAGCGGTTTCGGAGAGTTCGATAACAAACTCGGTGATACGACATTTTTATATATTTGATTATTGTGTTATCTGTGTATGTGTATATAAGAATCAAAATGAAATATGCTTTATATAAGTACCAACAG